>CAWUFW010007303.1:600000-1025711 GCA_963921515.1 Calotriton arnoldi | reverse complement strand
CCCGCTGCGTCAAAACCTTGCGCCTGCTTGAAGCAGGCGTAAGGCTTGACGCACCATGTTAGACAAGGGCATGGTTGGCACAGTGCTGGAGTTGCGTCGCGCCCGCGACACAACTCCAGCACTGCGCTAACGTTACGGCAGCAGATGCGACACGCATCTGCATTTCCTTGCGCCATGATGCGCCGCATTGTAAATGCGGCGCATCCGTGGTGGCGCAAGGATTGAGATGCGTGTCGCACGTTTCCTGGCGCATCCCTGCTGATTTGCAGGGATGCGCCAGGAAACGTAAATATGCCCCAGAGTTTGAAGATCTGTAGGGTCAAGCTTAATGCCCTGTGGTAATAGTACATTTAAGGGTGTGGGGCTTGCCAGGTCTCATTCCAGACTAGCGTAGGGCAGCCGAGTGTTGGGGTGGAACCCATGATATGAGAATTGGGCCTGAGCTACCAGGAAATACGGCCAAAAATCAGGGACTGCGAAGTTGCCACGGTCATACTGGTGAGTTAGGCTGTCCCAAGCTACCCGGGGTCCACGGCCCGCCCACACCAACTTCAAAAGCAGACTACGAAGAGTGAAAAAAAAAGGAGTCAGCTAAGGGTATGGATATATTTACTAAAAAAATACAGAAATCGAGGGAGAATCATCGTTTTTATAATGGCGATACGGCTGAGCATAAAAAGGGGGAGTTGTATCCAGCGATCAGTTTGGGTGGAACGTTTGTCTATCGCCGGGCTGTAATTCAGATGGATGACGTGCTCCCTATTCCTGTGCAAATCCACACCTAGATATTTAGAGGTGTCAACAGACCATTTAAAAGTGTAGTCACAGATAGGTTGCGTAGTGATGTCAGTGAGGGGAAACAGCTCCGATTTCGCCCAATTAATACATAGGCCGGAAAGTGCACCAAACCGGACCACCTCCTGCACTGTAGGGGTTAGGTTAATAGAGGGGTGTCTAATAAAAAAAAGTATATCGTCGGCATACATTGACATAAGGAGAAGCCCAGAAGTGAACTGTAAACAGCGATGCATATGACGCTTCTGAAGGTGATGCACAAATTGTTCTATTGCGACAGTAAATAATAAAGGCAGGTGTGGGCAGCCTGATGTTAAAGGGGTCAGAGATAGAGCTGTTTATTCGGATGCGAGCTGTCGGGTTTGAGTATAATAATGAAACGAGAGCTGTAAATCTTCCCGAATGGCAAGCTTCTGCAGGGTGTCATAAAGAAAGGACCACTACAAAAATGCCTTCACCGCAGGGGTGTTCAGAGATATCCTGTTCAGGACTGAGAAGAAAGCACATAGATTAGGGAAAATGGACCGGTGAGGTATAAATCTCATCTGCACAGGTGACAGTATTGTTTCTAACAGTAGCGAAAACCTATTAGCCATTGCCTTAGCTAGTATTTTATCATCGTAGTTAAAGAGGGAAAGCGGTCTGTATGAGGTGCAGCATTTGGGATCCTTCCAGGTTTAAGTAAGAGAGAGATCGCTGTTTCTCGCATGGAGGGGGAAGGGTACCGTTGGTGAGGGTTTTAGCGCATGCCTCCAGCAGATGAGGGATCAAAGGGGCATATTTACGTTCCCTGGCGCATCCCTGCAAATCAGCAGGGATGCGCCAGGGAAGATGCGTCACGCAAGTTTGCCCTTGCGCCACCGCCGATGCGCCGCATTTACAATGCGGCGCGCCGTGGCGCACGGATGGGCAGATGCGTGTCGCACCCCCGACGGAAAGGCGGCACATTGCTGGAGTCGCGTCGCAAGCGCGACGCGGCTCCAGCAAGGCTCGGGGGTGCCCTATGCCTAACATGCTGCGTCAATCCTTACGCCTGCTTCAAGCAGGCGCAGGGTTTTGACGCAGCATGGGCGTAAAAGTGACTCAGTGAAATCTTGTAGATTTCACTGCATCACTTTTACGAGGCGTACCTGTGAGGGAACGCCCACCCTGTGCCGGAACGCCCACATGAAACCTGACGCAGGTTTCATGTGGCGCAGGGGTTTACAACGTGACGCATCTCCCTAGATGCGTCACGTTGTAAATATTGCGCAACGTGGCGCATGTTTTGCATCGCCGCTGCGTCACATAAGTGACGCAACGGCGGCGCAAAAGTGGCGCAAGGGGCTTGTAAATCTGCCCCATAGTGTTTTTGTAAGCTTTATCAAAAGCGCCCATCAGGCCATCTAGCCCAGGGGCTTTTGAACCATCTAAGGAGTCAATCACCAGGGCGATTTCCTCTGCCATAAACGGCTCACTAAAGAACTGAGATTGCCCGCTGGAGAGCCAGACCATGGCTATATGCTCTAGATAGGATTGACGTGCCGCCTACTCAGGAGGGAGGTGAGATGTGTACAGCGATTTATGGAAGGAGACAATTTCTGTGATGATGCCCTCAGTCGCTGTAACTCGGGCGCCATCATCCAGCTCAAGCGCAGTGATATAACCGGGTCCTCGAGGAGGGCATAGGAGATGGGCGAGCGTCCACAGCATGTTTACCTATGAGGGTGACTTCCCTTTCAGGTAAGTCATGGAATTCTTCTAACAAAACTGAGCGCTTATGTAAAACTGATGGGGAGGGTATAGGAGTGTTCTCCTCATCTATGTGCTTGAGCGTGGTCTCTACGTGCTCCAAACTAGTACGGATATCGCGCAGCACTCCCGCCTGTTTAGAAATGCAAATTGCATGATGGTAGGCCTTGAAGGCATCTCAGAGGGTGGCATATTAGTTAACTGACCGTACATTCAGCTGAAAATATTCTGTGATAGCTTCGTGGAGTTCGAAGCTTAAAACCAAGTCTCAGAGCGCCATTGAGGGCAAGGACCAGCGGCGCTCCCAGCCACCACCGTAAGGAAGAGTGAGCAACAGCCGCACCAAAGCATGATTGGACAATTTGTGGGCTAATACTAGTATGTCTTGGAGCCATGGGTAGCTGGCTGCCGATAGAAACCAGTAATCTAGTCGGGTCCACACTGAGTGAGGAGCCGAAAAACAGTATAGCCGGGAGTTGCAATGTATTGTGAACACCAGATGTCTCTAAGGGGGTGTGTATGTGCCATATCCTGGAGTGCGCACAGCAAATGCGGCTTGGTGCTTGGGATGGCACTGGAGAATCCATGGTAGAGTCAAGAAGGATGTTCAAATCTCCACCCATCAAAATAGTGTCTGCCTCTGAACCATCCAGTAGGGCGGCCACTGTCTGATCAAAGAGGGGGGATGTCAGTGTTTGGAGCATATAGATTCAGAAGGGTAATTCACCTCCCCAGCATAGTTCCTGTCACCATAAGGTAGCTTCCTTGGGTATCTGCAACGGTGGTGTGATGCATAAAGGGAAGGGATTGATGTATAAGTATGCAGACTCCCCTGGAGAAAGAGCTACAGCTAGCAAAATACCGTTGTGGGCCCCATGATGCAGCAAAAACAGGAGATGTCTGGGGAGGTAAGTGTCTCTCCTTTAGGAATGCGACTGTAGCACCATGCCTGGTGAGGCACGATAATACCAGTTGGCTTTTATGGGGGTTATTCAAGCCTCGGACATTCCAGGTAAGGAGAGTCATATCTACAGTCTGCCTAAAGGTACCCATTGGAATAAGAAGAAAATACAAAGGGTCAGTGCAGTCAATTCTAGTGAGATAGCCACTGCAGAGCCCCATCTCATCAAGAAAAGAAGAAGAAAGAAAGAGCCAAAGGAGAAACCAAATATAGCGATAACAATCAAAACACAATCCATCAAAAACATCCTCCCACCCATAGTCGGAGAGGAGTTCCTAGTGCATCCCAGTAAAGCCCAAAACATAATTAATTGAAAATACGGAATCATCCTCAGGGGTGGGCAACACTTTGGAGCCTGGTGCCCATTTTAAGGAAGAGTATTTATGTGTGCTTTGTAAGGGTCGAGGCAGTCACTTTGCACAGTGGAATTTGGTATGCAAAATTAAGCAGATAGCCATAGGAGATATTAGATAGTCTGGTGGTTCAGCAGTACTTCCAATACGATCACAACAGGGCCAGTTAGCCTGGATTGAAAAGATCAGCACTAGCAGAAAAATTCTCGTCCAAAGGTGAGCGTTCTAGGGTGGTGCGGGCCCAGGAGGGGCCACCCGGACCCAGTCTTTTACAGAATGCAAATACCTCAGCCGGGTTTTTAAAAAAAGGTGTTCTGCCATCTGACACCACCCCGAGTCTGGCAGGTCGAGCATGCCCTACTTGATCCCATGTTTTTTGAGCTGCAGTTACGCCTCAGTGAATTTTCGCCTCGCCTCCTGCACCGCCAGGTGCACCACTAATTCAACACTAATCCTTTCTGGGTTTCGGAGTAGCGTGCTACTCGCCGGAAAAGTGTTTCGATGCCTTGTCAGGGGTAGTAAGCACTATATAAATGCAATTACAATACCAGGTTGGCAGTCCCATGGCCCAAGGAGGATGTCCAGCAGAAGGCAGAATCGAGCCAGCTGGCCACAACTCCCGAAACCGGTCCCAGGATGCTTGTTTCCGGTTCAGGGAAGACCTGGCTTGGCAGTTTGGGCTGGACTGTTCCCATGAGGCACAGGGTCAAGACTGATTTGCATATAGCTGGGTCTGAATTGAGGTGGCGAAGTGAGCTAAAGAATGATGATGGATTCAACCCAGATCTGTGACTGGGGGTCAGTGTCTGAAAAGTTTCAGCGCTCCGTCCATCATCTCCTTGTGTTTGCTTTGTTCGCCCTAAGTTGGCAGGGTATTCCCAAACGTAGGTCCCTTGCTCACTTTGCCACTGGATTCAAGCTAGCCTGGCTGATGAGGGCTCTTAGCCCGAAACCGGTCCCAGGATGGTTGTTTCCGGTTCAGGGAAGACCTGGCTTGGCAGTTCTGGCTGGACTGTTCCCATGAGGCACAGGATCAAGACTTATTTGCATATAGCTGGGTCTGAACTGAGGTGGCAAAGTGAGCTAAAGAATGATGATGAATTCAACCCAGATCTGTGACTGGGGGTGAGTGTCTGAAAAGTTTCAGCGCTCCGTCCATCATCTCCTTGTGTTTGCAACTCCACCACTCCCAGCGATGCAGTCCAAGGCAGCAGCACCGGGGGGGAAAACTCCCCGTAGAGCCATGCAGGATCCAGGCAAAAAGGGCAGAGCTGTGCCTCACCAGAGCCAGCCGGCACAAGGACTCACACGCTCCGCAAAAAGGTCACTACCCAGCGTGGAGGCCCCAATGGAAGGCACCGATGGCATCCACACCACGGGCCGTTGACAGATGGTGGGATGGCACTGCAGCCCGATCCCAGGCCCGCCCACAGCCACGGAACCACCGTAGGTGTCCCAGAGTGCTGCAGTCACAATCGCGCAGAGGGCATTGTCCAGCCGGACCAGGTGACATGGGTAGGAGGGATGGGGCCCAGAAGGGCACTGCAGTCCTGGCCTCAGGCTCGCCCGCTGCCCCAGTCGCAGCGTGGCATCCAAAGCGGGCTGGGCCCCGCCTCCTCCACAGTGAATTTACTCATCGGAGTGGGTCATCGAGCCCCACCAGAGGGGCAGCCTGACCCCCAGGGCTCCAGAGTTTTTGGACCCTCCGACACTTCCAAATGAAGCAAGAATTGAAGCCTCGACCTGTAGGATTAGGGCCGTTGGCTCCAGAGGTTCACAGCCATGCAGCCATTGCAGTTGACGGCTCAGCCACACCCCCAGAACAGTCAGGCTGAACTTATGAGGTAATCTGTGAAGTATTCGTGCAACACTCAAACAGTAACACAGTTTAGAACAATAGCTTATATTTGTATGAACAGAACAAGACCAAAATGACAAATCTCCAATAAGTAGCAGTCAAAATATAAATTTCTTAAGAATAAACTGTTTTGTAGTGCTTAGATACAAATAGCGCCAACCCGGGCTATCTAGTCACGCTTGACCAGGTCAAATCCAAAGGTCAGGCTGATCACGATGGAGCGTGGGTCAAATCTAGTGACCAGCCTTGGGCTGCTGAACAGTACCTTAGATGCGTCGACATCAATGACGATGAGGGTAGCTCGCAGATGTAGGCGATGAATTGGTTTTGAGCTGCACCCTATCAAGGATGTATCGAGAGTCAAGATGCAAAGAACACCGGGGCAATGCATTGTCGCTGAACTGATGGACTGTAGGTGATGCGAGCAGCATGAAGCAATGCATCAGCACCAGGTCACGCAAAGTTGGAGATGCGTCGGAAACTGGAGATGATGCGTCGCACAGTTGGTGATGCAGAGTCCGTGGTCCATGCAGTAGTGGCAATGTGTTGGCCTGAAGGAAAATGTGCTGGCTCGGCGCAATGTTGTAGATTTGCAGATGCAGCACTTTTAACTCACTTCCAAGGGCCCAGGACTTTTGGCACCACTTGGCCGAGCAGGACTCACAGCAGGCAGAGTCCAGGTGCTGTTTGCAGGT
Source organism: Calotriton arnoldi (assembly GCA_963921515.1). Classification (NCBI taxonomy): domain Eukaryota; kingdom Metazoa; phylum Chordata; class Amphibia; order Caudata; family Salamandridae; genus Calotriton; species Calotriton arnoldi. The sequence goes on along the minus strand of CAWUFW010007303.1, from coordinate 1,019,318 downwards.
TGAAGAGAGAAGTCTTTGATATCCCTGAGACTTCAGAAAACAGGAGTCAAGCCAACAAGCCCTTGGAGATACTTAGGTTTAGGTATGTAGAGATGCAGATCCAGTCCTTCTCACTCCCAGGCAGGAGGGCAGCAGGCAGAAGGCTAACACAACAAAGCAGTTCAGCAGAGTGGCAGTCCCTCCTGCAGCACAGTAGTCCTTCTTCCTAGTAGAATGTTTTCAGTTCCAGAAGTGTTCTGAGTTGGTGGTGTCAGAGGTCCAATACTTATACCCAGTTGGGACTTTGAAGTGGGGGACACTTTAAAGAGATGCTTTGAAGTGCACCAGTCTCTGCCTTTCCTGCCCTAACTACAGACTCACTACTGGGGAGGTATGCAACCCTTTGTGTGGTGACTAGACACAGCTCCTTCAGATGTCACAGCTCCTCTGGAAGTGTCCTTGTGCTGTAGGGAACCCAGACCTCTCTCTAGCCCCCTTGGTCAAGGCAATCTGCCTGAATCCAGATGTTAAGTCAAACGTACTGAGGAACTTGGCAGCTCCAAGACGATGTATGAGCTCATCAGCTCTGGGGTTGGGGTGTACATCAGTCTTGGTGACCGCATTGAGCCCACAGTAATCCACACAGAACTGGAGTTCAGGTATAACACCTGGTGGGGCAGCCTTGGGTACCGAAACCACTGGGCTGGACTAAGGGCTCTTTGAGGGATCACGAACCCCTAGCGCCAGCATCTTAGTGAACTCCCCTTTGATGCTGGCTCTCACATTGTAAGATGACCTATACATTTTGTTCTTGGCAAGCATGCTGTCCCCAGTATCAACATCATGAGTATACCATGTAGTGATCCCTGGGGTAAGTGAAAATAGAGATGAAAACTTCCCCAGAAACTGGTGGCAGTCTCTCTGTTGATCTAGGGTGAGTGTAGGGGAGAGGCTGATACCATCCACTGACCCATCCTGCTCCTTGGTGGAAAGGAGGTCGGGGAGAGGTTCACTCTCCTCTTCCATCCCATGATCAGTAAGCAAGAGCATGTTAAACTCAGACCTCTTGAAGTGGGGCTTGAGGTGACTGACATGAAGGACCCATGAAGGGTTCCTGGGAGTATTGAGGTCCACCAAGCAGGTGACATCACTCTTGTGCTCCTTCACTTCATAAGGCCCAGACCAGCAGTCTCTCAGGGCCCTGGGCTACATGGGCTATATTACGCACACTTCTTGGCCAGGCTGAAACTCAACCAGTGTGGTATTCTGGTCATCCCAGCATTTCATGTCCTCCTGGCTGGCTTATGGATTCTCCTGTGTGAGTTTCCAGGAGTCCGCTGTCTGGTTGCAGAATGCCAGCATTTAGCTAATTACATCTTGGGGTGGCTTCTAGGGAGCTTGCTCCCAGCCTTCCTTCACCAAACTGATAGATCCTCTGAAAGGATGCCTGTACAGAAGTTCAAAGGGGCTGAAGCCAACCCCCTTCTGCGCTAACTCCCTGTGGGCAAACAAAAGACATGGCAGGAGAGCATCCCACTTATGCCTCATGGGTCCTGTTGGACCCATATTCATACCTTTTAGGTACGGTTGAACATTTTAAACAAGCCATTGGTTTGGGGGTGGTAAGGAGTGGGGACCTTGTAGGTTTACCCCATGCTCCTTCTACATGACCTTCATGTACCCTGACATGAAGTTGGTACCCCTGTCAGATGCCACCTTCTTGGGGAAACCCACATGGGTAAAGATCCACATCAATGCCCTAGCCACAGCAGGTGTGGTCACAGTACTTAGAGGAATAGCTCCGTGGTACGGGTGGCATAGCCCAGCAAGACCAGAACAAATCTGTTTCCCATGGTTGTCTTGAGGTCCAGAGTCCCAACAATATTAATGCCAGCCCTCTCAAAGGGGTGCTAGTGACAGGAAAAGGTTGAAGGGGGGCCTTGCTCTTCCCCACAGACTTGCCACTCACCTGGAAGGTAGGACAGGACCTACAGACTGCATCTGAGGCCATCCTCATTTGATGCCAACAAAACTGGGTGACAAGCCTGTCAAAGGTCTTGTCTTGTCTCAAAGGAGCTGCTAGTGGCACATCATGAGCCAGCCCCAATAGGAAGGCCCTGAAGCACTGAAGTATCACCAACACACGTGTTGCGCTAGGCTCCATAGCCTTAGGCTCATTTTTCAGGAGACCATTCTCCCAGTAAGTCAGGTTTGTGCGAGAGGTGTCTCCAGCTGCCTGTGTCTCAGCCTGCTGCCAAAGACCCACAAGAGTAGGGAAATCCTTCTGCGCCTTTCAGAACTCGTCCCAGGTGAGACTCCCTTCCTGCTGCCAGTTTAACAGCTCAGGCAGGTATCCCAATTCAGCCACATCCTCCCCTGGAGGATCTGGGGTGTCCCGTGCAGGTTCAGCCTCCTCCATGTCCCTGATAGTTTCAGTATCGGTTTTCCCATGCCTCTTGCCCTTTCTCTTTTTGGCATGAACCTAAGCCATTCTCCCAGGCTCTTTGAGCATTCTCTGTGGCACCCTCTCAGGCTGCCATGGACTGAGTGGTCAGGAGCACCCACTCAGGCAAACCGAACATCTCCAAGTGTGACCTGAAACTTACCGCGTTTGCTGCTTTGTGTCCTGCCGCATCACCGGGACCACAATCACCAGGGGGGTCTTGCGGCATGCACGCCGCCAACCTAGAGGCTTCGCGCCTGGAGGCGCTTAATTGCCAGCAAGGGCTCCCGCAGCGCGGGAGCTAAACTTACCGCGTTTGCTGCTTTGTGTCCTGCCGCATCACCGGGACCACAATCACCAGGGGGTCTCGCGGCACGCACGCCGCCAACCTAGAGTCTTCGCGCCTAGAGGCGCTTAATTGCCAGCAAGGGCTCCCGCAGCGCGGGACGAGCGTGGGCCAAGGGCGGGCCCGTCTGCGCCCGTCCAAGTCCGGACGTGGCTGGGCTGGGCCGCCCTGCTTTCACTCGCCATCCTTTGATATCCATTAAGGTGAGTGCTACCCCGTGTTAAAGTAGCAATTGTTGCCCTAGAATCTATTATGGGAAAACGCACTGGGATGCTCTGCCCTCGTCCGACAACAAGCATAGACAGTATGTTGGAAAGAGCAGTAAACATAGTCGCCAATGAGATCGAGTTAATGGAAAGGCGCTTGTCACTGGGAATTGTGTCAACACAGTCTGGCCTTATGGTAGGGGCGGCTTCTATTGACTCTATTGACTCAGTGGCCTCTCCATCTATCCCTAGTGTACAGCCTATTGCTTTGAGCACTACATTTCCTCCTACCGCCCCAGGACTCTGTAGTAGTAATGAGGTCTTACCTAATGCTTCTGGTCATGGAGAAAGTACTGTTAACTCTCCAGGTACTTTGGATCCAATGTCAACCTCTGCTGCCCCCGGGGCTAAACGCAAAAGGAAGATGGCAAAACCTTCTTGTTCAAAAAGGAAACAACCCCCTCGTGCTATTTCATCTCGCACTGCTTTGAGCTCTTGGATACAGGGCCCTACACTCCCCGCAAACACGGTGACTGTCGAACCTGCCTCTACTAAGGTTTCAAGCAGAACTATCTCTACTCAGACTGATGATGTAATTGCTCGTCCCACTTGTAGCAAACTTGGTGACATCTCTATTGATATTATTGTGGACACTGTTTTTGATAGTATCAAAGATTTAATTGATAAAAATTTTACCACATTGTGGAATCGTTTAGATCGCTTGGATACCTTGACTAATGGAATAAGTTTACAAGTCAAAACTCCCAAGCCTGTCACTTCTGATGGGGCGAATTCTAGTTTGATTCATAGTGATATATTTACTACCAATCCAAAGCCGCAAGCACCAATACCTATTCCACCTAACGGTACCTGCCATACCTGCAGTAAAATCAAGGGATGTTTCCTATTAGAATCCACCGCCGTCAAGGATAACACATCTACTGCTGGTACTGCTAGTAGTCTCCCTGCTATAACCCCTTTTATGCCATTAGTCTCCAGCGCTATGTCGCGGAATATCCCGGAAAGCGCTAATTTAGGGCCTGGGCAACAACGCGAGGGTGCTTTAATCCCCGTGAGTATGGAAACCTTGGAGGCCAGCAGAGAGGTACTAAGTTTAACCCCGGCAGCATGTCCTTATGTTCTGGTCTTGGAGGGGGTACCTCCTCTTAGAAAAAACCAGGTGGAGTCATGGGTTCAACTGCGAAATAAAAGTGCTGACTGGCTTGTAAAACATAGGGGGTTTCGGCCAGTACACATTAATGATATCATTATGGTACGTAGGGTTGGGTGGGTTGGCTCATCCACAAAGGATATTGAGGGTGACTGTATTGTCATTCATTTTCGAGACCCGTCATTTGTAAGATCTTCGTTGACGTCACAGGAGTCAAATACCGCCAAATCAACCCACATTTGGTAATTGCCGCTAGGTTATTTTTATAAGCCATTCCCCGGGCCCATAGTTAAGGACTCTTTTATTCTAAACACACACAATAGGTTTTCTCCATTGTCTGATTTAGATAATCAGGATTGACTGGCTCCTTCTGTGGTACCTGATAACCCTTTCTCTGAATGTAGCCCATTTGATGAGATTACCTCCTTACCTAATATGCCAGTGTTCTCAGGCCACCATATTTTAGAGACCTATCTAGCTATCCCTGTTGTCGAGACATATCCCAATCAACATCTAAATATATTAAGTTGGAATGTTGCTGGTTTGGCATCCAAATTGAACGCACAAGACTGGATAAAGATAGTCCAGAAATATGATATCCTGTTGTTACAGGAAACCTGGGCCGCACAAGATTTATATTTAGAAGGATTCAACTGTTTTATTCTTGTTGTTCCCACCCCTAAGGTTGGCCGCCCATCTGGTGGTCTCTCAATTTGGGTCAATATCAATGCAGGAGGCAGTACAAAGGCTCTTGTCACCAATAACGACAAATTCCAGGCTCTGATTTACACACGGGGGCTCCTATCTGCTTTATCAATTTTTATAATAACGACTTTCTCTCTACACCAAATGTGAACTTTGCCAATTTGTTCAATTTTATTGATACCCTACAAAGCCAAAATGTTCATCATAAACTAGCAGGTATCTGTTTGGCCGGCGATTACAATGCCAGGATGCCAAGAGGGAATATATTGGACACAAACTCTTCCATTAATGTGATACCTTGTAACAGGGGGATAGAATTATCGGATTTCTTGTTGAAAAATAACCTAATTAATGTTATGGAAATTGCAGAGGTACCCAATAAGGATAAGCATGTTGTGCCAACATACAGAGGCCATGGCAGCGCTTCTATTATTGATTATGTTTTTATATCTCTCACTCTAGAAGATTGCTTGCTAAAAGCCGAGGTTATGTCAACTGTCCATGGTGACCACAATCCCATTACATTAATATTAAGAATTGCCCCAAGTCCGAAATTTGTGAAAGAGTGCGGGGCAACTAATCTAGTAACCTCTACTGACAATTTAAGATTGATTTGGAGAGGGGTTGATAATAACATTTTATTCCCTAGAATGGTAAGAGAACACCTGCAACTTATTGACATCTGCTTGTCTCCAAACGATCATAACCCTGAGGTAATTGATGCTTTTAACAAACTCTGTGGGGGGAATCAAATTAATGATATCTAGGCCCATGGTAGAACCCCACTGTGGACCGAGATGGTTTAATCGTGATTGCTCTCAAGCAAATAGGAAGCTCCTCAAAGCCCTCACAAAGAGTCCGAGAGATCTGGCACTTATAAAATTTTTGAGGCAACAATATAAGACCAAAATTACCGTACGGAAAGATGAGATCCTGAAAGAGAGCTGGGATAACCTTGCATGTGCTGCTAGGGTCAAAAACATGAATGGCTTTTGGGCAGCAGTTAAAGATATGAGGTCTATGGACCATACATTAACGCCCATAAGTTGTACCATAGTAAGTGAAGCATGGGAAGCTCATTTCTCTAGGATTTACTTAGCTCCATTGCAAAATGAGTTTCAATTTAATCACCAAACTGCTTCTAAAATCCAGATATCCTTGATAGAAGTAGAGGATGCCATCCACCAAAGTTTGGGCAACAAGGCTCCTGGCCCCGACGGGCTTCCCATTGATCTCATTAAACACAATCCGGAGTTCTGTGCGCCCCTTTTACTAAATGTTTTTAATAATTTATCAAACGCTATGATTCCGAGCACATTGTCTACTAGTGTTATCGTTCCTATTTTTAAAAAAGGTGACAGATCGAACCCAAGTTGTTATAGACCGATCTCCCTGATTGATAACACTTTGAAAATTCTCGGGAGGATCCTGTTTAACAAGATTAGGTTATGGGCCGAGGAAGAACACATTTTAAACTCCTGTCAGTTAGGTTTTAGAAGCAAAATAGGCACAGTTGAACAGTGCCTAAACCTTAATCTGATTATTGGAAAATATACCATAGCCCAGAAATCACCTATTTATTTGGCTTTTATGGATCGTACCTTGGCCTTTGATTATGTTAACAGGTCATGTCTATGGTTGATTCTTTTAAAATACGGGTTGGATGAGGTTTTAGTCCATTTTTTAGCTTATCTACATAGGGACTTGAAAGCTCGAGTGAGGATCAGTAAAGGTGGGGAGGTTTCGAAGGACATCATTTTTGGTAGAGGAGTCAGGCAGGGGTGCGTCTTGGCCCCCCTTCTTTTCATTCTATACATTAACGACCTTCATAATTCGTTGAGCGCACTCACTAATGAAGTCCCTAGAATTAAAGGTAACATACTTCCTGCCCTACTGTATGGTGATGATGCGGTCCTAATGGGCCGCACACCCAATGCATTACGCACTTTAGTCCGGGGTTTTGTAGATTTTATGGCTGGTTTACATCTTTGTACCAATTTTAAAAAATCGTTTTTAATGGCCTGCGGTCCGAAAAAGCACCTTATTAACAAAATTACTATCGGTTCTGACTGTCTACAACGCACTTGCACTTTTCCCTATTTGGGGTTGGTATTTGCCGCTAACGGTTCCTGGGTTGACCACATGGCACATAGTAGGACCAAATTTTCTAAAGCTATTAACTCTATCCTCTGTCTCCCGCAACCCAAAGAGGCAGAGGTGGTTTTAGCTATTACTAAAAATTTTAAATCACAGTGTGTTCCTACTGCTATTTATGGTGCTGAAGTTTGGGGCTTTGCAAAATGTAGTAACATTCAGGGCGAGGAAAATAGATTTTGCCGCAAACTCTTGGGAGCCCCAATTTCTTCTTCATATTATGTTTGCCATACGGAACTGAAACTGACATATATAGAGGACTATATAAGGGCTCGCCCAGCCACATTTTGGCTTGCAATCTGGAAGAACCCGGCAGCGACTCTCACCCGAGACATAATAACAGATTGCCTTAAATGTGAAAAGGGTAGGGATATACCCTGGCTTGCCGCTGTCCGGGAGAGCCTAAATAGTGTGAAACTTGAACACATTTTTTTTAAATCCAACTGATATAGAGCATATAAATAAAAAATTCCTCCAAGAGGCTCTATATACACAATATAGTAATGCAAGGCACGAAAAAGAGGCACGGAAAACGTCCGTTGCCAGGTATATGTCCCTAGTGGCAGCATTCCATCTGTCATCATACTTACCATCGAGTTACCTTTTAAAAACTATAGGTCGCTGGGAGAGAGGGTTGCTTTTTCGCCTAAGGGCAGGTACTGTGAAATTGTTACTCTGTTTTCCCCTGGGGTACAATGCTAACCTTGATCAATTGCCATGTCCCTGTGATGATCATAGTAACCAATCCATGCTACATTTTCTATTTTGTTGCAATTTCTATCAAAAATATACCAAATGGTTTTTGATCCCATTTTTTAGGAAAACCTCTACAATCCATCATAAAGCAGCAACATGAAAATCCTTGAGTTGAAAGTGGACGAATTAATTTTTCGCGTGGGATCATTTTTGAAGATGGAAGTCCGCGTGCGTGCCTCAATGAGTACTTATTGAAAGCTGTTTTTATTGAGTGCACTGATCAGCAATTCATGTTTGTGGGTAAAACACCAAGAGGTCGTGTTATACTGTCATTTATTACAATCTGCTGAGACAGTACCCATGCATACTTCTAATTTTATCTTTTGTTTTATTTTATGAAGTCGGATTGTCCATTTCCTGTTTGTGCCTCTATAATCCCATGTATTTCATACTGCTATTTGTGCCCACAGAATCTATTATTTCCTATGACATTGCTGCTTCAATTTTAAATGTTTTTATATTTAGTTTTATGTATTCATTCGCTGTTATTGACCTGTGCTTTTATGGATATATTTATATTCGAATAAAGATCAATTGAATTGAATTGTGACCTGAAGTTCACTTCCTTCCAGGCATTATGCTCCAGATCATTGACAAGCAGACAATCCACAAAAGTCAATGACAGACTCACAGCTACCATCAAGGAACCTGAGCCCATCCTCCTATTCAAAGGGAACCAGAGCCACTGGGTAGTGACTCCCACAGTTGTCAGCTGCAACAACTTGGTGGAACATATTAGGGACTACCTGCTATGAAGACACCAGATGACACCCGATGGTAGCCATGCTGACTCCTGTGTCTCTCAGAGCCTCCACCCTCTGCCCATTAATGATGACTTACTACTAGAACTTTCTAGTACTATTAGGCATGTGGGTTCTCTGCACCATCTCTCATCACACTGGGACACTAGGGTAACCTCAACTCTGTGCTCACCACTCGCTGGGACAAGCTCCTCCCCAAGTGCTATACTATCTAGCCCTTGTGACTGCCCACTGGTGGGGCTGTGCCCGCTTGGGACACTTGGCATCCCTCTTGTAGTGTCACTCATAAAATGTAGGGGGTGCCTTCCCTGCTGATCTACTATCAGGGAATCATTTTTTTTTCTTCTCAGCACTGGTATGGGAGTCCAGACCTGAAGAACATTTTTTGGAGCCCTTTGGAGTACCTCTTGCTTTTGTTTTTGTCCCCTCTACTTCTTCTGGGGAGGACCATGCCCACCCTTGTGGTGATCCCCCAAGATACCTTGTTGTGGACCCTGGTGCTGACACAGCGGTCTGCCTCCTTAGCAAGCTCCCTGTGGTCAGAGAGCTTACTGTCAATCAAGTGCTAGCACAGATTTGCAAAACAAGGATTTAACATGTGTTCTTTTGCAATCAAGTTATACTGCTCCTGATAATACTTAACATCACTGCTTTTCACTCAACCATCCAGTGCCTTTCAAAAAGAATCAACACAATACACCCGGGTCTGTGGAGATAGTTTCCAAGTGTCCTTGAATGTCTGCCTGTACTTCTCTAAGGTCAAACCATATTTTCTAATCAGACCTTCCTTCAGGGATCAATACCTCATCTTGTTACTCCCATCTAGGGCCAGTAGGGTGTCTCTTCCCTCAGTAGGCATATGCTTCCACGGACTGGCACCCCCTCCCAAATCCCACTCAGAGATCTTGAGCATCTGTAAGGCAATCTGATAAGCCTCAAGCCATCTGTCTATGTCATCTCCCACTCCATAGTCAGGCACCAGACCCTTGGGTATGTGTACTCTCTTGTCAGAGAACACTGAAGAAATACTTCCACAATCTTGGCTGGACTCAGCCCTCCTGGCTTTCAGGTCCAGCTCTTTCAGGATCAGCTCCTGAGCCAACTTTATTCTCCTTTCCTCTATGGCCAATCTTTTCTCCTCCAAATCTTTTTCTTTCTCCAATTGTAACTTAGCCAGCTCCAATTTCAACATTCTCTCTTCCCTCCTGTCCTCCACCTCCTCTGGGGACAGACCTCTGGATTATACACTGCTCCCTGCCCTGGTGGTAACCACTGCTCCTGGCAGGAGGTTGCCCTCCTGTCCCACATACAGCCCCAAATTCTCCAGGGATTCCTGATCCAGATCCACATCATCATCCTGTTCCCCATCCTCCTCTGGTGTTACAGGTACTGCATCATGAGCTTCTGCCCAGGCCCTCAGTGCCTTTTGCAGCTCCACATTCCTGGTGAAGCACTTTGTGGAAATCTCAATCCCTTTACAGAAATCCTTGAGCCGGGCCACAGTAGAACACTCAGGTTTTCCAGCCCAAAATCCATTTTTGCAGGTACATCTGTTGCTCCTCCAGTCAGAGAAGTCATTTTGGAAAACAATTGAACATGCCAATAAGGGGAAATTGAAAAAGGTTTGAATTGGTCTGTGATGTAGATAGTCGTGTACACAAATTACTGTATGGCACTGCACAAATACAAGTCCTGTCCTCACCGCTGATCACCAATCTTAGAATTGGGGTTTCTGGTTGGCAGAGGTATGTGCCCTGTCCAAACAGGAACAACATTCCTAGTCAGGGTAAGTCAGTAACAGATTTTAAATTAACCTGTGCTCATCCTTTAGTAGCTTGGCACAGAGTACTCAGGCTTAACTTAAGATGCAATGTGTAAAGTATTTGTGCAACACTTCAAACAGTAACACTGTGAAAACACCACAAAAAGACTTCACATTCACACCAGTTTAGAAAAGAAAAATAGTTTATACTTTTATGAACAAAACAAGACCAAAATGACAAAAATCCAATAGGTAAAAGTGAAGATATGAATTTTGAAAGAATAAACTGTTTTGTAGTGCTTAGAAACTTAGAAACAAATATCACCAACCTGGGCTATCTGGTCGCACTAGACCGGGTCAAATCCAAAGGTTCAGATTGACTGTGATGGAGCCTGGGTCGGATACCGGAACCGGTCTTGGCCTGCTGAACAGTACCTTGGATGCGTCGATGTCAAAGGTGATGCGGGGACCAAAGGAGGCGATGCATCGTCGATCTCCCAGATGTAGGCGATGCATCGGTTCCAAGCTACACACCGTCGGGGATATGTCGATGGTCAAGATGTGAAGAACACCGGGGCGATGCGTCGTCCTCAAACCACTGGCTGTAGGTGATGAAAGCAGCATAAAGCAATGCGTTGGTGCCAAGCCTTGCAAAGTTGGAGAAGCGTCAGAAATTGGAGATGATGCGTTGTGCAGTCAGCAATGCAGAATCCGCGGTTCGTGCAGCATCTATGATGCTTCGGCGTCAAGGGAAATGCACCAGTTCTGATCGGCACAACGTCGTTGATGCGTGGATTTTCACAGATGCAGTACTTTCAACTCACTTCCAAGGTTCCAGAACTGGATTGGCACCAATTGGCAGAGTAGGACTCACAGCAGACAGAGTCCAGATGCTGTTTGTAAGTTGAAAAGAGAAGTCTTTGATATCCCTGAGACTTCAGAAAACAGGAGGAAAGCCAACAAGCCCTTTGAGATATTTAGGTTCTGGGATGTAGAGATGCAGGTTCAGTCCTTCTCACTCCCAGGCAGGACGGCAGCAGGCAGCAGCCCAGCACAGCAAAGCAGTTCAGCAGAGTGACAATCCCTCCAGCAGCACAGCAGTACTTCCGCAGGTAGAATATCCTCATTTACAGAAGTGTCCTTAGTTGGTGTTGTCAGAGGTCTAGTACGTATACCTGAATGCCTTTAAAGTGCACAAGTCCCTGTCTTTCCTGCCCTGGCTCCAGACTCACTGCAGGAGGGTATGCAACCCTTTGTGTGGGGACAGGACACAGCTCTTTCAGGTGTAAGTGTCAGCTCCTCTCTCCCCTCCTGCCCAGGATTGCCCATCAGGGTGTGTATGCCCCTCAGTCACACTTAAGCTCCCTTTGAGCGTGACGTTCTAGAGGGAATGCGCAAAACCAGCTGTTACCCATCCCAGACATGTATTCAAAGACATGCAGAAGGCACCAAATGGTTAAAGTAAGAAAATGCCATCTTTCTAATAGTAGCATTTTCAAAATTGTTATTTAAAGTCCAACTTCACCAAAAGTTGTGTTTTTAAATTGAGATTCCCGAGACACCAAATTTGGTGGTCCCAACTCTTCCCATTGGAGATTATACTTACAAAATGTAATAAGGCAATCCCAATGTTACTATGGGAGAGACAGGACTTGCAGTTGTGAAATATGAATTTAAGAGCATTTCACTACCAGAATATGTAAGACTTAAATACATGTTCTGTTTTTAAATACACTGCACCCTGTCCATGAGCTGTCCAAGGCCCACCTTAGGGGTGACCTATATGTAATAAAAAAGAAGGGTTGGGCCTGTCAAGTAGGCTACTTTGCCAGGTTGACATGGCAGTTTAAAACTGCACACACAGGCTCTTCAGTGGCAGTCCGGAGACATGTTTAAAGGGCTATTTAAGTGGGTGGTACAATCAGTTCAGCAGGCCCACTAGTAGTGTTTAATTGTAGGTCCTGGGCACATGTTGTGCACTATAGTAGGAACTTATAGGTAAATCAAAAATGCCAGTTGTAGCTAAGCCAATATTACCATGTTTTAAGTTTAGAGAACATGCACTTTAGCACTAATTAGCAGTGGTAAAGTGTCCTCATTCCTAAAGTCAGGATAAACAAAGTCAGCAACAACAGTAAAAATAGGAGGTCTGAAGACAACAGTCAGGGGAACCCACACCTAGGATGCCAGGTCGAACAATCATATAACTGATTGCTGCATTTTACATTAGCTTGAGCTTGATTTCTAAGAGTTTCTAGATGGTTGACAACTATGGGGCATATTCACAAGGAGCTATCGCCGAATTAACGGCACTTTATCGCAGCCAAAGTCGTGATAAATTTACCCCCCCATTCACAAGCCGGTGTTAACAGCCCACAGCACCAGTTTTCCCACGATAGCAGCCACAAAAAACATCGCCACAGAGGACCCTCGCAATTATCTCTAATGAGATGCAGAGTAGGCGTTCCCATGACAAAAGCAGAGACAACAGCACACCTCAACATTCACAACGACCAGCCACATCCGCGATAAAAACACAAAACAGGCGATAAGGCGCGTTAGCACCAGGAAATCTACACCTGCTCTGACCTGGTGTAAACTCGGACGGCAGCCAGCACCACAAAAGGGAGCACAGCCCAGGGCCACATCTGAAGGGCAACAGATGCCATGGAGCCACACATCATGCGGCCCGGACACCCAAGAGGGCCACAACACCCACCCCCACCACCCCAGGACCCCATCCCACACCCGGAACACCCCTCCCCCCCGGACCAACACAGACGCAGCGCAGACAAAGACAGCGGAACCCTAGGAAACATACCAGCCGCACAGACCCAACATCTGACAATGTCACCTTCCACTACAGGCTGAAAGGGACAACCAACCTACGCATCCTGACCATCATCGCATAACAGGCCTATGGCAACAACACAGCAGACAACCAACATCCCACCCCACACAAAGCTGATGGCGTGGCTGCACCTGTTGGCCCCTGAGACCCCCCATCCAACACCCGCCAGAATCGGAGGAGTCTCACACCCAGACACATAGAAGTCCCCCACACCTGTCCTGGACATCACCATCACCCTGGTACCCCAGTCCCCATACGTACAACACAAGGCGCAGGATCCGCTGGAGACCAAGCAGGGACCATACGCCATAGCAGGATGCACGCACGTGTTGGGGGCAACACACAGCACACATGTACTACCTGTGACCCCTGGTGACACAGCACACAATCACCGCAACAGGAAGCACATGTCTCACACCAATGTGCAGGCAACAACAGAACACCGTGGAACACCCAACAATGTTGCATCCAAATACACAGCCAGTATGCATGATACCTTCATCCTCTGACAGTCCATCATCAACCAGCGTACCCAGGATGGCAACAAAGGAAATGTACAGCCCCTTGGCAATATACAAATGAACATCCCACACACCTCAACACCACAACCATGCAACTCACAACTCTGGCAATGCACACTTCACAAAATCACATACAACAGGCACAACAATATGCCCACCCACCAGACACAACAGAACAACTTACAATGTCCACATGGGCAAGCCCTGAACATGACCCAGCAACGGCATGGCAGCTCAGCCACACAATAGCCGAATGTGGGGAGAGGTGGCAACCAGGCAGGTGTGAAGGATGCAGGAGAACCATGATTGGGAAAGTACACAATGCCAACAGTGCAGGAGATGTACTGGACACCTCGCAGTATGCAGAACACACCCATATCCATGGCGACATACACCGCTTGCGTATGGAGTGTAGTGGACAGTGGACGCCACCATGTCACCACAGCCAGTGGGGGACATCGCGGAAATGTTGCCTGTTACGCCCCCCCTATGCGTCAGCGGAGTGGGATGGCCCGGCGTACACCACGCCAGCATAGGGGTGTGAATAAAAACCATGTAGGCCTGGGCGTGGTCCCCTTCCGGAAAGACCAATGTCTCTGCCAGGGCGACGCCTCCCACCCCGCCACGAGGCCGACGCCATCTTCGTGAGCCGAGCTGCCTGCGATGCAGTGCGCCTGCCGGTCCCCGGCACGCTGGACCACGAACACGTCAGGCCCGCCCCTGCGCAGCCAGGCCACACTGATCACCTTCCGACACCGGCGTGTGTCAAGGAGGGCCTACCACATGCCGGCGCAAGCTCCAAGCCCGAGTCCCGCGAACTTGGCAGTCAGCTCAGACCACTAGGCCTCCACGACACCGGCCCGCTTTATTCCCTTTTCGTTGACGTACTCCACTGCCGCCCCCGGACTACTCTTCGGATCAGTAGGTCCCACATGTGGAACTGTGTCTTGAGTCATGAATGGCAGTGACCCCATATCCCGGCCAGCGGCCACAGCACCAGACCCCCCCAGTTCAGTGAGGCATAGTTCCATATGGGCATCTTGCGACACATGGTGCCACTAACCCTGTTCAACGCCAGCCTGCTACACGTGGTGCCACTAACCCTGTTCAACGCCAGCCTGCTACATGTGGTGCCACTAACTCTGTTCAACGCCAGCCTGCTACACGTGGTGCCACTGAACCTGAACTACGCAGGCCGGTGGGGCCATCCAACCTATGCGGGCGACACAATGTGAATGGGCCGTGCTGACCGCTGCCTCAGGCCTACACCACGGTCAGGTAGGTCACACATTTGGAACTGAGTCTTGATTACACTATGGCCGTGAACATCATTTAAGGCAGAGAAAAATACACTATACACCCTCCGATGTGGTGGCAACAAGTCTGTGCATGGCATCACAACCACACGTGTCTGTGGACCTACACGGACCACTGCCCTCGGCCTACACTGCGCACGAGTGGGATCACTGATTTGTAACTGAACATCGGTAATTCAGAAGGCAGAATACATTTCCTCGCACGCACAGAGGTGCGTAAGAGGATGACACATTGCAGTCCGGAGGGAAAAGGATCAGCGTCACGGAGGTGATTGAACACTACCGACAACTGCCACTGTGTCACCAACTCTGTGCCTCGCGAGCCAACGACCCGTGGGCCACTGCTGACCACTGCCTCCGGCCTACACTGCGGTCACAGAGCCTTGATTTGGCAATGTTGGAGTTCACATCTGTGTACCGGCATCATCGCAGACTGCATCCCCTCACAGCACCTGTGCCACTCAGTTTGTTCCCCGACATACATGGACACTCACTGGTCGTACATTGGTGGCGTTTGAGTCTGTGGACTAGGGGCTAGTTTTCATCCTCATGTAGCTGATCCCGAATTGTTGGTGCAAACGAGGGTTGCGCTTTCCACTCCTCCATTTGCTGCTTCCAGATGACATCAGACCTTCCGCATCATGCCCTGGAGGACACCTTCCACTGTCCCCCAGAACCCTCCGCAACATACACCTCGGACATTAATGGGGACCCGCTCAGGCCGCATGGCCCATCTGACTGCACCGCATGTCACCGTCCCGTGGCTGGGTGCCTGTGCCGGCCGCAGTGCATCCGGGGCCACTAACTCTGTGCTGGTCAGGTTTGGGACACCTTCTTCTGAGACATTGAATGGCCTCTGTAGCAATGGTCTTGGGGTCATGAACGCCATGTGTCTGTGGCCCTGGGCGGTCCGCATCCTCTGGCCTCAACTGCGGGCCACCAGGGCCCACGCAAAGCATCGAGTCTTGACCGGCCCGGACGGCGCATCACCGCAGGAGGCACACGCCACCACCGCAAGGATCACCTCCAACCGCCATCTGCGAGAGTCGAAACGGTGGTCCTGACAGACCTACGGAGTTGCTCAGACCTGTCGTGGATGCCATCATCGGCCTGATACCCTGCTCTGCACTCCAGGTGTCAGTGACTCAGTGCACCACATGCCATTGTCCGTTACTGATTGAGTTTTGTGCTGTTGTGAAGTTGCGCAGCAATGTCACCTCATGCAGTGGGGAAGGCCTGGGACCATGATGAGGAGGATGTCCCAAGTGTGCAGATGGGAGAAGGCACAGACAATGGGAGGGCAGGTGGCAACAGCCCCAAGGCAGGAATGCAGACTGGTGGTGGTAGTCAAGCTACACACCCGGATCTAATACTGGGTATTGCGCTGTGGACTGCGGACGCAACTGTCACCTCAGGCAGTGTGGGAGACCTGGGACGTTGATGAGGAAGTTGATGCAGGTGTAACACACCCCACTGCATCTGCATCAGGACTAACCCAAAGGGACACAATCCTAGCAATTTCTTCACATGAGCGCGCTCTTCTCTAGTGCCCCTACCTCAGTGCACTGCAACTCACGGAACCTCCTGACTGAATATTGGGTGTCCTCTGTCCTTAATCCGGATCCCTCCATGTTGCTCTGCATTTGACTCTGTTATGCTGGTGTTTTCTGTTTCCATTACACTGGTGTCCACTGTTCAGGTTGTTGCCAGCACCAAGCACTCCGTGCGGGCTGGCTTATACTCACCCCACACACATCCAGCACAGGCATCACTGTACATGTGGCCCTGCCAATAAAGGGGCTGGGCACACGTGCCCGTAGCCAGTTCAACATGATATGTGCATGTGTCTCTGTGGGAGTGTGGGTCTCCTTTGTGGGGTGTAGGTGGTCCCTGAAGGGTATTGGACACCCACGTATGTGTTCTAGTTCGCATTCCATGGTTTCGGCAACACCCTCACCTGTTGGGCCACCTCCTTTTGGCGTTCTGCCACCTGGCATTGGGATGCCATATGTGGGTGGGTGACGTGTTGTGAGGCAGCCTTTATTGTGGGTGCTTCATGCTGTGTGGTATGTTGCAGAGTCTGGGTTCTCCTCTGAGTAGCTTGTCTGCCCTGGTCCTGGTGGTGGGTTGTGTGGGATGTCCATGGGCTGTTGTAGGGCATCGGTGTCGGGGGTGTGGTGTTCGTCTCGGGCATCACTGATGGGTTGTCTGTTCAGACCTGCTGGAGGTGTTGTTTGTCCCTCTGCATTGTGAAGGGGAGGTGCATGTTGGCATTGTGTTGGCGCCTTGTTCTTGTCGACATGCAGACTGTGTGACAATGTACATTGTGACTGTTTGGGCGGTGGTGGCTATTTGAGTTGGGACAGTGTACATTTGGCCTACATGGCTGATGTGGGGTTGTAGGGGTAGATGTGCATCTCACAGTTCCCTGCTCTGTCCAATGTGATTGTTCTGTTTCTGCGCCTGGGTGGACCCAGTTGTGTCCCCTGTTCTTCAGTGTGGGTGTTGCACTTTGTGCCACATTGTCATGGTATGTGCTGTGATTGCTATGTGTGTGTGCTGCAGTGTGCTACGGGGATGGGGGACATGTCCCTGGGTAATTGTGGATGTGCAGTGTGCTACACCTCATTGTGCATGTGTGGCATAGTGCCCATCACCCCCGTCCCCCCAGTTCCTGTTGGATCCTCACCCTGTTGTTGTTGTGTCGGGTCCTGTCGAGCTGTGTCCGTACTCCCTACTCCTTGCACCCTCTCCACACTGATGACTGTGGCCTGGGTTTCCTCCTGCTCCTCCTGTGTCACTGGACTGCCACCTCCTGTCGCCGTTGCTGCCTTCCTGTTGGCAGCGGGTTTGTGCCTGGTTTAGGTTGTCACGTCCTGGCGGAGCCTCTTGGCCTCCTGGACTGGCCTCCTGGGCTCTGCGATTGCATTCCAGGCGGTCTGCTTGTGGGTCATTTGCTGGTAGTGTTCTGTCGCCTCCGTGGCCTTGGTATTGTTTTCCTGCAGTCTGCAACCCGTCTTCCTCTCCCTTTTTTCCTTGGCCTTCCCCGAGCCAGTTGTTCCCTGCTGGTGGTCTGTGGGGGTTGTGGGGTTTGCGTTGCCCTCTGCGCTGGGTCAGGGTGCATGGATGTTGCTACATGCTTTGGCTTGTTTCTGGTGTGTTGTGCCTGTGGTTTTTATGGTGCAATTGCCCGCCAGACGCATGGGAGTTGCAGGCCTGAGGCTGCTTTTCGCAGCTTTTTGTACCGCGATTGGTCTCATCGCATGATTTCTCGCGTTTCGTATTTTTGGGGCGTGGTGTTGATTTTCACGCTGGCATTTGACGCGTTATCTGGTGTCTATGGCATGCTACCGCCTTGTTGTGAATTCCACGTTGACACAGGGTTAATTTCCCGTGATAGGCTGCGTTATTGAAAGTTGCGTTACGCTACTCTTGCGGTAGTTGTCACACGTTCTTGTGAATATACCCTTATGTCTCTTCTTTGCTGTTATTTTTAAAGAACACAATCTTGTAGAAGGACAATAATTAAAAAGAACATCAGAAATTGTTCTGCAAACAGTTTTTGCTAAGAGTTTAGAACAAAAAGGAGATTATGTTATAAAAGTCAAGCACTGAGAGTGAAGAGGAAAGGAGAATCTTCATAAAATCAACCCTGGGGCAGGCCGAATACAATCAGATCTCAAATTCTAGTTGAAGGTTGTCAGCACGGGAGGCATTAGCCATTGCTTGCTGACTTATTAGTTCATTTCGTCCTGTGAGGTGAGAATTGCAGATCTATGCTTTGAACATAAAAGCTATTGTTCAAACAGCTATGCATGTGTGTACCTTGTCTGAAACTCAAAATAGGTTTTTATTTTCTGCTCTACTATATTAGATCAGTTCTTTGAAGTAGCAAAATGAGGATAGAATTGCTATAGATTTGTCAATGCAACCATGTATGAAGAGTTTCTCTTATGTACACTTTTCTAGAATCTTGCTGCTGACGTTTAATTTGTCTTAATTGTAGTTACATTTTACATTGTGAGCACTAGAATAGGACTTTGAGTTAAACTAAATATCTAAAATGTATCCCTCATCTTCTAGGGTTCTAGAGTGTGTAATTTGATAATGAAAGAGGGTTTGGGATTCCATTATTTACACTTTTCGTGAATCATGCTGCTGACGTTTTATTTGTCTTAATTTTAGTTATATTTTATATTGTGTGCAAAGGAATAGGACTCTGAGTCAAACTAAATATCTAAAATGTATCCCTTGTGTTTTAGGGTTCTTGAGTGTGTAATGTGTTAATGAAAGAGGGTTTAGGATTGCATTAAGTATCCTTGAAATATTAATATTACGTTCCGTTTTTGGCATTGGATGTGTATTTTGCTAATTCCAACATATTTTTCTGTGAATTGTAGAGCATAGTGTGTGTATATATATATATATATATATATATATATACTATATATATATATATATATATATATATTGCAACTAACTTGGCTGTATATATATATATATATATATATTATCTACTGGCGGTCGCCAGTAGATAGTTATAGTTAGGACCTATTTTCCATAGGAAATCCGCGACATTCTATTTGAAATAACTCTCTTGCCGGTTGACGAATCTTCGCGAAATTTTCAAACTTTATGGCCCGCTCCGGTCCGCTCCTACCCTGAAAGTCTCGTGGTGATTCATCAAGCGGGGGCCGAGAAAAAGGGGGTCCCAAAACGTGTTTTCCCCATTCATTTTCCCATATGAAACTTTAGACACGGCTACAGCCCGAACTGCTGAACGGAATTACACCAAATTTGGCAAAGAGGTAGTTCTTGGTTCAGAAAGAACCCTTTTTGTTAAATGGTGTAAATCCGTTCAGTAGTTGCGGAGAAATTAAAAAAATAAGAGTCAAAAAATCAATTTCCCATAGGAAACTTTATGCAAGGCTACAGCCCGAACTGCTGAACGGAATTACACCAAATTTGGCAAAGAGGTAGTTCTTGGTTCAGAAAGAACCCTTTTGTTAAATGGTGTAAATCCGTTCAGTAGTTGCGGAGAAATTAAAAAAATAAGAGTCAAAAAATCAATTTCCCATAGGAAACTTTATGCAAGGCTACAGCCCGAACTGCTGAACGGAATTACACCAAATTTGGCAAAGAGGTAGTTCTTGGTTCAGAAAGAACCCTTTTGTTAAATGGTGTAAATCCGTTCAGTAGTTGCTGAGAAAATCAAAAGTAAAAACACATATATATCTGGGCGGAGCCTAACCACACATGTCATCGTGAGATCTGATTGGCTGTCAGCACTTCATCCTGGAATTGCTGGCAGCCATCTTGAGACCAATATACATGATAGTACCCCATTGAAATGCCTTGTAGTGAATCAAAGATTTTGAGGGTTACCAAAAGGAGAACTATTAAGGGTGATAACAGACTTTAGTTACATTAGAATTCATTTGTTGATGGTACCATACTAATTTCAGGAATTGTGGTGTGTTCTAAGGTGATTTTACCCTGTGAAAAACCTTCTGCTGGGATATCATGAATCATGTTTGAGAGAAAACTATTTTCACATGCTTGTCCCATACAGTTTTGGAAGGTGCTCCAGAAGCTAAAATGAGAGCATATTTTCTGTAAATTCACATTATCTTTCTCAGTCATGTGAGAATGAAGTCTGACATTCTCAGTAAAACATGTACATCCAACAAGGGCAGAGACTGTCAGTTGATTCCTTTGTGTTCTACTGCAGCTTCCCAGAGTGTTCTAAAGAACAACTAGAGTGCTAACAGCCTTACTTATGACAAAAGTATGGCACACCTGAAGCCATCTTGATTGGAATAAACTGGTAACACTTAAAACATTTAATTTAAAAAGGAACAAAATGATGGGGTTCATTTTGTCATAGAAATTATGGTTAGTGCTATAGAAAGAAAAATTAGGACACGTTTCAAGTGAGATCTCAAATATCTTCCTGTTATATTTCAACAGGAGCAGCCTGTCAGTTGATGCCTTTGTGTTCTACTGCAGCTTCCCAGAGTGTTCTAAAGAACAACTAGAGTGCTAACAGCCTTACTTATGACAAAAGTATGGCACACCTGAAGCCATCTTGATTGGAATAAACTGGTAACACTTAAAACATTTAATTTAAAAAGGAACAAAATGATGGGGTTCATTTTGTCATAAAAATTATGGGTAGTGCTGTAGAAAGAAAAATTAGGACATGTTTCAAGTGTGATCTCAAATATCTTCCTGTTATATTTCAACAGGAGCAGCCTGCCAGTTGATGCCTTTGTGTTCTACTGCAGCTTCCCAGAGTGTTCTAAAGAACAACTAGAGCGCTAACAGCCTTACTTATGACAAAAGTATGGCACACCGGAAGCCATCTTGATTGGAATAAACCGTTAATACTTAAAACATTTAATTTAAAAAGGAACAAAATGAGGGGGTTCTTTTTTAAATAGAAATTATGGTTAGTGCTGCAGAAAGAAAAATGAGGGCATGTTTTAAGTGAGATCTCAAATCCTCTTCTATTTCATTAGAAAATTCTGACATGCAGACTGAAACAATCACTTTCAATACCAGCAGCAGACTTCCAGTTAACTCCCTGGTGAGCAGTAGCTTTAGTAAAGTGATCTAATGATCAACTAGAGTGCTAACATTCTGAATTTATGGCAAATGTGAGACACATCTGAATGCCTTCTTGATGGAATCAAAGTAAAAAACTGAAAGCATTTCCTACTGAGGAGACTGAAGTAAATGAGGAAATTAGGAAACTTCATAACAAAGAAGTCTTCCAAGATGGCCACCAGAGAAAAAGAGCCCAAATGTAGCACAAATATTACCCAGATGTAGCCCACATATAGCCCAATGACAAAAGTGTGCAAAACACTTTTTATTTTTAGTTTTTTTGCAGTTTTATGTAGTGCAGACTGGTCAGGTATTGGAGCGTTGCATCTTAAAACATGACCCCCTACACTACAAAAACACCACTGCACTACCCTAAACCCTAAAACACTACCCCCAGCACGACCCCTACACTACACAAGCACCACTGCACTATCCTAAACCCTAAAACACTACCCCCAGCATGACCCCCTACACTACATAAACACCACTGCACTACCCTAAACCCTAAAACACTACCCCCAGCACGACCCCCTACACTACCCAAACACCACTGCACTAACCTAAATCCTAAAACACTACCCCTGGCACGACCCCCTACACTACCCAAACACCACTGCACTACCCCAAAACATGACCTCCTACACTACACAAACACCACTGCACTACCCCCAGCATGACCCCCTACACTACACAAGCACCACTGCACTAAAACACTACCCCCAGCACGACCCCCTATACTACACAAACACCACTGCACTACCCTAAACCCTAAAACACTACCCCCAGCACGACCCCCTACACTACCCAAACACCACTGCACTAACCTAAATCCTAAAACATTACCCCCGGCACGACCCCCTACACTACCCAAACACCACTGCACTACCCTAAAACATGACCTCCTACACTACACAAACACCACTGCACTACCCTAAAACACTACCCCCAGCACGACCCCCTACACTACACAAGCACCACTGCACTAAAACACTACCCCCAGCACGACCCCCTACACTACACAAACACCACTGCACTACCCTAAACCCTAAAACACTACCCCCAGCACGACCCCCTACACTACCCAAACACCACTGCACTAACCTAAATCCTAAAACACTACCCCCAGCACGACCCCCTACACTACACAAGCACCACTGCACTACCCTAAACCCTAAAACACTACCCCCAGCACGACCCCCTACACTACATAAACACCACTGCACTGCCCTAAACCCTGAAACACCAGCCCCTGCATGACCCCCTACACTGCCCGAACACCACTGCACTGCCCTAAACCCTGAAACACCACCCCCAGCACGACCCCCTACACTGCCCGAACACCACTGCACTTCCCTAAACCCTGAAACACCACCACCAGCACGACCCCCTACACTGCCCGAACACCACTGCACTGCCCTAAACCCTGAAACACCACCCCCAGCATGACCCCCTACACTGCCCAAACACCACTGCTCTGCCCAAAACCCTGAAAACCAGCCCCAGCCCGACCCCCTACACTGCCCGAACACCACTGCACTGCCCTAAACCCTGAAACACCAGCCCCAGCACGACCCCCTACACTGCCCGAACTCCACTGCACTACCCTAAACCCAGAAACACCACCCCCAGCACGACCCCCTACACTGCCCGAGCACCACTGCACTGCCCTAAACCCTGAAACACCACCCCCAGCACGACCGCCTACACTGCCCGAACACCACTGCACTGTCCTAAACCCTGAAACTCCAGCCCCAGCACAACGGCCTACACTGCCCGAACACCACTGCACTGCCCTAAACCCTGAAACACCAGCCCCAGCACGACCCCCTACACTGCCCGAACACCACTGCACTGCCCTAAACCGTGAAACACCAGCCCCAGCACGACCCCCTACACTGCCCGAACACCACTGCACTGCCCTAAACCCTGAAACACCTGCCCCAGCACGACCCCCTACACTGCCCGAACACCACTGCACTGCCCAAAACCCTGAAACACCACCCCGTGCACGACCCCCTACACTGCCCGAACACTACTGCACTGCCCTAAACCCTGAAACACCATCCCCAGCACGACCCCCTACACTGCCCGAACACCACTGCACTGCCCTAAACCCTGAAACACCACCCCTTGCACGACCCCCTACACTGCCCGAACACTACTGCACAGCCCTAAACCCTGAAAAACCACACCCAGCATGACCCCCTACACTGCACGAACACCACTGCACTGCCCTAAACCCTGAAACACTACCCCCAGCAAGACCCCCTACACTGCCCGAACACCACTGCACTGCCCAAAACCCTGAAACACCACCCCCAGCAAGACCCCCTACACTGCCCGAACACCACTGCACTAAACCCTGAAACGCCACCCCCAGCAAGACCACCTACACTGGCCGAACATCACTTCACTGCCCTAAACCCTGAAACACCACCCCCTGCATGACCCCCTACACTGCCCAAACACCACTGCACTGCCCTAGACCCTGAAACACCAGCCCCTGCATGACCCCCTACACTGCCCGAACACCACTGCACTGCCCTAAACCCTGAAACACCACCCCCCAGCACGACACCCTACACTGCCCGAACACCACTGAACTGCCCTAAACCCTGAAACACCACCCCCAGCACGACCCCCTACACTGCTCGAACACAACACTGCCCTAAACCCTGAAACACCACCCCCCTGCACGACCCCCTACACTGCCGGAACACCACTGCACTGCCCTAAACCCTGAAACACCACCCCCAGCACGACCCCCTACACTGCCCGAACACCACTGCCCTAAACCCTGAAACACTACCCCCAGCAATACCCCCTACACTGCCCGAACACCACTGCACTGCCCTAAACCCTGAAACACCACCCCCAGCACGACCCCCTACACTGCCCGAACACCACTGCACTGCCCTAAACCCTGAAACACCACCCCCAGCACGACCCCCTACACTGCCCGAACTCCACTGCACTGCCCTAAACCCTGAAACACCAGCCCCAGCAAGACCCCTACACTGCCCGAACAAAACTGCACTGCCCTAAACCCTGAAACACCAACCCCAGCATGACCCCCTACACTGCCCGAACACCACAGCACTGCCCTAAACCCTGAAACACCAGCCCCAGAACGACCACCTACACTGCCCGAACACCACTGCACTGCCCTAAACCCTGAAACACCAGCCCCAGCACGACCCCCTACACTGCCCGAACACCACTGCACTGCCCTAAACCCTGAAACACCAGCCCCAGCACGACCCCCTACACTGCCCGAACACCACTGCACTGCCCTAAACCCTGAAACACCTCCCCCTGCACCACCCCCTACACTGCCCGAACACCACTGCACTACCCTAAACCCTGAAACACCACCCCCAGCACGACCCCTACACTGCCCGAACACCACTGCACTGCCCTAAACCCTGAAACACCACAACCCTGCACGACCCCCTACATGCCCGAACACCACTGCCCTGCCCTAAACCCTGAAACACCACCCGCACGACCCCCTACACTGCCCGAACACCACTGCACTGCCCAAAACCCTGAAACACCACCCCCATCACGACCCCCTTTACTGCCCGAACACCACTGCACTGCCCCAAACCCTGAAACACCACCCCCAGCACGACCCCCTACACTGCCCGAACACCACTGCCCTAAACCCTGAAACACCACCACCTGCACGACCCCCTACACTGCCCAAACACCACTGCACTGCCCTAAACCCTGAAACACCACCCCCTGCATGACCCCCTACACTGCCCGAACACCACTGCACTGCCCTAAACCCTGAAACACCACCCGAGGCACGGCCCCCTACACTGCCCGAACACCACTGCACTGCCCTAAACCCTAAAACACCACCCCCAGCACGACCCCCTACACTGCCCGAACACCACTGCACTGCCCTAAACCCTAAAACACTACCCCCAGCACGACCCCCTACACTACCCGAACACCACTGCACTACCCTAAACCCTAAAATACTCCCCCCCAGCATGACCCCCTACACTATCCGAACACGACTGCACTGCCCTAAACCCTCAAACACTCCCCCCAGCATGACCCCTACACTACCCGAACACCACTGCACTGCCCTAAACCCTAAAACACTCTCCCCAGCACGACCCCCTACACTGCCCGAACACCACTGCACTGCCCTAAACCCTAAAACACTACCCCCCGCATGACCCCTACACTACCCAAACACCAATGCACTACCCTAAACCCTAAAACACTACCCCCCGCACGACCCCCTACACTACCCAAAGACCACTGCACTACCCTAAACCCTAAAACACTACCCCCCGCACGACTCCCTACACTACCCAAAGACCACTGCACTACCCTAAACCCTAAAACACGACCTCCTACACTACACAAACACCACTGCACTACCCTAAAACACTACCCCCAGCACGACCCCCTACACTACACAAACACCACTGCACTACCCTAAACCCTAAAACACTACCCCCTACACTACACAAACACCACTGCACTACCCTAAACCCTAAAAACTACCCCCAGCACGAACCACTACACTACCCAAACACCACTGCACTACCCTAAACCCTAAAACACTACCCCCAGCAGTACCCCCTACACTACCCAAACACCACTGCACTACCCTAAACCCTAAAACACTACCCCCAGCAGTACCCCCTACACTACCCAAACACCACTGCACTACCATAAACCCTAAAACACTACCCCCAGCAGTACCCCCTACACTACCCAAACACCACTGCACTACCCTAAACCCTAAAACACTACCCCCAGCAGTACCCCTACACTACCCAAACACCACTGCACTACCCTAAACCACTACCCCCAGCACGACCCCCTACACTACCCAAACACCACTGCACTACCCTAAACCCTAAAACACTCCCCCCAGCTCGACTCCCTACACTACCCAAACACCACTGCACTACCCTAAACCCTAAATCTACCCCCAGCATGACCCCCTACACTACACAAACACCACTGCACTACCCTAAACCCTAAAACACTACCCCCAGCACGACCCCCTTCACTACCTAAACACAACTGCACAATTTGTTACAGGCGTTGCAACGCAGGCCTGTGGTGCTTACTGGAAGTACCTGGTGGGCTAGTTGGGCCCCAGGGAATCCGCAGGATTCAAGGTGACCTAATCCCCCAACCTAAAATGCGCCTCGGGGCGCGTTTGCACAGTGGTGAAGGGAGGGGGCGGGGCCTCAGGTGACATGTGTGCAAACAAGCACTGTGGTGCGTTTTAAGTTGGGGAATTAATTCCCCTTGAATCCTGAGGGACCCTGGGGGCCAACTAGCCCACCAGGTACCTTCAATAAGCACAACAGAGTTGCGTTGCAGAGAGGTGCAAAAAAGGTGCGTGGCCTCGGAACGCCTCTCTGCAACTCAGCTCTGTGGTCCTAACTGTAGGTACCTGGGAGGCTAGTTGGGCCCCAGGGACCCTCAGGATTCAAGGGGACTTAATCCCGCAACTTATAACGCGCCACGGACGCGTTTGCACACATGTCACCTCAGGCCCCCCTCCCTTCACCACTGTGCAAACGCGCCCTGTAGCGCATTTTAAGAGGTAGTTTTAATCCCCCTGCCCTATTATGTACTAGGGACTTACAGAGGAGGTCATGCTAATCACAGGGGTACCCCAACGCATAGTGTTCCCTAGTGTATGTAGGTGTTTTCACTGTATTCTAAGTGTCTTTTATCATAGCACTGGCTCTGGTTAGTCAGAGTCAGTTACCACCAGTACCCGTCTGAAAAAGTTGTGGGCACAGGATGATTTTGCAACAAGGCCTCTTTCTGCTCCTCTGTTGGTTCTTTCTGCACATCTTTTGCTTCTTCTTGCACTTTTCTTCGTCTTTGTGGACTTCTGTTGCTTCTTTCTGCATTTCTTTTGCTTCTTTCTGTGCGTTTTTTCTTCTTTCTTCACATGTCCTACCTCTGTAGGCATAGTTAGAAACTAGCATTTAAAAAACCTTTGAAATTCACTGAAAAAACCATAGGTTTCAGACACGTTATAGTTAGAAATGAGCATTTAAAAAACATTTGAAATTCACTGAAAAAACCATAGGTTTTAGGGACAGTTATAGTTAGTTGGACATTTCACTCGTACAAAACCATAGAAATTCCCCCGTTATAGTTAATTCAGCTAACTATAACTCGCGCCCCCGCAATGCACTGCTGATGACGTCACATATTACATCACTCATGACATGGTCAGTGACATCACTCATGACATCAGTGATGACATCTCAAATGACATCACTGATGACATCATCCATGTGATAATTTCATGCAACTTCTCACACCCTAATATAACTTTTGATACACCCACTCTAAATTACAGACTGCCATTCTCAAAACCATACACACTCCAATACCAATAACTACATACCCACTCACTGATTCTTAGGTCTACACACACACATCTACTCACTCACCCGTACAGTCACTCATACTTACAGTCACTCAGTACAGGACTATCATATGCACTCATACACCTATATAAACACTCACACACCGCCACTCATCTATAGAGGTACTCACACACCTAGTCAGTCATGCAAAAAATTAATCACACACCCATTTACTCACCTATACAGTTATACACACACCAGCTCACTTACTCATACAAATACTAGCACATTCTTACGCTCTTATACAATAACTGATACAAGCACACACGCATCCATACAGCCACTCTCACAAGCACACACTCTCACTTATAGCCATTTAAATACTCTAACACACATTTATACTGCCTTTTACATATGTAGTTACTCGCACATGTACCACTGAGATATACATTCACTCACTAACACACCCATACACACACTCACCCACCCAAGCAGTCCATCACAGATGCACTCTTGAAATCATGCACCCAGTGATTCACCCACTCACACATCTATGTACAGAGTCACACACACCCCACCCACACAAACACTCAGGCAGCCATACAGATACTCAGAGAACCAATCAATAACCCATATAGACACTCATGTAGCTATTCACAAATCCATGCATCCACTTACACACCAACAAACAGACGGATACAGACATTCACACAGTAGGCATAGTTAGAAACTAGCATTTAAAAAAACCTTTGAAATTCACTTAAAAAATCATAGGTTTCAGGCACGTTATAGTTAGAAATTAGCATTTAAAAAACCTTTGAAATTCACTGAAAAAACCATAGGTTTCAGACACGTTATAGTTAGAAATTAGCATTTAAAAAACCTTTGAAATTCACTGAAAAAACCATAGGTTTTAGGGACAGTTATAGTTAGTTGGACATTTCACTCGTACAAAACCATAGAAATTCCCCCGTTATAGTTAGTTCAGCTAACTATAACTCGCGCCCCGCAATGCACTGCTGATGACGTCACATATTACATCACTCATGACATGGTCAGTGACATCACTGATGACATCACTGATGACATCTCAAATGACATCACTGATGACATCACTGATGACATCATCCAGTGACTGTGTGTTTCTGTAAAGTTTAAATATGTTTAATATATTTAGGGAAAGGCGTATTGAAGAATGAGTGGGTGTATAAGTGTCTGAATGGATGATTTAGTACATGAGTGACTGACTCTACAAGTGAGTGATTAAATGTATCTTACAAAATGCATGGGTTAGTGACTAAACTGTGTGAATGTCTGTATCCGTCTGTCTGTTGGTTTGTAAGCGGCTGCATGGCTTTCTGAATAGCTACATGAGTGTCTACATGGGTTATTGATTGATTGTCTGAGTATCTGTATGGGTGCCTGAGTGTTTGTGTGGGTGGGGTGTGTGTGACTCTGTGCATAGATGTGTGAGTTGGTGATTCACTGGGTGCATGGTTTCAAGAGTGCATCTGTGATGGACTGTATGGGTGGGTGAGTGTGTGTATGGGTGTGTTAGTGATTGAATGTATATCTCAGTGGTACATGTGTGAGTAACTACATATGTGCAAGGCAGTATATATGTGTGTTGGAGTATATAAATGGCTATAAGTGAGAGTGTGTGATTGTGAGAGTGGCTGTATGGATGAGTGTGTACTTGTATCAGTGATTGTATAAGAGCGTAAGAATGTGCTAGTATTTGTATGAGTAAGTGAGCTGGTGTGTGTATAACTGTATAGGTGAGTAAATGGGTGTGTGATTAAGTTTTTTGCATGACTGACTAGGTGTGTGAGTACCTCTATGGATGAGTGGCGGTGTGTGAGTGTATATATAGGTGTATGAGTGCATATGATAGTCCTGTACTGAGTGACTAAGTATGAGTGACTGTACGGGTGAGTGAGTGGATGTGTGTGTAGACCTAAGAATCAGTGAGTGGGTATGTAGTTTTTGGTGTTGGAGTGTCTATGGTTTTGAGAATGGCAGTCTGTAATTTAGAGTGGGTGTATCAAAAGTTATATTAGGGTGTGAGAAGATGCATGAAATTATCACATGGATGATGTCATCAGTGATGTCATTTGAGATGTCATCAGTGATGTCATCAGTGATGTCACTGACCATGTCATGAGTGATGTAATATGTGACGTCATCAGCAGTGCATTGCGGGGGCGCGAGTTATAGTTAGCTGAACTAACTATAACGGGGGAATTTCTATGGTTTTGTACGAGTGAAATGTCCAACTAACTATAACTGTCCCTAAAACCTATGGTTTTTTCAGTGAATATATATATAGTTAGGACCTAGTTTCCATAGGAAAAGCATTTTTTGATTTGCCAATATCTTTGGCGCCGTTTGACCGTTTCGAGGTGATTCGTCAAGCAGGGGCCGAGAAAAAAGGGGGGTCACAAAACGCATTTTCTCCATGTTAATTTCCATAGGAACTTTTGTTGCGGCTATAGCCTGAACTGCTGAACAGAATTACACCAAATTTGGCAGAGAGGTAGCTCTTGGTCCAGAGTGCACTCTTTGCTTTAAATGGTGTAAATCCGTTCAGTAGTTCCTGAGAAAGTTAAAAATAGAAAATATCGATATCTGGTGACCGAGGAGGATTCCCGAACCCTCCCGATCAAGAGCTTCATTCAAATTAGCTGCCAACACTTCAAACCAAGAAGTGTTGTCAGCCATCTTGTGACTCGGTAAAACCAAGTCACAAAAAATAGTAAAAAAAAGATAAAAAACAAGAGAAGGGGGCAGGGTAGAAAAACCCTGACCCCCTAGGCCTGTTCAGGGGGTCCCACAGGGACCCCATGGCCCCAAAAAAGCATTTTTTTAAAAAGATTTCGGCCGGAGTCGCGCTGGGTGCGCGAATCTGGTAGAAAATGTAAAAAAAATGAAGCACGGCCTCCCGCGCTTCGTTTTCCTTAAGCCCCCGGGTGGGCCAGGTCCTGGGGCCAATCCAAATTTATGTAGCGTGGGCCCGCGGGGCCCCTGCAACCCCAGGGACCGCCACCTCCACCTCCCTGGGGCTTTGCTCATAATGTGTGAGGGGCACACGGCCCCCCCCGCAACCCCGGGGTCCACCACCTTGTTGGGAGGGGGGCCTGATCCTGGAGCCCTAGATGGCCCTGGTGACCGCCACCCCCCAGGGCTGGCTCCAGCAATGTCCCGGGGTGCCCACCCCCGGGACATTGCAGTTTGCAATGACAGGGCGGGAGCACGGCTCCCGCCCTGTCATTGTAAACACTGCTTTGCTTCATGGAAGCGAGAGCAGGAAACCTGCTCTCGCTTCCATGAAGCAAAGCAGATTGCTTTTGGACAAGGGGAGCTGCATATCTGCAGCTCCCCTTGTCCAAAAGCAATGCCGGCTCCCGCAGGAGGAGGGGAGCCTGCTGGGTGTATTGGGGCTCCCCCCACGGTCCCCAATGTAAGGCCAGGCCCGAGGGATGGAGTCCCCAGGGCATTATTGGCTTCAGGAAGGGGGCCACGTGGCCCCCCTCCAAAAAACAAATCAAGGCTGGCCAGGCCCCGGGGGATGGGGTCCCCGGGACCCTAAATGGCCTCAGGAGGGGGACCACGCAGCCCCCCCTCCAAAAAAAAAAAAAAAAAAAAAAAAGTCTGGCCAGGCCTCAGGGGGTGGGGTCCCCGGGGCCAATAGTGGCCCAGGGAAGGGGGGCCACGCGGCCCCCCTCCCGTATACATAACTTTTATTTTATTTTTAAATGAGGCCAGGCCCCGGGGGGTGGGGTCGCCGGGGCCAAAAGTGGCCCAGGGAAGGGGGGCCATGTGGCCCCCCTCCCGTATAAATAATAAAAATAAAAATAGAAAACGAGGCCATGCCCCGGGGGATGGGGTCTCCGGGGCCGAAATTGGCCTCGGGAAGCGGGCTGCGCGGCCCCTTTCCTGCTTGTTTTCTTTTTTTTTTACATTTTAAAAAAAGAATCATGGCCTGGGGGATGGGGTCCCCAGGGCCCAAAAATTACAAAGAGTAGGGGGGCCATACAGCCCCCCTTCTAAAAAATAAATAAAAGATAAGCCGGCATCTTGCCGGAGCTCCCGCACCACTCTGCAAATGTGCCTCCTGGCGCGTTCTGGGTTGGGGGATTAAGTCCCCTAGAATCTTAAGGGTCCTTTGGGGCCAACTAGCCCACCAGGTACCTCCAGTAAGCCCCACACAGTGGGATTGCTGAGAGGTGGTCCAAGGCCATGCCCCTTTTTACACCACTCTGCAAACGCGCCTCTTGGCGCACTGCTGGTGGGGTGATGAGGTCCTCTTGTGTCCTGAGGACCTCAGGACTGAAGTGGACTTCATCCCCCGAGCAGCAGTGTGCCAGGAGGTTCGTTTGAAGAGTGGTGTAAAAAGGGGGCGTGGCCTCAGACCACTCTCAGCAATCCAGCTGTGTGGGGCTTACTAGAGATGACAGGAGGGGTAGTTGGCTCCCAGGGACCCTCAGGAGGCAAGGGAACTTCATCCCCAAAACCAAGAGCGCACCAGGAGGCACGTTTGCAGAGTGCTGGAGAAAGGGGGCATGGCCTGTGTCCACGTCTCAGCAATTCCACTATCTGGGGCTTACTGGAGGTGTCAGGTAGGCTAGTCGGCCCCTAACGACCCCCAGCAGCAAAGGTGACTTTAATCCCCATCCAAGAGCGCACCAGGGAGCGCGTTTGCAGAATGGTGGGCAAAGGGGGCATGGCCTGCTTTGAGAACTTACCAATGCTGCTGTGTGGAACTTACTGGAGGTAATAGGAGGGGTAATTGGCCCCCAAGGTTGTCCTTGGGGGCCAACTACCACTCCTGTTAGCTCCAGTAAGTCCCACATAGTGGTATTGCTGAAAGGTCTTTGGAGGCCACGCCTCACTTCCTTCACCACTCTGCAAAGCCACCTCCTGGCACACTACAGGTTGGGGAATGAAGTCCACTTTACTCCTGAGGAACTTTGGGGGCCAAGAAGCCCTCCTGGTACCTCCTGTAAGTCCTACGCAGCGGAATTCCTGAGCTCTGGTCGGAGGCCCAGCCCCGTTTAAGGAACCACTCTGCAAACACAACTACTACATTATAGTTATAAATTAGCATTTAAAAAACCTTAGAAATTCACTGAAACAACCATAGGTTTCAGGGACGTTATAGTTAGCAATTAGCATTTAAAAAACCTTAGAAATTCACTGAAAAAAACCATAGGTTTCAGGGACGTTGTTGCTAGTTGGACAGTTCACTCGTACAAAACCAGAGAAATTTGGCCATTATAGGTAGTTGAGCAAAATATAACTCGCGCCCCCGCATTGCACTGCTGATGACCTCACATATTACATCACTCATGACATGGTCAGTGACATCACTGATGACAGCACTGATGACATCTCAAATGACATCACTAAATTTTGAAAAACCGCACACGGCGTCGTCATCCATTTTGAGGAGTGAGTTGGATGTAATGGGACCCGCTCTCGTGGGGTCCTTATCGACGACGCAACTTTCGTTTTGGAGGTGGCAATTGTTGCACGAGGGAAAGTATGGAGGAATCGTTGTATTGCCGCCCCCCCACGCCGAGTGGCCGAAAAGCCGGAGAATATAAAAGGAAACAGCACCGGAGTGCAAAGGGTGAACCGGAGAGTCGAAGGACTAACGGATAACGTCGGAGCTTCCGGGTAAGGCTGTGTCTGAGTGAAACGGCGTGGAGAAAGTGAAGCTCTTTTTCCAGCGTGATTGAGCACAAAGGTGAAGAGCGGTTGTGGTTTGAGTGGGATTTCCCACAAGTGAATATTATTGATTAAAGGTGCAATGTCGGCTGCAGAGGTTAGAGAGCGCAAAGAAGCGGCTCTACAAATCTTTGATGATGCGTCTGCAAATGCGAATATTGCTTCTGGGGCAGTTCGAGGTGTGAGTAAATCGACGGATTTAACAACACGATTAAAACGACTGGAGAAACTCCAGCGGATGGAACTGTCGAAATGGTGGGAGTCCAAATCGTTGCAAAGGTACATTGAGGTGCAACGAGTCCCCAGGGGCCTCCGGATAATGGTAACACCAAGCTACGAAGAGCCAAACCCTGCCATGCTGCGTGAATGGGCAACGAACAACAATGATGCCTCGCGTAGAATGTTAGCTATCCTCATAAAATATGCGGACATCGACAGGCAGAAAATCTTGGCAGAAATAGAGTCACTCTTTGAAATATTAAGTAAGGAAGAGGATCAAGATACAATCAAGCAATTCAAAATCGAAATGAAAGAGAGACTAAGGAAATTGGAAGTCTCGATAAAGGAGAGGAAAGCCCAAAAATTTATAAAAGATAAACAAGATTATGACAGGGGCCAAATCTATACATTTGCCAAGAAATTCGATACAA
This sequence comes from Calotriton arnoldi, assembly GCA_963921515.1. NCBI lineage: Eukaryota > Metazoa > Chordata > Amphibia > Caudata > Salamandridae > Calotriton > Calotriton arnoldi. The sequence continues at coordinate 984,984 of CAWUFW010007303.1, read as the reverse complement.
TCAGAAGGCAGAAAATGACGAAATCAAGTAGACCTGTACAAGAAATCCACTCTGAACAAAGTAGCATTCAAATTTCAGAGGTAGATACGGATCTGGATGAAGATCAAAATGTTCAAAGACTGTTACCAACCGTCATTGACGAATTTGATTTTTTACGCGAAGAACGGAGGTTCAATTTGAGACTAAGGCCACAAACACAGATCCAAAAACCGCAAAGAGGAAGAGGCAGAGGGCAAAAAGGCGGAAGGGGGAAGCCTGTCGAAGGCACACAAGAGAAGAAGAAGGGGAACAAGAAGTAGAGGTTGGCAAGGAAACCTCTATAATAAATCTAAAAAACGTCGCCCTCACAAATCATGAAAAAGAAACCTTGCAATTGGGACTATCATTCTGCCCAGAAGTTGATTTGGACTATGTCCAAACAAGAATTGATTTTTTCAAATTCATCAGGATGCTGAAATTAAAAAAAACATTTCCTTGCTAATCCAGCACCAAGATCATTGGGAATATTGAGTACACCTACAGTTCAGGAAGGTGAACTGCCGGTTAATGATATGAACTTAATGTTGGAACTGAGAGAGATAGATGCGGAGAGTTCCACAGAAGGAATTGGAAATGATGCAGAGACATTGGCACGAGAGGAAGGCATTAATATCTTTGAAGATGCACCAACGAATTTCAGGCCTAACTCCCGTTTTATCCCTATGACAACAAGGGATGTGACTGATGTTTTTAATGATTTGGTCACCAATGAACTGAAAAATTTAGGTGCCCAGATAAGTAAGAGCAAAGTGAACAATAAATCAAGCATTGCAAAACAAAGAGCTTATCAGGCTTTAATTAAAAAACTGTCTGACAATGATAACTGCATTGTACGAAATGCCGATAAGGGGGGCAATGTTGTCCTTTGGGACAGACAGAAATATTTAAAAGAGGCATACAAGCAATTAAATGACAAAAATTGTTATGTTAAGATCGATGAAAGCTTGATGGTTTAAAGTCACAAAAATTTCAATGTTGAACTTAAACAATGGTATGATCAATGCCTTTTAAGTCATGATGAGTATATGTTTTTGAAAATTGAACAGCCAGTCACACCAGTGTTTTACCTGATTCCTAAGATTCACAAGGATGTGGTGAATCCGCCAGGGCGCCCCATCATTTCAGCGATGGAGAGTGCTTTAGAACACACATCCAAATACGTAGATTCGTTTTTAGGTCCTCTGGTTAAAACATTGCCCTCCTATATCCAAGATACGGGAGACTTCCTCAGGAGGATCTATGATCTTCCTTGGGAGGAAGATTACTTATTGGTCACTATTGATGTGTCAACGCTATACACTAGCATTAGACATAATGATGGCTTAAGAGCCGCAAGACATTTTTGGGGAGTAAGACCGATAAGACTGTGGTCCCACACACAAATGATTTTAAGAATGATTGAGAAATGCTTAATAAGCAACTTTTTTCTGTTTAATGATGAATTGTTCCACCAGATATGTGGCACTGCGATGGACACCTGCTTCGCCCCCAGCTATGCAAATCTGCATATGGGCTGGTGGGAGGAGCAGGTGATCGGAACGCAGTATCAAAATGAATGGGAGGGCCACATTATGCACTGGAGTCATTTTATTGATGATTTATTTCTAGTGTGGAAAGGCACGGAGGAAGAAGTAAAGAGCTTCATCAATAAAATACAGAAGAACGATCTTAATTTAAGTTTCACTAGTGAAATAAGCAAAACCAGTGTAAATTTTCTTGACCTCACTGTATACATCAGTAGAGGCAAGGTGGAAACCAGACTTTACAGAAAGCCGACATCAGGGAATACACTGCTACATGCAAAGAGTTTTCATCCGAGCAATTTGAAACAAAGCATTCCCTACGGAGAATGTCTTCGTACTAGACGAAATTGCAGTGAAGAGGTAGAAACTAACAAAGAACTCAGTCTTCTAAAAAGAAGGTTTAAAACCAGAGGATACCCAGATGAATGGATTAACACTGCAATGAGCAGGGCTTCAAAAATAAAAAGGGAGGAAATACTGTTTGACAAGGGCAAAAAACCAGTGAAGGAAAATGAGAATCAGTGTAGGTTTATCACAACCTTTAGCAAACAGCAAGACAGACTAAAAAGCATCTTGAATAGACACTGGCATATTATTAAGAATGATCCACTCCTAGGTAAAGCTGTTCCTCACAGACCACAGATTACATTTCGCAGGGCTAGGTCTTTCAAGCAGGCGCTGGTTAGAAATAACTTGAGAAAACCCCAGCCAAAAACAACTTGGTTAAGCAAGCGACAGGATTTTATGAAGTGCGTAAAATGTAAGGCCTGTACGCATGGAGTAAATACGGAGCAATACAAACCAGGCCTGACAAAGAATATGAAGAAAATCAGAGGAAGATATAGCTGTAAGACAGATTTTGCTGTCTACGTGCTACAATGCCCATGTGGCTTGCGGTACGTGGGCAGCACAATCCTGGAAGTTCACAAAAGGATCCTACAGCATCTGAGGGCCATTAAAAATGGTGATCGGACCTATCCTGTCGCTCGCCACTTTGAAAGGTTTCACAATAAAGATGCTAGAGGACTAACATACTTTGTGATAGATGCAGTGGCAGCCGATATAAGAGGTGGGAACAGGGAGAAAAAACAAAGGAGATTAGAGTCCCGCTATATTATAGAGCTGGATTCAATGCAGCCAGGTGGCTTGAATGTAGAAGAAGATTTGCACACGCATTTGTAATATAGATATAATGAGATTGATTTGATGCCTAGAAAGATCAAGGATAATGAGCAGGTAATTTTAAAGTGTAAATAAATAATTTTAATGAACAGACTTGTAAGTAGATCAAGGAAGGAAGATATGTTTAGTAAGTACACAGTGAATTGCCCATTGGGGCTTGATACAACTATTAATTAAAAGTATATAATAATGTTCCATATCGAGTCATAAGAATTGTAGGCCCACTGGGGCTTATGAACCACAGACTGTTAATTTATATATTGTAATGTACATCAGTGATGAACTTTAGGATTCTACAAGTGTCATTTCACCCATTAGTTAGTTTATGAAATTATGTTTGGTATGTCAGAACATAGCGCATGCTCACTTGAGCTTGATTATGCAATTCCTGCAAACAATAATGCGCTGTGTCGACAAATGCCGAATTTGATTGATTTTTTCGAGTTTACTAAATTTACATCATTGATGGTACTAAATGAAATAGATTTTTCAGTCTGTGAATTTGACATCGATTGGAAAAAAGAAAAAAGAATTGCAAATATGTTTGTGAAACACCGTGTAATGAATTGAAAAACTACGAGTCTGTTTTCACTAGCACTGTGTTTGTAGTTATCATTTGACACGTTTGTTGCACGGAAGTAAGTTTAAAAAATGGCCACGTTCGATACCTCGGTATCAGTGAGCAAGACTGCTGTGCAGTCGAAACGCGTTTGATGGTGGCCGAAAATAAATTTTGAAAAACCGCACACGGCGTCCTCATCATTTTTGAGGAGTGAGTTGGATATATATATATATATATATATATATATATATATATATATATATATATATTATAAACGTTGCAACTTCCCGACTTAGCCGAGTCAGAGGAAATGACATGCACTCGAGACGGGTTGCAGATTCATTGTGGTTTATTCCCAATTCTTGAAATGTTTCTCAACATACATCATGGAAAAATAAACCCTACGCATTTTGGCGTGGCACATGCCTTGCTCACTGGTAATGTGCTCAATCCTTCAGGCATATTAAATAGCGAAACAAACAAAAAATTAGAGAACATAGAAAATGGACTGACAGGCTTACACAGTGACACATAATCATGGCGGCCATCTTACCACGATTTTGGTGAATGTATACATCAATGAATCACTGGATAAAAAATATACAACTTGGTCACAATCTTGATGATTTGACATACCTGATATTATCAATACTTGTTTAAGAATTAAACATAAGAATCATAAGCGCATTTCATCATTTTTGCAAATTCATATGATAACTTTACACAAGTTATAAATACTTATCAAACAATGTTTGATATTTTTCCTGACCCCTGGAAATAAAGTGCACCACGGCGCCCAGTCAGATTATAGAGATCAGCCTCAGAAATACCTTAGCTGGGTGGATCAGTCATGTGTCAGTGACACTAACTGTGTACACCCACTGTCACATCCTCTCAACTCGAGTGGCTTAACCAATGCTTTGCTAGCACATAATTATCCTGATCTCAAAGTACATTACAATTCCACCCAACTGGGCTCATTTCCCAGACATAATAACAACAGTTAGCGTTCTTCCATAGTCAATATTAGGACCGGACTGATATAATCAGTAATATATTACCTGGTGGCGGGCAGTCGCCAGTGGATAGTTCTAGTTAGGACCATGTTTCCATAGGAAAAGCGATTTTTGACTTGCCTGTATCTTTGGCATCGTTCGACGAATCTTCCCAAATTTTTCCAAAAGAAGTATGTTGGTGATTCTAGTTGCTCATGGAGAGATTTGGGATGAACTGTCAAGCAGGGGCTGAGAAAAAGGTGGGGGTCATGTTGAATCCCATATGAGATTTGAACACGACTACAGCCCGAACTGCTGGACGGAATTACAATGAATTTGGCAGAGAGGTAGATTTTGTTCTGCATATCGCGCTTTCAGTTATTTGGTGTAAATCTGTTAAGTAGTTGTTGAGAAATGAAAGGAAATCCAAATTTGTATATCTTTGGTCGCATATAATTTGGGATGATTTTGCGACAAATCACGAATGCTTGCACCAACAGGAATGCCGTGATTGGCCGTCCCAACCTGAGCAGAGAGTTGCAGCCACCATTTTACTTCATCAGAACAGTCCCCGGGGCTTAAACAAAATGCCATAAAGTGGCATTAGGGGTCAAGTTGGATGCACCCTGATGCCATGGCTACAATATTGGGTTCTTTGATGAAGCCCTGATGTGTATAAACAGTTTTTAGGTGCAATATTCATGAATTTGCCACGACCGTCAGTACGGCCCCCTTGTAACGTCATGACAAATTCACAAATATCGGTGAAAAAAATAATTCACATACTCATTTGGAAACTAGTGTATTCATGCATGGATACACTCAGAGACTCATGCAGCCACTCACAGACCCACTCAGAGACCCATACACCCACTCACAGTCCCACTCAAATACCCACTTAGAGACTCATGTACCGAGTCAGAGTCCCAGTAAGTGACTCACACACCCAGTCACAGACCCACTCAGTCACTCATGCATCCATTCACACACCCACTCAGACACTCATGCACCTATTCATAGACACACTCAGAGACTCACTCACCCACTCACAGACCCAATCAGACACTCATGTACCCACTCATTGTCCCACTCAGAGACCCACATACCCATTCACAGACCCCCTCAGAGACTCATACACTTACTCACAGTACTACTCAGAGACCCATGCAAACACTCACAGGCCCACTCAGACACTCACACACCCACTCACAGTCCCATTCAGAGATTTATGTACCCACTCACACATGCACTCAGGTGTGCAGACATCTAATCATAGCCTCCTGTGACACACATGCACCCACTTAGAGTGACACTCAGAGAGTCATGCATCTACTTATCAGCCTACTAAGAGACTCATGCACCTATTCACAGACCCACTTAGAGACTCATGCATCCAGTCACACACTCACTGAGAGACTCACACACCCACTCCCACTCCCACTCCGAGACTCATGCCCAGTCATAGACCCACTCAGAGACTCATGCACCCACTCACTAACCAGTCAGTCATGCTCCCACTCAGAGACATGCATGCACTCAAAGACCCACTCAGAGACTCATTGACCCACTGACAGACCCACTCAGATAGTCATGCACTCACTGACAGACCATCTCAGATGTATACACAACCACTTACAGCCTCCCTCTGACACTCATGCACCCACTCACAGACCCATTCAGAGATTTATGTACCCACTCACAGAAGCAATCAGATGTGCAGACATCTAGTCATAGCCTCCTGTGACACACATGCACCCACTTACAGATCTACTCAGAGAGTTATGCATCCACTCACTGACCCCCTAAGAGACTCATGTACCTAATCACTGACCCACTTAGAGACTCATGCATCCACTCACACACTCACTGAGAGACTCACACACCCACTCACATACCCACTCAGAGACTCATGCCTAGTCTTAAACCCACTCAGAGACTCATGCACCCACTCACACACCCAGTCAGTCATGCTCCCACTCACAGACCCACTCAGAAATGCACGCACCCACTCACACACCCTTTCAGAGACTCATGCACTCACTCACACACCCAGAGACATGTATACACTCACAGACCCACTCAGAGACTCATGGACCCACTGACAGACCCACTCAGATAACCATGCACTCACTGACAGACCATCTCAGATGTGTACACACCCACTTACAGCCTCCCTCAGACATTCATGCACCCACTCACAGACCCACTCTAACTCTCATGCACCCACTCATTGACCCAGTTAGACACTCATACACTGACTCACAAAAATACTCAGACTCACGCACCCACTCACAGACTCACTCAGACACTCACACATGCTTTCATAACATGCCCCACAGCCTCTGACAGAGCATCTCAGACAGTTATGCACCCATTGACAGACTCACTGAAATACTCATGCAAGCACTCACAGGCACACTCAGAGACTCATATACGTTTTATTGAGTTATTTATATTGGGATGTACCCAATGTGATGCACAGAATCACTTATATAGTTATGAATTTTGAATGTGCTGGAATGTATTGATTGACTGCTTTTGTTTTGCGGATTCGTCAAGTTGTCACAAATGTTTGAAAAATTGTTAAACAAGATATTTATAAAGAAAATGAACAACATTTTGGGCAATAAGGTGGCTCTGAGAAGAGCTTTTGTGTTCATTGTGAGTATGTGACAGCTACACACAAGACAGGATGCAGAGATTCAGGTTGCTGATAAACACTGTGTTGGCTTTGTTTGTGAAGTGAACTTCATCACTTCTACAGATTTCATGCATGTCAAAATGAATGTAGTTGTTATAGATAGAGCCCATGTTGTGGTTTCTGAGGAATACCTCCTGGCTTTGTCAATCTGTGTACAGAAATGATTTGACAACTTCTATTTCTGCCTTTGGCATATGTTGAGTACACCAAGACAGTGTGAGGAAAAGGAGTCATTAATAGTGCAAAGGTATCCTTCATTAGGATTTCCAGTCCTACCCCAGTCAATGTGCCTAGGTCACTGCCACCACAGTGTACAATCATAAGATCAGGGGGTCAGATCTCCACAATGCTTTTAACCAAAAGCAGCAATTGATGGCACTTCAACCCTCTCTGGCCAATCCAAGTAATGTCCACATTAGCCAAACACAAGTCCCTGTCAATATGACTCTTTCTAGCAGACTCTCTAGCAAAAAAAACATAGCTGCATCTCACAATCCATAACTCTACCATTTTGAAGTGAAGCAGCAGTAGCAGACATGAGGCTGCTAGAGCTGAATGAGACATTTTTCAAAATGAATGGCAGTTAAAATGGAGGTGTGCTCCTGGTTTAAAAAACATATTTGACTGGATGCTGTGAATATGCAGATGAATAAAATTAGCTAGTATCTTGAAATAGTACCCAGAGCTATGATTGGCTCCGCTAAAAAAATTGTAATGCAGACTTGGATATGCTTTCTATTCTGTACAGTAAACCACACCTGCTGCAGTTCATTTTGGAACTATTATGGTCCTTCTAGAATGTGCTGCGAACTTGTGACCTACTGGTGAAAGTGGGGTGCTATGGAGACTGTGATAAGAGTGTATTGAGGAAGGGTGTAAAAGAAAGAATTGTCTGTTTTTAGAAATTGGTGGTGTTTACACTCATTGATGCATAATAGGGTTTGATTTCCTAGTGAGGGCTTGCTAATAAAGTGTATTGTAGCTTTAAAGTCATAAATCTAGCAGGCTAATATGTTTTTGGACTCCTGTAATTTTTTGTGAATGTGTTGCGATGATCACAAATAAGTTGCGATTATGCACAAATACTCTACCATATTGGGCTTCTTTATAAAAGTGCATGAAAGGGTTAACACATACTATCCATTCAGAAGTGGATTTACAAAACTAAAATATGAAAGATATGTTTTAATTTCCAGACTTCCACAGGATCAGAGAGTACAAAGTTGAAAAGGTTGCCATTAATGGTTGCTTTGTATGAGAGTGGTGTGCATTCTCATGTTTAGTTTTCACATTTCCTGGAGTACTGATTCTATCTAATAAGAACGAAAAAACTATTTCACCAACAAACTCAATTTTCAGGTATGTGAATTATATTTAATTTTGAGACTTCTTTTATTGAAAAGGTATATGTGAAGTTGAATGCATGCTCTCATTGTAAGGAGAAGAGGTGCAGTTCATCCCTGCACCCCGTGGCAGGCAACTCAAGGTGCCTGCCACGGGGTGCAGGAATCAGCCTAGGGTGCCCCCTTGGCTGCCATCCAGAGGCCTTCCACCCATGGGAGCCTTGCTGGGAGCCCCCAAAGTTAACTTCCAACAGCCTTTCTGTGTCGAAAAGGCCGGCACAGAGAGGCTGTTCGAATCTGACATTGTAATTCCTCGGTCGGAAAGAGCCGTCCTTGGGAGAACAGGAGGCTTTCCGAATGGCAGATGAGCTCTTAGCCCGTCAGAAACCATTCGGAAATCCAGTTTGGATTAATTTCCGACCGACTTCATCCAAATGGGTCGGTCAGAAATGAATCCAAATGGCTGATTACAATGCCGTAGGAACGGCTCCGCCCGAGGGTCGAAGCCGTTTCCTACGGGAAACAGCCTTTACAATGAGGTTTTTACCTCGTTGTGCCTTTACCACGCATTTTATTAGCACGCATAGTTTACCGCGAATATGCATTTACAACGCATGCCAATACCACACATTTCAGGTAAGTTGGTGGGGTGAGGGGTCTGCCCCCACAAATAAATTGTTTTTAAATCTAAAAACAATGCGTGGTATTGGCATGCGTTGTAAATGCATATTCGCTGTAAAAACATGCGCGCTAAAAAATGCGTGGCAAAGGCTTGCAAAGTAATTACCTGCATTGTATCATCATACAACCTTTCCTACGGCATCGTAATCGGCCCCTAGGTGTGTGAGAAATTGGTTCATCATGTGTTGCCCTGGAACTGTATATTGTACATGTGCTGTTTTAGCCCACGCAGTAATTGCAAGAAAAAAAACTGCTTGCTAAGGGTTAAACCTATACTCAACAATGTATTAGAAAATGTGCAAAGTTTTACATGTGTATACATGATGTGCTGCTCACAAAGAATACTTTCCTTTGAACTCTGGGACTTGTAGTCCTATTTTTATTTCATTTGACAACCTGTGAAACTTGACAACTATGTATTAGAAACCCTTGAGGGTAGGTGTTGGTAAATTATAGGGCATGCTTGCATGTGCTTCGATGCTAAGACATGCCCTTTAAACTAGTACTGAGTCGCATGTGTAGTATGAGGGTGCTAGGCATAGTTTAATATGCAGTGTTGAAACATGCGTCAGGCATAATAGGGAAGAAACTGTCTGTACACTCTCACTGCCAGCTTCACATGGCAAGTAAAAACCCTTTGTCAAGTCTTGAATCCACGTTTTAGTAGACATAACTTACCTCTGAGATACGCTGTAGGTATGCAATAAAGCACAGTGCATTGTGCATAAAAGATGGAGAGGTGTCCTTTTGAGTTTTAGTAACTTACTTATGCACTTGCAGACCCCTACATCAAGCACTATATAGAGCATATCATCCATAATACAACTGACATACATGGTTCCAAAGCATAGAGCCTCTCTCTCACCTAGTCACAAAGCAACAGAGGGACTTATACATTCCCTCACACAGTCAGAGCCTACTTATGTATGCACTAGCATAACAAGCAGTTGCAGACACACCTACATACCCCTCTAATCCCTAGCAGAGGCACTGAGGTATTCGTCCAGCCACTTAAATACACATTTAGAGAGCCATTGAATAAATAAAACAGACAGCCAAATACCACAACACTTACTTAAACTTCTCACGACACTGCTACAGGTGGACTCCTACACTCACTCATATATGTAGGCAAGTAGTGAAACAACCTTGTCATCCCTCTGGACAAATAGTCCTTGAAATATATGGGTCATGCCTACTGGCACTCTCACTGCCAGATTAACTCTGCATGAAAAAGTCCTTCGTCAAGTCTTAAACCCATGTTTAAGTACATACAACTCAGGTCTGAGATAGTCTGTAGGTGTGCCATAAAGTACAGTGCTTCGTGCTTAAAAGATGAGAGATGTGCTTTTAAGTTTTAGCAAGTTACTTATGCATTTGCAGACTTCTATGCAAAGCACTACATAGAGTATATCAGCCTTAATGCAACTGACATATATGGTTACAAAGCATAGAGCCTCTCTCTCACCCAGTCAAAGGGCACAGAGGACCTTATACATTCACTCACAATTCAAAAACTACTTACGAGTACTGCACTATGAAAGGCAGTTGTGTAGACACCTACATGACGAAATGACGCTACTCGGAAAGAGAAAGACTTGTTCTTTTTTTAAATTATTACTCGTTTTATTAAAAACACTCGTTCTGAAATGACATAGCTGATCAACATATGAGGGTCAGAAATGAATATTTAATAAATGAGGAACATGTTCCTATTTAATGCAGGATTCAGGTCTGCACAATATGATGTAGTGTGAACAATGACATAACGAAATTTGAGGTTGTTGTGCCCCACAGTGTGTATTTAACACACAAGGTTATACCGTTAACATAGCTAATGGCATGCGTTCCAATAACAGAACTTGAGGAGAATTTGAGGACTCTGTGCCCCAGATTGTGTATCTAACACACATGTTTATACCTTTATCATAGCCAAGGGTATGCGCTCCAGAAAACAAAACTAAAGTATAAAGATCAAGTGGATTGAAACCAGGTGAGACATTTGAAACTTAAAACTTGAGGATGATGGGAATAGTAATAATTATACTAATGTGGCCCCAAACTTAATAAACCCTCTTTTTATGTATAGGGTGGAATTTATCATTATCAAACCACGGATTAAATAGTGGCTACACGTAAATAGGACCTAAAAAAGGAGTCCCACAGGTAAACAGTGGGTCGACCAAAGCTAACAATAAATTTTGATTAAGAGTTAACAAAAATGAGATGACAATTATGTTACTCTTATGTCCCCATTTTAGAGAACAAAACGATAGACATTTGGTGCGTCGTCATAAGGGAAGATACATAACCTTATGGAATGAAATCCAACTGAGTGCTTTTGCACCGGTGAGTCACTAAATGAATGAAGGAGTGAATGGTTGAATGGGTTATAACTGGAGGTGATTTAACTTTGTCAGATCTCTGCTGGGATGTTTATAGCACTTATGGACTATTTTGGTAATATGTAGTACACACAAATTTTTAGCCCATGTAAAACTTGTCATGGTTTATTTATAAAACAAAATTTTAAAAAATGTATGCAAATGTACGAAAAAACTTTTTTAGATAGGAGATAGTAATTACGTTAGAAATGAGCTGTAACTGTTCCCCACAAACATCTATATGTTTATCTGTTTTAATCTAGGTGTGTTGAACATTCAAATTGTAGAAAGGAATGAACTAAACCCCTTGTCCTGAGGAAGGTGGCTTTAATGATGTTATGCCACTGAAATACGTTGACGCTTAAAAACTGTGTTAGATCTGTGGAAAAACAGCAGCAATACAAACATTTTATATTTCTGGGTTGTGCTGTTTATTACTCCAGGATTAACAGTGTCAAGACAAATACAATTGTCTCACCATATTCCTTTCCATGAACCTTTGTAGTGTAATGAGTTTGTATGATTGTCCTACCTATGTAATAGTGATGGATTTTTAATATGTTTTGAAATATTCTTTTATATTAATTGTTCATTTGCACATGTTTTTAACATATTGTGTGATTTTGGAATAAAAAAAATTATATTTTTCGAATAAGTGCTTTAGCATCCCGAGTGGAATTTTAATCTAATACTGTGTGAATGTCGTTTGTGGTTAACATGTTAGTGATTTAGATGTGCAATACCTCCAAAGGGAATTATTATTTTTAACCTTCCTTCAAGATGGTCAGGTAGCCACCGGAGGAAAGTATCTTATTAAACACTTTACAGAGGAAGTTAGCTACCGGGTCAGGAGCCAGTTTGAGTAAGGAGGGCATACAGGGATCCGAGGGAGAGCCGGATTAAAGGCCCAGAAGGAGTTCTTTAGTTTGCTCGACCGTATTTAGCGGGAAGGAGCTCAAGGCCTCCTTACTGGGGTCCTGGGGGAGCTCCTCAACATCAGGTTCCGTAACCTCAGGTTCGGGTTCCTCACCTTCCAAAGGCCTAAACTCCTGTAAGATCTTGAGGAGCTTGTCCTGAAAGTAGATAGCTACTCTGTCACAGAAATCTTGTGAGGGGGTCAGCAGCTGTGTCCCCGGTGGCTCGGAGATTTTCTTAATGACCTTGAATAGCATACTGGAGGAATTATCTGCTGACCTGATTTTATCGGTTAGGAAGCAGAATTTGGACTGGAAGATGGCAAGTTTGTACTTCCCCAGCAGAGATTTCTGCTTGTCTTTTTCCCTTGGGCAGGGGTCCGCTCGCCATTCGCCAACTCACCTCTGAGATAGGCTGTAAGTGTGCCATAAGGCACGGTGCTTTGTGCTTAAAAGATGTCATACCCAGATATGTAGGTAAGTACTGACACAACCTAGTCATGCGTCTAGACCAATAGTCCTTTAAACATGGGTCAGGAATGTTAGTGCAGAGCCTGTATGTGCACTCTCACTGCCCGATCGACTTGGCATGTAAAAGTCCTTTGTCAAGTCTTAAACCCATGTTTTAGTACACATAACTCAGCTCTAAGATAGGCTGTAGGTGTGCCACCCATAAGGCACAGTGGTTTGTTCTTAAAAGATGAGAGATGTGCTTTTAAGTTTTAGTAAGTTACACATGCACTTGCAAACTCCTATGTGAAGTACTACATAGAGTATTCCACCCATAATGCAACTGACATACATGTTCGCAAAGCATAGAACCTCTCTCTCGCCCAGTCACAGGGCAATAGTGGGACTTATACATTCAGTCACATGCACAGAAACTACTTATGTACGCAACAATAGCAAAAGCTTTTGCAAACACACCTCCACACTCCTCTAATCCCTAGCACAGTCACTGAGGTATTAGTTCAGCCAATTACATACACATTTAGAGAGCCATAGAGGTGCTAAAACAAACACTGGCACACTTACTTAAACATCTCATGGCACTGCTACAGGTGGACTACTATACTTACTCGGATATGTGGGCAAGAAGCGACAACCTTGTCATTCATCCAGACAAATGTCCTTTAAACATGAGACAGGCCTACTAGTGCACAGCTTGTCTGTACACTCTCACTGCCCATTCAACTTGGCATGTAAAGGTCCTTCATCAAGTTTCAGAGCAATGCTTTAGTACACATAACTTGCCTCTGAGATAAGCTGTAGGTATGGTGCTTTGTGGGTAAAATATGCCATGCCCAGATATGGAGGCAAGTACTACTGACACAACCAAGTCATGTATCCAGATAAATAGTCCTTGAGACATGGGTCAGGCCTACTAGTGCAGAGCCTGTCTGTGCACTCTTATTGCCTGCTCAACTTGGCATGTAAAAGCTGTTCATCAAGTCTTAAATCCATGTTTTAGTACATATAACTCACCTGTGAGATAAGCTGTAGGTAGTCCATAAAGCACAGTGGTTTGTGCTTAAAAGATGAGAGATGTCCTTTTGAGATTCACTAAGTTTCTCATGCACTTGCAGACCCCTATACCAAGTACTACATAGAGCATGCCACCCATAATGCAACTGACATGCATGCTCACAAAACATAAAGCCCCTCTCTCACCCAGTCACAGGGCAATAGTGGGAATTACACATTCACTCACATACAAACAAACTACTTATCTATGCTGCAGTAATAAAGGCAATTGTAGACACACCTGCACACCCCTCTATTCTTAAACACAGGCACGGAGGTATTCATACTGCCACTTACATACATATTTAGAGAGCAATAGATTTATTAAAAGAGACAGTCATATATCAGCACACTTACTTAAACACCTCACACCACTACTACAGGTGGACTCCTACACTCATTCAGATATGTAGGCAATTAGTGTCACAAGCTCATCCTTCATCTAGACAAATAGTCCTTTAAACATGTGTCAGGCCCAATACTGAAAACTCTGCCTGTGCACTCTCACTGCCAGCTTCACTTGGCATGTAAAAGTCTTTCACCAAGTCTTAAATCCATAACTTTAGTACACATAACTCATCTCTGAGATAATCTGTAGGTATGCGATAAAGCATGATGCTTTGTACTCAAAATATTAGAAGATGTCCTTTTGAGTATTAGTAAGTTATTCATACACTTGCAGACCGCTATTCCAAGCTCTATATAGAGTATACCACCCATAATGCAACTGACATACACGTATCCAAAGCACAGACACTCCCTCACCCAGGCTCAGAGCGACAGAGGGACTTATACATTCGCGCACATACTCACAAACTATTCAGGTATGCAGCAGTATAAAAGGCAGTTGCACAAACACATACATACCCCTCTATTCTCTAACACAGGCACCGAGGCAGCCACTTACCTACACATTTAGAGAGCCATAGACTTACTAAAATGGACAGTCAAATACCAGCACACTTACTTAATCATATTACGCTACTGCTACAGGTGGACTCCTATGCTCACTCAGATATGTAGGCAATTAGTGTCACAATCTAGTCATCCATCTAGACAAATTGTCCTTTAAACATGAGTCAGGCCTGCTAGTGCAGACCCTGTCTGTGCACTCTCACTGCCAGCTTCACTTGGCATGTAAAAGACGGTTGTCAAGTCTTAAATCCATGTTTTAGTACACATAACTCACCTCTGAGATACTCTAAAGGTATGTTATAAAGTATGGTCCTTTGTGCTTAAACGATGAGACATTGTATACAAGCAGTGTTTTACATGACAAAATTACCGTATAGTGCCAAGTGAATATGAAATATCACATAGTGATATTAGGACAAAACATAAGGTAATTATAATTCAGAAAGAACAATAAACAGAAACACCATATCGATTACCAATATCGAAGAATGAAGGCAAGAAGGAGGGGGGAAGCAAGGAAAAAAGGTTAGAAAAGAAGGTGGGGAAGAAAAAATTGTTACAAGTTGGAACAGCAAAGACTCATTTACATTATCATTTTTCTATAAAATAAGGTGAAAAATGTGATAAATAAGCAAGTTGTGCCATATTCATGCCAAGTTCATGGTTTACTACCATTAAGAAAATGCTGCTATGATGATAGAATGCAAATATTGAATCCGAATAGTCAGTGAGCAGGAAGGAAAGCGCAGATAGCTTAAAATAGATTAAAATAGTTTGAACAAATGTCAGAAACCCAACTGTGAGGAAAATAAACAGAGAACAAAGATCACCAAAGCCGGAAATAAAAAAGAGAGTCCAGAGTGTAAAAATCAAGAGCCTTAGTAGTACTGACCAAGGAGTCAAAAATCAGCGTTCCAATCCATCTTAAGGAAAGAGGTAAAAGAAAAGTTAAGGAACTGTCCCATTGTTTAAGTACTGTGAGTAAGAATCGCAGAGCAGATTGCGTCCACCTATCCTACTGACTTATTTTGAGCAAATACATGACAAAAAAGACGGGGATCAAAGAGGTCAACTATATGATTAACAAATATAAAGGACATGAGGGGTGGTAACACCATTGGCAGAATAGCTGAATAGAAACAAAAGCTCTATGTCGAAGGACCAAATATCTGGTTGCATGTACGTTGTGTGTACTTCAACTGGTTTTGCACAGCTGGTATGCTGTATGCATTATAAATAACCCTGGGCGGTGAACTCCGCTCCGCTTGCGGAGTTTGCGGAGTTTCCTGCACTCCACGTTACGCGGAGATCGCGGAGTTCCGAAAAACTCCGCTTCGCGTCGCGTAGCGGAGCTTTTTTCCTCGCTCGCATTCATCAACGTCAAGTTGGCGACTGCGAGTGAGGAAAATCAACCTCCAGGCGAGATTTTTCCTCGTTCGCGATCGTCAACATCAAGTTGGCGAGTGTGAGCGTGGAAAATCAACATCCCGGCGAGATTTCTCAACGCGGGGGGGTCAGGTTCCTCATTGCGGGTGGTCGCGTATGCTCGTGGCAGCTCGCATTGAGAAACTGCCTGTTCGCATTCAGAAAGCTGCTGCTCGAGTAAAAATCTACTCGAGTGGCAGAAAAGGAAAGCAGGGACCGCTTGCACTGTGCAAGGTGCCGTTCGCAATGATTGCACAGTGCGGACAAGCATCCGGCACTGTGCAATCACCGCGAATGGCATTTTTCTATTGCACTCCGCCGCTCGCGTAGCTCCGCGTAGTGCGGCGGAGTTTTTTTGCACTTCGCGTAGTGCGGCTTAGTGCAACTCCACTAACTCCGCCCAGGGTTAATTATAAATGACTGAAACCTCAAATCGAACAGATAGTTTCACATGTGAAAAAGGTTATATAGCAGTGAAAAAACAGGCTAAAAGCATCTGGTCACAAAGGATAATTCCCCAAAAACAAAGGTTCAATTCCATGTCTAGTACAGCGTTCCACATTCAGAAAGCCACAAAGTGGAAATCCGCTTACCTTATTTCTGTAGTAGAGTCAGGAAAATCTTAGAAGTGGTCTCTGTGGTCATTACGAGACAAGGAGAAAGTAAATTTACCTATGGGAAAAGGCCAAGGTGGTCAAATAGGGCAGTGGCGTCACGGCCGTCAGCAAGTCTAAAGGTAAAGCAAACAGGGTGGCCATTTTGTTAGCTGCAAAATCTCCTCGGGGTAAATGGAAGGTGTCAATATAAAGCCATGTGTCATAAAACACACAAAAAAACTATTAATAAAACATAAAGCCTGGACATTCCTAGGGTAAATGCCCGTTTTCTGTTGAACATAATCTCCAAAGGTAAGAACCAAAAATTATGACAAAAGCAATCGTACCTGCCAATATGATGGACAGGCAAGATGTATTATACGCAGGCAGAAAAATATAGGCCATCTTGTAAGGTTCAAAGGTTCAAAGTTTATCAGGAGGCAGGCAAAACAAAAGGGAATCATGTTTTTAGAAAAGAAACACATTTGTCAGAAAAAGGTATTGCAAATGGTCCATTTGAAATATTCATTGCGCAAGGTGACACATTGTTCTGAAAGAAAAATCCAGGCGTAAATATCCTGTACTCAGAAAAAGACCTGATTTACACGTTAGTGTAGCCAATAATGCATTTTTGCATCTTTATTAAGGCCGTTGTCCACAGTACCCAGTCTCAGGATTAGCTCACTCTCCCTCTTCCTTATTGTCAGTTCCCTGTTACCACCTCGTGAGTGGATTTTAATATGTTCCAGTCCAAAGAAGATGAAAGGTTTATGATGAGGATGATCTTTTTGGTGGTGTTCTGTGAGGGGACCCACTTTAGTTTTGTTGATATTCCGGTAATGTTCCAACATCCTTGTCTTAAGAGGCTTGATAGTACTGCCTATGTACGATTTTTTGCATGGGCATATGATTATATAGATGATAAATCTTGATGGTGAGTCCTGATGTTGGAGAGAAATAGATCTGTTTCTTAAGACCAAATTTTCATGCCCCGCAATTAGGACACATATAAAATCCACATGGTTTTGTCATGAATTAGGGATTTGCTATTTTTCTTTTATCCACAAATTCTGATTTGCACAAGATTTGTCTCAAGTTTTTGGCTTTGTGATATCTTATTTGGGGAAATCCAGTGTTTTATCTTTAATAGAGATAATATTTATTTTTAGGTACCAATGCTTTTTAAGTGTTGCCAAATGAGATGATGTCCATTTTTGGAAATAAGTTAGAAACCTTGTCTGATTGCGACCTTGTGGGTCTGAAAGGAAATTTCTTGGTTGAAGTAAGTCATTGCGTGACTTTTCCTTGCAGCCCTTGGCAAATTTTTCTAGCTGTTGTTTCTGATAACACCGTTGTTCCAATCTCTTAATCAAGTGTTTTGATTTATTCTGGTAAACTTCAATTTTGCTACAATTCCTTCTGGTATGTTGAAATTCACCTAGAAGAATGCTTTGAATTGTCTTAGGCGGGTGGCAAATGTCTGCTCGTAATATGGAATTGGCCACCGTTGGTTTGCGAAACAGTTTAGTATGTAATTTTTCATAGATGGTAATGTCCAAGAAAATCAATCTCCGATGAGGAGAAATGGGAAGTAGTCTGAATGTTCCATCTATTGGTGTTGATTTCTTGAAGTCAAAATTTCTCAACTTCTCCCATGAACAGACATGCATGTGGGGACAAAATCTGTGCCCCCATCACACTCCCTTGGATTTGTAGATAATAATCAGGGATGAAAGTGAACATATTATTTGTGAGACAAAAATAAAGCATTACTAGAATAACTTCCCTTTTCTTAAATGTAAGACACCCCTATGATAGGCCCAAGTTACCCTCATGGACAGGGTGCAGTGTATGTGAAAGGTAGTACATGTACTGGTGGGTGTGACATGTCCTGATGGTATAATACTGCCAATTTTGTTTTTCACTGTTGAAAGGCTATCTATCCCATAGGATAGAATGGGAGGTACTTCGTAACATCTAACAAGTATAACTTCCCAATGGGACAAGATAAAGAAATAAGGTTTAGGCTTTCTGAACTCAGAATTTAATAACACATCTTTTAATAAAGATGGTTGTTAAATTATGTGTTTGTAAATGCCACTTTTAGAAAGTAAAAGACACACAGATGATGGACGGAATGCAGAGCAAATCAGACATTCCCCCCAGTCAATAGACCTGTGTTAAATCCATCATTCTTTTGCTCACCATGCCACCCCAGTTTAAACCCAATTTAGACCCCGCGATATGCAAATCAGTGTTGATCCTGTGCCTCATGGGAACAGTCCAGCCCAGATGCTTGTTTCCGGTCCAGGGAGGACCTTGCTTGGTCTAAACTGGGGTGGCATAGTGAGCAAAAGAACGATGGATTTAACCCAGATCTCTTGACTGGGGGTGAATGTTTGATTTGCTCTGCATTCTGACCTTCATCTGTGTGTCTTTTACTTTTAGAAAGTAGGCATTTTCTTGTTTAATAATTCTGTGTGCCTCTGCCTGTTTGTGGATTGACTGTCTGGTTTTGGAGTGACAGGGGCTGGGGATGTACATTCACTGTAGACAGCCATTGGGGGGGTTGAGGTGTGCCTGGCCCTTCCTGGATGACTCAGAGCTGAACTGAATGGGGCTTGGCTGCATTTAGAGTTGTGGGAGGAGATTTCCTTGCACCTTAATAGGGCCTGACTCCCTTGCATAATGCTGTCTCCACCCTCTGTGGTCATACTGCACCAGTAAGGATAGAAGTGGTTTGGACTGGGCTCAGAGACAC
The DNA here is from genome assembly GCA_963921515.1 of Calotriton arnoldi. Lineage (NCBI taxonomy): Eukaryota > Metazoa > Chordata > Amphibia > Caudata > Salamandridae > Calotriton > Calotriton arnoldi. The sequence goes on along the minus strand of CAWUFW010007303.1, from coordinate 965,439 downwards.
CTGCACAAAGAGAACAAAGACACAATGGGGTATAAGGAGTAGGCCATTAAATCCCAGAACTTTAGATCACTTCTGGACTCAATTGGAACCTTTGCCAAGGAGAAGAGCTGGCAGCTGTGAGAAGAAGTACTGCCCCTTTGCTGTATGCTGTTTGGGGTTGGCCTGCAGTTGCTGTTTCTGCCAAGGAAAGGACAAAGACTGGAACTTTGCTGTGAACCTGCTTGAAGAAGAATCTCCAAGGGCCTCAGTGTGCTGGCCTCCTATTCTGAAGTCTCAGGGACACAAAAACTTCACCCCCAGCTCCCCTGAACTCTGCTGCTGAGAGTTCTGACCTGCTGTTGCTCGCTACATGACTTCATATATTACAGAATCAGAGAAGACAGAGGTGAAAGAGATGCGGGAGGAGATTTCTACAGAACGGAGTCTTAACAAGAAATTGTACAGTTTCAGTCTGGAAATGCTTTCCTACAAAAAAATAGGATCCTATGAGTGTTGGGATCGATTGAGGTCAGCTAGTTTGTTTTCCAAGTCAAGAGAAATAGTATGGGTAAGCCTAGGCAGTCGAAACAGAGTATTAAAGTCTTTCCCAGAAATACAGTACCTAGCAGAATTTGATCCAGAAAATACAGACATTCTGAAAACTAATATGCTGGATGCATACTACCCAAGACGGAGTCCCCATCTTCAGAAATTGTGTCTCTAATACTTCAACACTATACATATGGAAGTGATCTAACTTAAAACATAGAAGAAGGAAGATATACAGTACTTGGATTTGATGGTTGTTTGGTGAGACATAACAAAGGAAATCTAATTAACCACAGAAAGCTTATTTGCCAAATTCCGGAGAGAAGAGAGTTTTTCTACTTGGCACTTTTGCGGTTGTTCAAGCCATCGCGTGCTGAATCAGATTTACTTGGACACTATGACTGTTATGAAGTCTCATTCAACGCTGTGAAAGACAGTATTGAGTGTTCAGTCTTTCCAACCTCCTTGCAAATGTTGAAAGATGAGATTGAACAGGAAGAAACCACTGCTGCTGAGATAGCCAAAGTTCTGCACCAACAGGTTGAGATCCTCTTGTAGAATCAATAATTCAAAATGAAGCAACTATAGCTATGAATGAGGTAGAAAATTCAATGCAGCAAGCCAGAGAGGAAGAGAGGGAACTTTGTATTTTTAACACTTAGTAGAACAACTGAACAATGAACAAAAATAAATTTGCAACAAAGGTAAAGATAAAATAGAGCATGAATTTCTCTATGAGAGGAAACAGTGTGAATGTTCTGTGTATAAGCCAATATTACTAACATCAGTGGACAAGCTGGCACATGAAAAGGCTTTCCAATCAAAGTTCTCACTGGTTATCTACAGAAGACTACAGATTGAAATGTGCCATGTGTAGTAACATCACCAACAGAATTAGCTGCACATAACATTAAAGAGACTACATCGACTACTAATGCTACCTGTTGAACATGGCAATAAAATGGAATACCAGATATTATCTCGTGACACTTGTCATGAGGTATCAAGAGTATTGAAAAGCTGAATGATGAAGTGAGCATGGTATCGAACATAATGCTTGCCTTTATACACTTACGAATGCAACAGATTTTAAGAACAAACTACAATGTACTCTTTGTAGGAAAGCATTTAATTGTGTTTGGTGACCTAATGCAACTTACCCCTGTGAAAGGACAACCTGTTTCCAAAACACTTCTGCATAATGAAACAAGAAATTCTTTGGGAAGTATTGACAACGTAAATATTTAGTTCAACTTTGAATACAAGCAACTAGTGAAAAATAGGGGACAAGAATCTGATGTGGAATATGGAGATATAATGAAGGGCATTAGAGTAGGAGTTCTGACAAAAGAGGGGAAAATCCCCTCATCAAGAGACTATTTCCATCTAATATTGCAGCTGCAGAACAAATGTACAATTTCATTAAAGAACAGAAAACTATAGTTTGTTTAATGCCAACACTTAAAGAGTGCTCCAACTTTAATGAACAACTGCTACAACTGGAAAAAGAAGATATTTTGGAAATTACAGCTATTGATAAAAGGGAACATCGAGAGAGTCACAATACTACTCGAAGATAAACTATAAGCAAAATTAGATTCTTTAGAGAAGTCTGTATCCAAAACTTCAGTACTAGGCAAGCGCTTTGCGTGTGAGCAAAAACTGTCGAGTAATTTGGCGCCTTACTTTAAATGTTGAGGAAGGGTTAGTAAATGGTGCAATGGGTATAGTTAATAATTTCATTCACTTTCCAAATAGAGATGAGGTTGACTACTTGGACAAAAATTTGATCAGATTGGTGTCAACAGTTTGGCGATATGCTGTACGTTTTTGCTAGCAAAAGACTTATGTGTACAGCGCCAGTAGTTCCCACTTTCTCTAGCATATGCTATAACCATCCATAAATCACATTATTTAAGTGTAGATACAGCTTTTGTTAATATTGGAAGTTCCGTATTTAAGGAAGAAATGTCATTGTAGCATTGTAGCAGATTAAAAGATTGTCCGGTTTGTTTTTGATTGACTTTGATGAGAAGAGAGTTAGTGCTGCTGCAAACTGTGCAAGAGATTACAATCGGTTAAGCCGTCTATATACGCTCCTCATTTAGGCAAGTACCATGTTTATGAGAAATGGATAATCTGTCTGAAGCGGAAGATTACAAAACTGTCTATGGATGCTCAAGAAAAGAAAGTATGCAACGACAAACCAGAGGGTGATAAGAAGAGAAAACTGGAAAATGACTGAGATATTGTAGGTTACCAGTTGGAAAACAGTTCAGGTGTCAACTGCTATGCAAATGTTGTTCTGAATGTACTGTTCCATTTACCACAAGCAGTAAACCAAATTCATAAAAATGCAGATAAGAGAATGTGCTCTGCACTATATAATTTGCTTCTACGTTTAGTGACTGACAGAAATGTGATACATTCTGCTTTAAGTATCTTAGATCATTTAGATATATGTAGCAGATCACTGGTATTTACTCTCAACACTCAACAAGGAGAACAAGAATTTATTATGGTCATCATTGGAGTTCTAGAACAAGATGAAGCAAAAATTGATGATGTATTTATACTGAGTTACAAATGGAACCAAGACTGCGAAGATAGCTCTTTCACATCTACCACTGAAATCAAATCTGAATGACTTCTCTACATAACATTACTAGACTCTAAAGCTGAGCCTTTTGACAAATGGTTGAAAAGGCTAACAAAAACATGACCTGCCCAAACCGCAGATCAGATGTTATGTCTACATTATTTCTAGAAGCAACTGGAAAATACCTCATAGTAATGCTACACTGATGCAGAGAGATGGTTCCGAATTGCAAACTCAAATTACAAACTTCAAAGCTGGACAAATATCAGTTTCGGGAAGATCTTTTACTACTTTGGCTATCATCTTTCACAAAGGAGTTAATATAACCTCTAGACACTACACTGTCTAATTAAAGAGTGAAACTGAATGGACGGAATGAAATGACTTCAATCTTAAATTCAAACCAAAACTTCCTTTCAAATTATCAAACTCAAGTTTTAAGGAGGAACTGTGGATAAAAAAAGTGGTTTATGGTGTTTCTTCTACATGGTTAATCTGTGTTTTGGACATTATTCAGCCTATTGGGGGTAATGTCTTTACAAAGTTCTTCAAAATTCAAGAGCCCTTTAGTCTTCCAGAAATGAGTTAATAAAACATCTAAATACTACACTCTCTACTTAAAGTCTGAAACTGGATGGACATAATCCAATCACAAATGCCTTAAGTTGAAACCAAACATTTCCTTCAAAAAATTGTCCTCTATTGTTTCTTCAAGCAAACATTACATACTATTTCTGGAAAAAATCTACTGTGTGGGATTTTCTCCACATGGATCAACAGCAGTTTACACATCATTTGGCCCATCAAGGAAGACGTTTTCAAGAGGATATCCAAAATTAAAGCGTCATTTAAATTTAATTGTGGTATTGTACCAGATGTACTACTTTAAACAGTATTTCTAACATAGGTTTTTTAGGTTAGTGTAGTAACGCCAGAAAAAACAACTTATTCATTCATTGTAGTGAGTGCAACGCATAGTGTCACTTATTTATAGTGATTTAAAATGCAGCCTCATTTTTTAAGATCTATTGATTGTTTTTTTCCACACTGTTCGAGGATGATCCTTCATAAAGACCATCCTTTATGGTGAAGAAGTATGAAAGCTGAGAACATTAAAAAAAGGAAAATGAAAATGTTTTACTTCATTGTGATATAATCTTAAAGTATATGTGATATGTATTGTTATGTGTTTGTTATTTTCAAAATGAAATACTAACATTTGTTTATGTTCCTTCTCTTTTTCAATAGTGGCTGGAGTTGTATGTGTTTAGATGTCTCTAAAGACTTGTTCTACCACACAATTACTCCTTAGACATACCCATGGAGAGTGTTTTTATACATGAAGAGCACTTGGTATAGCTGTCTACCACTTTCTTTAACCCATTTTGTAATTAAAGTTGCAGAGTAGTTCAGGAAATTTAAAGTGTAAAACTATACTCCAAGGTAGAGTCTTGTACAGATCTAACACATTCACACACACACTGATTATACAACTCATACACACAAAAACTGATCAATTTTGGCAGTCACTAAGCCACCAATTCATTGATACACTTACTAACACAACGTCTTTCTTACAAAAAGATCTACTACTGCATCATCTTACTTACCCATACAGATATTCACACACTTAAGGCCCGATTATGAATTTAACGGTGCGACGTGGGTCCGCCCTGCCGCCGCACTGTCAAACCTGCGGTCGGGTCGCCCACCACATTATGAGTTAAACTTGTGTCTGGCTGGCTGGCTTTTTTTGCCATTCCCACGTCATTGCCTTTAAAAATAGGCACTGCTAAAACAGTTCCTGCATGGCATGGACTTGAAAGACCATGCCGTGTAGGAACTGGTTTGCATGCACATAGGGGGGCACATTTTGTGCCCCCTGTGTGCATACAGAGGGCATGAGGCACAGGAGGGCCCTGTGCCCCCTTTGTTTCCTCTCCGCCAGGGTTTTCATAGTGGTGGAGACTGCAATGAAAACCCTGGCAGAGAGGAAACTCACAATATGCTTGGAGGGATCACAGCGTCATGGCAAGCATATTGTGGCCTGTGGACCGCTGTGCCACCTCCAGGGGACAGCGGTTCCCTGGTAGCGGTGGCAGTCCCATTGTGGTCCCACAGCCTCAGTCATAATTGGGTGGGCTGGAGACCGCCACCGCTGCGCAGCCACGAGTCTAGCAGTCCTCGAACTGCCAGACTTGTAATCAGGCCCCAAGTTATTTTCTAATGCTGGTATAAAAATATGCACTCAGTCACATACACAGTACCTTATACAACCAGCCTGCAATACATACAATCAATAACATACTCAGTACTGTTCTATGTAAGTACTAATACACCCAATCACTCACCCATATAGCTAGAAACTCATCAACTTACTCATTTAAAAAGTGATGCATACACATACTTACTTACTTAAATAACTACTAACACAGCCAGTTAGTTACTTATACAGCTACTGGCATACATATTCACTATTACATACAGCCACTAACTCACTTCACCACCTATACAGGCACTTACACAACCAATTAGTCTTTGATTCATACACTCACGTACCCACTTATTCATCTACAAAGATACTCACACACCCATTTAAACACAGATATAGACTCTGACACACCCAGTCACACAATGCTGTATACAGTATTACACCCAGACAGACACTGATTCAGACACTCCCAGAAACACAGTCATGCATACACTCACACACCCAGGCACACAGTCATTCAAACACTAATACATCTATGTATACACTAATATATACAGTAACATACCCAGACGTTCATGGATACACACAGACACACTCTTCTACACACTATTACACCCATACACACAATAATACAGCCCCTGGCACAGCGAGACACACACTGATGCAAACAACCACATAGCCCCTGACTCACTCATAGAGGCTCTTACACACATTCACTCACCCATATAAGTACTCACACTGTCAGTGATTCAACCACACAACTGCTCACACTGCCAGTCACTGAAAGATACAGTCACTTACACCCACATTCAGTCAGATTTACCACCATTTAGATATCCAGTGACTAACCTATGCACACACTAACCAATCCACTCACTCATCCCTACAGCTACTAACACACCCAGTCACTCACTTATAGGCACACTCACCCATCTAATCACTAGCTCATCAAGACACTAACGCATGCAGTGTCTCACCTATGTAGTCCATCACACAATGACTCACTATATCATACAGTCACTTACACATGCATTCACTCATCCATACTGGTACTCACACAGCATGTCACTTACTCTTACAGGCACTCAGTCACCCATATAGACACACATACAGTCATTCAGTCATGCAGGCACTCTCACACCCACTCACTTGCCCATACATCCACTCACACAGTGGCTCACTCACTCATACTGCCACTAATATACTCACTATTTCACTCTTCCTGTGGGTCACACCCCCACTTGTTGCCTCAAACAGCAGCAGATACAAACAGATACTCATGCAGCAACTCATACATGCACTCACTTATACAGACATTCACCCACCCACCTAATCACTCACTCATGGGAGCACTCACACCCGCTATATCCTTTATACAGCCACTTACACACCCACTCTCTCACCCATGCAGCCACTCACATAGTCACTCACTCAGCCATAGAGGCACGTATGTCTTTATATACTCACTCATACATCCTCTCACTCACTCATATAAACACTTACACACTCACTCACTCATTAAGCTGCTTACATGCCTACTATCTCACTCATGCACCAGCTCATACACCCACTTATTTACTCGCAAACTCACTCACACACTCACTCACTCATGCAATCGCTCTCACAGTAATACAGGCACTCACCTACCCACTCACTCACTCACACAGTCATTCATACACACAGTCACTCACTTATACAGACACTCACCCGCCCACCCAGTCTGTCATTCATACAGGCACTAATGCACACAGTCACTTACTGATAAAATCACTAACACAAACACTCACTCAATTTTCCAGGCACTGACACAGCCTTTCATTCACTTATACAGGCACTTACAGAGGCAGTCCCTCACTCATGCAGCTACTAACACACACAATCACTCACTCACGCAGCCACTAACACACTCAGTCAGTAACTTATACAACTTCCTGTTTATGTATACACACACAAACAGTTTATATTTTTTTAATCATGAAACGCGTTATTTTTCTTTCTTCTTTTTTGTTGGAACAGTTTTTTTAGTTATTTTTGGGTTTTCTAACATTTTGTATTTATTTTTAAATGGCAGCAAGGAAAAAAAAAGATTGCATCCACGGATAGAAAAACAGTGGAAAAACTGGTGTAAAAAAAATTAACAGCTATGTTTTCACACAGTTTCTAAATTCAAGTCGACTGACTGCTCATCAGCTGTGAGGGTGGTGTTACAATCCAGACTAGAGGTTCCAACCCTCCTTTACTCAGATGAAATTTGTGGCAGACGTCTCTCCACTTGGACAGGTACTCTTTCTCCAGGAGCAGGTGGTGTTGTTGAAGAGGCTGATGGCCCCTCTCCAGCTTTCTCCTTCTGTGCCCTCTTATTCTTGTGGAAGGTTTTAAGGTGGTACAACATACTTGTACCACAAGAATGTTTTTTGGCAGTGCCTCTTGAAAGGATCTTATTACACAAGCTAGATTTGACAAATTTGCAAACGTTTTTGAGTCCCCGAATGGAATAGTGAAAAAATCCCAGGCAGTACTTTGCCATTTAGGGGCTGGTTACTCATCGCCAGAGTCTTCCAGATGTTACTGTGCCTTCTGCTCCTCTGGTTGCTGTGGCACCTCCTGCTGCTCATTGCCTCCTGTTTCAATTATTTATTTTAAAAAACTACAAAAAAATGCCCTAACCACAGTTCTGCACAAGTAATACAGCACACCTCCAAGAAAGAACCAAATACCAACTGGAGCGTTCAAAAAGGAAGAAATGGGTGAAAACCTCCTTTGGAGGTTTTTTTTTTTAACACAAACTTTATTAAGTTCCTTTGGAGGTTAATGAAAAATATATTCTCCAATCATATCTGTCTGTTTCCAGGTCACATTATCTTCATGAATTACGAAGTCATCGCATAGACCAGCTCCGTCGCCATAAAGTGAGATGTAAGTACAAAGTGCTGTTAATTAATATTAATATCAGAAATACAAGTTTATACACTAGATTAGTAAACAGCTGTTGTCAAACATAAATTACAATATGCGTAAATATGTGTTTTATACTTTTTTTAAAATATGCGATATTTGCTACTTTTCTGCAAAACGGGAACATACGTGTCTATTATGCAAGTGTAGTGTACAATATGCAGTAAACATTTGCAAAATGACAAAATACTAACTAATTTCCCAGTACAAAGTAATGTCGTTAAGTAGCCATTTTCCACAAAACTATGGACTATTTTTTGAAAAATTTAGATTCCATTATGTTCCTGATGTTCATTTCAGATAAATTAAACATAGCAGGTGCCCCAGGTAAAGCTCCACTTGAGCAAAATGAAAATGATCCTAACTTCGTGGGCTTGGCAAATAGAAAGCAAAAAAAAATAAATATATATATATATATATAAAAAACAACAAAACTCGTACCACTTGCTGTCAGATGAAGAGCCACTTCGTTTGGGTTTTTCTCTAAAGGGTTTATTCAGGCAGAATTAAAAAGGCGCGTTTCAACCTCACACGGGGTCTTGGTCACATGACCATAGTTTGTTACTCGAGTCTTTTAAGCACATCACACAGGACGTGACAGTGTATAAACAGAAGAAAGTGCAATTAAATGCATTTTTGTAAACAAATTAGAATATAAAAAACAACATTTCACAATTCTGTTCTGTTTAAATTGTCACAGAATAATTGGTTTAAATGAACTTGCCAAAATAATAATAATCATTTTCATGTTGTTACTTTTTTCTACACATTATTATTTTGAAGACACCGTTCACTGTGTAATTTCATTCATTTGATATCTTAATGCAATCATACGTTTAATGTATTGCATTGTAGATCGTATTATTATGTTTTTTGTTAGGAAATCTGAACTGCTGCCATGCTTTATCTGCCTTGCATGTTATCACTGCTTGATATATATTTTTCATTATATAAAACCAAAACTTTGACGTTGCCAATAAAACATTCAAATGAAACAGTGTACTCTTTTAAAATAAGCAAATAATTTTACTTTTCATTCAATGTCAAATGATCAGTTTAAAAAATGGGCTAGAAAACTTTGTACAATTTTCTGACATATATATATAGTGGCCTCATGTTCTGTGTGACACTTTCAAGAGGTAATGACATCTACATGATACCATCATCAGATCCTACAACATCAACATCCTATCAACACAGACGACACCCAGCTCATACTTTACCTTTCAGACAAGACTCCTGTGACCAACACAATTTCAACACCTGCATGACCGCAGTAACCATGTGGATGAGGTTCAACTGCCTTAAGATCAACATGGACAAAACAGAAGTGGTGATCTTTGGAAGCAAAACCTCCCTGTGGGGCTCCACCTGGTGGCCTGTTGCCCTTGGACGAGCCCCAACCTTTACCGCCCATGACAGAAACCTGGATGAAAAAATTGGACATAACAGCACAAGTCAAAGCAGTTATCTCCACTTGTGTTAGAACTGGGGTTTCTGGTTGGCAGAGGTATGCACCCTGTCCAAGCAAGAACAACCACTCTAGTCAGGGTAAGCTAGATACACACTAAAATGTAGCCTGTGTTCATCCTCTAGTAGCTTGGCACAGAGCAGTCAGGCTTTTCTAAAGTGGTAATGTGTAAAGTATTTGTGTAACACACATACACACGGTAACACAATGATAACACAACAGAAATACACCAGACATGTTTAGAAACATAGAGAATAATTTCATGAGTAAAACAAGACCAAAACAGCGCTTAGGGTTACTTGAGGTCACACTGGGCCAGGGTAAATCCAAAATTCAGGCTGACCACAATGAAGGGCAGGCCGGCTATAGGACTTATGCAGGTTCTGCTGAAAAAGTACCTTCGATGGAGCAAACATCGACATCGAAGACTCACTCGATGCGTAAATACCGAAATGCACAGGCGATGAAGTCGTCATCGACGAACCCCCTCATGATGCAGGCGCTGTGTCATCGTTGAGCCGCACTGTCCAGTGTTGTCGAGCTGCGAAGTCCGTTGAAGCAATGTCATCGATCAGCTAATGTGTCGGCGTTAAAGGGCAATGTGTTGGCTCCTGTTAGACATGTCATCATTAGGGTGGCCTTTCTCCAGACATTTTGCCTTTTGCCTCTCCTCTTTGCTGATTCTTTTTGTTGGACTTAAAAACTTAGATTACGTAACCACTGCTAACCAGTGCTAAAGTGCATGTGCTTCTCCCCTAAAGATGATGACATTGGTGTATACCTTATATGAATATTTGTTGTGCTGGTAAGTCATACCATATAGCCAGGGCCTGCACTGCAAATGCTACTGGTGGGCAGCAGCACTGATTGTACCACCCACAGAAGTAGCCTTTAAAACCTGTCTCAAGCCTGCCACTGCAGTGCCTGTGCATGCACTTTACTGCCACTTTGACTTACCATTCAAAACTATTTGCCAGGCATTGGCCCCTTAACTGCTGGGCTCCCCCCACTCTGCAGTGCTGAGCCCTTTTTTGGCTATTTGGGGTAGTTTGTGCTTAGGGCTTCATAACATTTTTCTACATAAGGTATCCATGCCAAATGTGCGTAATTTTTTCCCAACTTCCTGGGGATTCCAGGGGTGCCCAGGATGGGGTGACTTGTATGGCTCTCACCAGGTTCTTTTTACCCAAAATCCCTTGCAAGCCTCAAACGTTTTAAAATAAAACACATTTTCCTCCCATTTCTGTGATGGAAAGTTCTGGAATCTGTGGAGAGCCACAAACGTCCACCCACCCAGCATTCCCCCAAGTCTCTGGATAAAAATGTTACCTCACTTGTGTGGGTAGGCCTAGTGTTCGCAACAGGAAACAACCCAAAACGCAATGTGGTCGCATCACATTTTTCCAGTGAAAACTGACCCTTTTTTGCAATGTGCCAGCTGTGGACTTTGGACCCTAGCTCAGTCGGCACCTAGGGGAACCTAGCAAACCTGTACATTTTTTAAAACTAGACACCCAGGGAATCCAGGATGGGGTGACTTGTGTGACTATCACCAGGTTCTGTTACCCGGGATATCCCTTGCAAACCTTTTTTCAGAAATGTCTGAGTTTGGTAGGTTTCCCTAGATGGCCACCGAGTCTGGGAACAAAAACGCAGGTGACCCCTTGCAAAAAAAGATCATTTTGCGATAGATCATTTTGATATTTCCACAATACATTTTTGGCTCTTCCCTGTTGCGGGCACTTGGGCCACCCACACAAGTGAGGTACCATTTTTATCGGTAGACCTGAGGGGATGATGTGTGGATGGAACTTTTTGGGTCCCCGCAGATTGCAGAACCTTCCATCCCTTAAATATGTAGAAAATTTGATATTTTAGCTAAACATGAGGTTTGCAGGGGATTCTGTGTAAGAAAACATTGGGGCATCCATGCAATCCACACCTCCATAGACTCCCCTGGGTGTCTAGTTTTCAGAAATGTCTGGGTTTGGTAGGTTTCCCTAGATCACTGCCGAGCCTGGGACCAGAAACACAGGTAATCCCCTACTAAAAACCGGCAGTTTTGCGATAGGACATTTTGATGTCTCCACGATATGTTTTGGGCCCTTCACTGTCGCAGGCACTTTGGCCACCCACACAAGTGAGGTACCATCGGGAGACTTTGAGGAACACTGGGTGGATGGAAGTATGTGGGTCCCCACAGATTTGGAACTTTCCATCAATTAAATATGAGGTAAATTTGATGATTTTTTTAGCTAAATCTGAGGTTTGCAGGCGCTTCTGGGTAAAAAAAATCTGGTTAGAGCCATTTTTTTTAAAAAAATTAAAAATATTTTTATTAATTTCTCATACAACATCTGGCAGATAGTACGGCATAATTGATACTCAGTGTACATCATAACAACAGCTCCTCTGGTCAATTGTCCCATTGCCCCCCATCGTTACTAGCACGTGGCTTATATGCTTACAATCTTTAGGCTATCTCCCGCAATCCACTTACTGCTATAACATACAACTATCAAATAGAGGTCCATTTCCCGCTAACAGTCAAGGTGTGCCAGTGCTATTTTAACTGAGGAATAGACCAAAAGAGTAAGCCAGCCCGCTCCCACCTCCCTCCCTGCCCACCCCCTTCCACCGGTGTGTCCTGTCTACTTGTAGCTTATAAATGATAGAACAACAAAACCCTCAGCAGTACTTATCGCAGTAACAGCGGGACAGTACAACCCAACCACTAATCATTCCATTTCGACAGATGCACTGTATGGTTATGTCAGGGGTTTCCCTACTGTTCTTGTGGTTCATGGCGATCCCGTCTGTGCATCCAGGACCGAGCTTACCTCTGAGTCTGTCTCGGGCACCTGCAGTGACGCAACTATGGCCTCCCATGCCCTTGCAGTCTCCAACGCCTTATCATTATTAGTCCGCTTAGCCTGTTGAAGCCGAACTGTACTTTCACTCGTTGCCCATTTAATTAATTCTGCTTTCCACCTCTCAATGTTGGGCCCTCGCCTTGACTTCCAGTGCGCTGTGATTTCTCTCTTAGCCAGCAACAAACCTAGGTCTAAAAACTTACTCGTGCCCTTTGTTTTGGGTGTATGTGGAAACCAGTGCAATAAACAAGTGCTCATGTCAGGTTCTACTCGTCTTTCCGTAACTCCGCAAAGCAGGTCAACTACCTCCTCCCAGTACGTTCCCAGTTGCGGGCAACCCCACATCATGTGATGAAACTCCGCCCCCTTCAGATTACAATGTGGGCACTGGGCAGTGTCTATTTTAAAATACTTACTAATCTTAGCAGGAGTTAGGTATGCCCTGTGTAATATAAAGAAGTGAACCAGCTGAAATCTGGCATTTCTGGTACTTTTCCATGCTCTCTTAACTAACTGAGGCCATGTCTTCTCGGGGATCTCCTTACCTAGGTCCACCTCCCACTTCCTTTGCAATTCCCTCAATGGCTCCATTCCCTTGCTCATATTGCACCTGTATAGACATGTAATAGCTTTGAAGGTACCCGCTGCCATCACTACATACTGGCACACCATAGACGTCTGCGGTTCCAGCAGTCCCTCCTTCCAATGACGCTGTATTGCCGAAACCAGGGCCGAATGTAGTAAGTAATCCCCCCGAGGGAGGCCATATCTATCCTGCAGGGCCTGATAGGGTAAGAGAGCACCGTCTTCATACAAATCTCCCAATACTTGTACTCCCATCATCTCCCACTCAGCCAACGCAGTCCAGTCTCCCCCGTGCGGGAGAGCGGAACACATACCCAAAGGTATCTCCGGAGCATAAGGACGGGCAATTCCAGCTCTGCGCTGGCTCCGATTCCAACACATCCTCAGCGTCCGCTCCTCGTTAGAGAGCGTCCCAAGGCGCAGCCGCTGCTGATGTACAACAAAGGCCAGTATATGGCGTGGAATCCACCGTCCGTCAGGGCCATCTGGGCCCCTGAACTCCTGATCCACCGCCTGAGTAAGCCACTGCAGTTGAGCTGCCAAGTAATATAGCTCGAAGTCTGGCACTGCCAGTCCCCCATCAGCCCTCGGGCGCATCATTGTGGCCAATGCCACCCTCTGTCTACCATTCCCCCACAGAAATCCCCCAATCATTGAGCGGAGCTGTGTGAAAATTGATCCCGGAACCCAAACTGGCAGTGTCCTAAAGTAATATAACAACCGGGAGAGCGCTACCATCTTCAGGAGCGCCACCCGACCTGCCACCGAAAGTGGCAAAGTACCCCAAAACGTTAGGCTACCCCTGAGTCCTCGCATAGCTCTGCCTATGTTACCCTCTAACAGGTCAGCAGGCGTATGATAGATATTGGTTCCTAGATAGGGCAAGCATCTAGGCTCCCACCGAATGCCTTCAACCTGGGTGGGACCTGCCTCTGATGGGATCACCGGAAACAGGCAGGTCTTCGCCCAATTCACCCCCAGCCCGGAAACCCCACCGAATGCGCGAAGCAGGGTCGTCGCTCCGTCCAGAGCCTCCGCCGTATTGGCCAGAAACATAAGTAAATCGTCGGCATATAATGATATATACTGCATATCCCCACGTAAGTCTAGTCCGAGGTAGTGCCGTCCCAGTCTGGCATGTGCAGCCAATGGCTCAATGGCCAATGCAAATAACAAAGGAGAAAGCGAGCACCCCTGTCGCGTTCCCCGCCCTACTGAGCAGGAGGAGGAAACCATCGTCCCCGTCCGCACTCTAGCCGTCGCTGATCTATAAAGAATCTCTGTCCATGCCAGAAAAGCCTCCCCAAGACTAAGCGCGTGCATAACCTGGAACAAGTATGGCCATTCCAGGCTGTCAAACGCCTTTTCAATATCTACCGAGAGGACCGCCGCGGAGGGAACAAGACTGTGATCCTCTCCCAATATGCGGAGTAGACGTCTCACATTAGTGGACGTATTCCGGGTTGGGATAAATCCCGCTTGATCACGGTGAACCAGCTGCACCATATATGGGAGGAGCCGAGTTGCAAGGATCCTACTCAGTATTTTATAATCGGAGGTTAGCATGGATAAAGGGCAGTAGGCTGACCTGTCTGAGGGGTCCTTCCCGGGCTTCAGCAAGGGAATAATGACAGCCTCTTGGGTGGAGGCCGGCAACATTCCAACCTTCCGTGCTTCCTCAAAAACAGCCAACAGCTTAGGGGCCAAAAAATCGATGTAAACCGAGTAAAACTCTATTGGTAGCCCGTCTGTACCCAGAGTTTTATTACGTGCCATATGTTTAACCGCACTCCTTATTTCCCCTAATGTGATCTCCTGTCCTAGCAGGTCTGCTTGTGCCTCCTCTAGCCGCGGTAATGCTATATCTGCCAAGAAATCCCCTATGGCATCCCCAGTAACCCGTAATTTGCTCCGGTACAACTCAGTGTAATAATCTAAAAACAACCCATTATCCCCTGCTGGGTATATACCGATGCTCCCGCCGAAGAGGTCAGGTCTAATATGGGTGTGCCCCAAGGAGCCGGATTGGCTAGCCATGCCAGCAGTGTGCTCGCTTTATCCCGTTCCGCATGCGCCCGCGCCAAGTATGACCTGTGGTCGAAACAACGCAACCGCTCTATTTGTGCAGCCACTGCCTCTCTAGCATCCGAGACTTCCCCTTGTGCACCCGGGTTCTCAGGGCAGGCCCTCTCAGCCGTTCGCAAATGTTGCTCTGCTGCATCTATATCTCGCAATAGTGTCTTCCGCACCCACACCATTTTAGTAATACACAGACCCCTTAGCACCACTTTAAAAGCATCTCACTCCAATGCCAACATCGACGCCGTGCCCTCATTCTCGAGAAAGTATTGAGTGATACCTGTCCCAACTTCTTCGCGGAAGATAGGGTCCTCCAATGCCTCTGGCCGCAACCGCCAGGTCGGAATCGCGGGTCTCTCCTGGACCCAGTGTATCTTCAACAATAATGGATTATGATCCGAAAGTGTTCTCGTGAGATATTCACTGTGACCAACTTTAGCATGAATGTCTGGGGTGCATAATATCTCGTCCAGCCGCACACGCAATTCGTGTAAGGCAGAAAAAAAGGAATAATCTCGCTCCCCCGAGTGTTGCGCATGCCATGTGTCTATTAGCCCCCATCTATTCTGCCAGTCCCATCTGATCTTGGAGAGTCTATGTATGGGCGCTTCAGGCAATGGAGGATGAGACCTATCCATATCAGTGTCCGTTATAGAATTGAAATCGCCACCCATTATTACCGGGCCAGTCAAATAGGCGCCAACCTCCCTGACAGGTGGGTAAAAAAGGCCGCCTGAGCCACATTGGGGGCATATACGCTACATAACGTCACATCTGTACCATTGAGGCGACCCGCCACTACCACGAATCTCCCTTCTGGATCCACCAAATGCTGCGTCGGCTGGAATGGGACCCCCGCTCTAATCCATATCAGTGTCCCCTAGCAAAAGCTGAGTATGTTGTGTAAAAAAGTTGCCCTCTCCACCTGCGCTGCAACGCCAATTCTTTGGCATGGCTAATATGAGTTTCCTGGAGGAAAGCCATGTGGGCCCCCCTGCGCACCAAGTAAGCATGCACCTTATGGCGTCTCAGCATTGTATGTATCCCCCGTACATTCCATGTAATGCATTTTAATTCAGGTAACGTCCCCATATTGTAATCGAGGTCCCATAAGTAACTGCTCGCTCCTTGTGGACACACGGTGGCCCCAACTATCCCAAAAGAAACCCACAAAACCCCCCAACAGCCCCACCCCTGAACGGGCTCTAAGATTCTAGTACCCATCCAAACTAACAAACTAACTGTTCCTCCAGTAGCTACTGAGGAACAACAAACAGGCAAAGATAGGGGAGGTGACCAAGAGCCGAGAAAATCTGGACCACAGTGCCACCACTATCTGGCGCCATACCCCCAATGATGAATAAGCCCCAACATCTCGTGAGGCATTCCGTTTTGAGGGAGCCGCATACTTCAAAAGCCCTTTAGCCTTTGTCGGCCCTACCGACCAATAGCCAATATAAACCCATGGGAGAGAGGGGGATAGGCAAGGGACAGCCCTCCCTAAAAGCTCTCATGGAGAGGTTCCACAGTATTAAGCGTCGGCGATCTCATCTGCTGTCCCAGGCATAACATGTGGTAGTTGAACACTTCCCGTGTCAGTCTCATCAGAGTCAGTTCCCACTGAGCCCTTTTCCGATTCTGTCACCACCACCGATACTGCTCCTCTTTCTTGGGATATTTCTGTCACAGCCTGCAACGCTGCCGATCTCTCCTTCTCCGTTTGAGTCACCGTGGGTTTCTGAGTGCCAGGACGGCGCCGTCTAATGCGCCGCGACAGGAGTGGGCGCGGCGCCTCTGCAGGCGGCCCCATGCCGCGCCCTGCTTCATCCGAACCTGCTCTATAGGACTCCAACCAGGTCCACGCCTCCTCGGGTCTATCATGAAAGTATGTTTTACCGTCCATGGCCACCCTCAAGAGTGCAGGGAACATCAGAGAATACTGGAGGCCCTCATCACGGAGTGCCTTCTTGACCTCCAAGAACGAAGCTCGACGGCGCTGCACTTCAAACGTGTAATCCGGGAACAGTGTCACGTTACTATTGTCCACCCTGTAGGGGCCTGAGGAGCGAGCCTTGTGCAGCAGCAGGTCCCTATCTTTATAGTGGAGTAGTCGCGCCACCACCGGCCTTGGTGGCCTTCCAGGTGCCAGCGGCCGAGCCGTTACCCTATGTGCTCTTTCCAGGGTATAGAAGGGGGTCAGGCCCTCAGGATAACCTCAGTCCGCAGCCAGTTTTCTAAGTAGTCTACCATATTGGCCCCTTCCACTCCTTCCGGCAGCCCCACCACCCGTACATTATTCCTTCGGTTCCGCCCTTCAGCATCTTCAGCCCTCCGCTCCAGGGCTTGTAATCGGCGCGTGACATCCCCCATCTGAGCCTCCAGCACCTTCTGGGTGGGCTCCAGGACCTCCAATGTTGCTTCAGTCTGCTTCACACGGTCAGCCAGCTTAGCATGGTCTGTGCGAAGGAGGCCCAGCCCTAGTGCCACATGCGCAATGACCTGCTGAAGGGCATCCCTAGTGTCAGTGATGGCTTTAAGTATTTGGTCGACCTGCTGTTGCATCATCCCCTCAGGTTGCGGTTCTACAGTATCCTGCTTCCCTTGTTCCGCTACCTCTTCCTCCGGCTCCGGGGGGCTCCCCCCTGCCTCCATCGTGGTTTCCCCATTATGTGCAGCGTTTCAAGCCACCAACACCAGCTCAGCCTCCCGGAAGTCCCCTCACTCTGTCCGAGCAGGTCACAGGCGCCAGACAACGCCTGCTGCAAGGGAGGCCCCACTCACCAGTACCCGCAGCAGTCCGCTCGCCGTACAATCGTCAGCTGTTCAGGGGATCCTTCCACCACCTCCTGGCTGCCCCCTGCTCAACTGCTCACTCCGCAACCTCCCTTTACTTCCAGCGACCCAGGTGCAGAGTGCTTCCCCTCCAACAGTCCACTCCGCTCCCCCAGGTATATGGTGTGGGAAGATCGTTATTCAGAGGCTAGTGCTTCTCAACCAGGGCCTTGCACAATGGTGTCTCTCATCTCTGAGTCCGAAAGCGCCATCTGGTAATCTATCCAGTCACCCACAGTGCACCCGTAGTTGGTGCCTCCCCTTATGCGACGACCCTGGAGATCTGCCCTGGTCGCCACTAGGGAATTACTTTCACTTGCCCCCAGGTGCAATGTCCACTGGCCACAACGCAACCAGGAGGGCAGCCAGGTCCATCCTCAGCGCTCCCAGCAACGGCAATAATCCGGGCCCCCAGGAAGAGACTCACTGCCAGGCCCCTCACTGGTCTCCGCTCTGCAGTGCCGTCGCGGGCCGCACCACCGCATGCTCGTCTCCCCTCTGACCTCTGTATGCTCGTAGGCTCCTCCGCTGCTAGGCCAGTCCTCGCAGCTGTCTCATCCCTGCTGTCTCCGCTCGGCTAGCCCTCCAGGGACCCCGCTGCTAGTAAAAGTAGTCTTTACTAAACTCACGCAGCAGGGCTCTGCCCCCCTAGTCGCCGTCAGGGGTGCGCTCCTATTTACCCCCAGTCGCGGCGCCTGCCGCTCGTCGGAGCTCCCAAAATGGCGGCCAAGTCCGCGGACCACTCCCCCAGCAAAGTCTACAAATCGGATCTCGGGGAAGAGAGGCGCCGTTCAGTCCCCCACGGATCTCCGCTTACTGGGACCGCCACAGGCCATGCTTCCATCCCCTCTCCTCTCTGCCGCCGGCTGCTGCACTGTCGGGCACCCTCAGAGCCAGGTCGACACCCCCAGGTCTCGTGGTTCCGTGGCCCCCGCTCCGCCTGCACTGCGGGGGTCCTGCCAGAGACGGAGTCGGATGCCACTCGTAACGCTCAGCTATACCCCCTTGATCTCCAGGGCCACTTTCCCAGTCCTTCCTCCGGGTTCACATCAGGCTCCGAACGGCCGCCATCAGCGCCATCTTGAAAGCTCCCGGGCCGGGCTCGTCATTTCGCTCAGCCACCGGTAGTCAGCGGGGATCTAGTCTCGCCTGATACCACCGTTGGCAGCTCCCAGCGCCTGCAAGCGCGATCTCAGGTGCTCGGATGATTATCACCGGCTCCCAAAGCAGGATAATTGGTGGGGTCGGCGCGGAGCTCCTGGCTCACGCGTCCGTCCTCATCGGCTCCTTAGCCACGCCCCCTGGTTAGAGCCATGCAAGTGATGCATCCCTGTACTCCCCTTGTTGCCTACTTTTCAAAAATGTTCAGGTTTGCCTAGGTGACGGCTAAGCTAGGGCACAAAATCCACAGCTACCCATATTGACAAAAAAAAATGAGTTCTTGCTAAAGGCCATCTTACAGCCACAAATATAAATCTGGTACTATTTTGTTAAAGGTAATCTACCACTTACACTTGTTGGTTTTTAGCACTTCCAGAAATGCTGACTTCAAAGAACAAATACTTATCAAAGTATCTAAATATTGAAACCAAGCCTTCTGAAGGTGAGGAATAAGGCCTCTTCACGGCACCAACTGCTTTATGGTCCATTCATGTGCCATTCACACACCACACACAAGGCTTTCAGACCGCCATCCAAGGGCCCAATCAAACAGATCACTTGCACTCACATCAACATACCACCACCTTTCAAGGGCCCATCACATTCATACGCCACAGGACGTTATGAGTTTGACTACATTTTACCACCTGTCAAGTATCCACCTCCTTCTTTCTGAACATTACCAAACGCATGCCTAGTGAACCTTTACTAATGGCTCCCATGACAGCCACATGAGGCTCAGGAAGATATGTCTTTCATGCGCCTTTAGGGCACTCACTGTGCTAAATTCAACTCCTTTCAATTTGTGGATGCAAGTTGGGGGGGTGTCCTAGTATGCCGCATGGCCAATTCCTCGAACTGAGCAAGCATATCTACCTTTTAAAATAAGACAAACATGCTGGAAATTTTCCAAAGTTTCCTAAAGAGAACATCATAAACTATGAGGAACTGTACATTATGAAGCTCAAGGTAGTCCGTGACAAAGTAGCATATGTTCCATCCACCGTTATATGCAGTGCTATGACTGTATTGCACTTATCATACAGCAAACTGAACATCTACTAAGTTCTGATGGAGGATGAACATGGCAAGCAGGTCAAGCATTGACCCATTTGTTCCATAGTAATTCAATGCGAGTAAGGCACCAATGGGTTTGAATCCATAGGTGAAGATGAAGGACATGTGTATCTGTGCTACCTTTACTATCTGTCTTCTACCTATGTAATATTCCTAGGAAAGCACACCTATTGTAAGCTTTTCTTACCTGTTCGTGTGTCTGTCCGCATCAGAGTCCTGACTAATCCTGTATAATTGTCAAGTGAAACTATACTAATGCCTTCCGTCCCTACCTATCTGAAGCTTGAGAAAATGTTTCTGTCATGCGCCATCAACGCACTCAATGTACTAAATCTAACTCCTTTCAGTTTCTGGATGCAAGTTGGGGGGTGTCCAAGTATGTCGCATGGCCAATTCCTCGAACATCTACCTTTGAAAATAAGGCACACATGCTAGAGAATATTCCTTAAGTTCCCTAAAGTAATAAGCCAAACAAATGTCCTGTGGGACTCATTCACCAACACTTTTACATTGACAGTGTGAAAACTCAATTACTAACTTGCATCATAACCAATGTTATTGAAAACGGATACAGGGCAAAATATCTTGTATGATGATTGATTTCACATCTTATACCGAAGATGTGAAAGCAATCATCATAAAAGATATTGTGTCCTGTACCCCTTTTCAATAACATGGTTATGATAAAAGTTACTAATTGAGTTTGCACACTTTTAAAGCAAGGAGAAATGTTGGTGAATATTTGAATGACTTAATAAGCTTACTCCGGTTCTTGATGGCAATCAGGGTGGTCCTTGTGTAGTATACATAAGTTCCCTAACAAGCACTTCAAAATCCAGTCAACCCTTTAACATTTTGACAAACACGGTACTCGGTGACAACATGGCGTATGTTCTGTCCACCAGTATGTGCAGTGTGGGGACTACAATGCACTTGTTAATCGGCGAACAGAACACCTACCACGTTCTGAGAGCAGATAAAGGTGTTGAGAAGGCCATGATTTCCTGAAGTAGAGGAACTAAAATTCTGCGGCTGCTTGCCTAGTGAAGTAGTGGCCCACAGACACTAAGGGCCCGATTCCGATCTCGCTTGGAAGGCCTCCGAATCGGATTTGGCTTTGCCGGATCCGGTTCGTAACCCTTGTTTACGACTGAATCGTACACAGGTCCGAACGACCAAGTACAATGTGAAGATCGCGTAAGCGCTGACCGAATCGTTTCCGGACCCGAACTGCTCCGTACGACTCATTCGCAGCCGGATCGTACCTTGCAATGGAGCCGAATGCCGACCAAGCGCGTACGATGCACGATTCGGACAGCTGCTTCGCCTCGGTCTCAGCGAGATGAAACGGCTGTCGGAAGTGTACTTCATGGGGCCATAGCAGGCCCCCCTGCACCCGAGGCCCTCCAAATCTGTCACGGGGGTGTGCCCATGGGTCCCCCCGATCCAGGCATGCACGGTGTGATGGGCAACATGGGGTGCCCGCCACAGGGTGTACGCTTTTCCCCACCCACTCCTTTTCTGCCATAGGAGCCTGTGCACGCGTCTGTACACAGGCTCCCATTGAGTTCAATGGGAGTCCGAGCGAACCGAGTCCGTCAGCATACAGCTGCATCATACTCGTTTGGTCGGACTCCAGGAGCACGTCTCGCTCAGAAAACCCTCCGGATCTGAGTCGTTCGGAGGGCTTTCCTAGCAAGATCGGAATTGGGCCCTAGGTATCCATTCAAAGCAATTGAAAGGTTTACCTAATGCACCTCCACTTTAGTCAATTTCCCAGTACCTTGCTTTAGTATGATACAACTTAGAGCAAGTAGGAAAACACAAGGCTGATGGAGATGGGCACTGGGGACAGTAAACCCGACTCTCCTGCCTCTTTCCCTGCTTCGAGCACACTTTAAAACAATGATGTGGTCGCTCCTTTTTGGGAGCTGAAGGAATTTTATCAGCAAAGTGTCGCTCCTTCAGCCTTGACACAGCCTCAAGAACATATGAAGTGGAGGCTGCTGCTTCTGTAGCAGTGAGACTTTCAATCACAGACAACTGAAAGTCAAGGAAAGACGAGAGTCTTCCTGGTCTTCCTGTGGTTGTCTAAAGGTAAACAACATACACATTGTATGTTGCCATCTGGATCAGGTGGGAAAACAGTTTACAACTTGCATTGTATGGCTGAAGAACCTGGTTGTTCTTGTCCACTTCACCCATGTACTTGTTGTAATCAAGTATACAGGTGGGCTTTTGGACTTTGGCCATCGGACCCCAAGCCATGACGGAGGAAATGCTCTCATCATGAATTTGTAGTGAGCACATACAAATCACGCCTATCTGAGAACTTGACTGCTAGCAGTGTGTTGGAATGCAACTCAGTGCTCTGGGATTTCTGAAGCTTCCTGCAAACAAGCTCCTGTGGGATTCCACTCCGGCGACAACAAATTGTACCACAGGCCACAGTGCCAGCTTTATGGAGCTCACTAAACAGCTCTACTCCTGTATAGAAATTGTGCACATGAAGGTACCTTTGTGAAAGAGTGGCTGGACAAGCTCCCATACAATCTTTCCTGTGACCCCTAGCATGGGAGGGCAAACTACAGGATTTAGAGTTGAATACTACCCTGTATACATTCTCAAGCTGTACACATAGCCAGTCAAGCTCTCACACAGCATGTACAGCTTGACGCCATAGCAAGCTTGTTTGCGCACAATGTACTGCCTGAACAGCAGCCACCCTTTATACA
Source organism: Calotriton arnoldi (assembly GCA_963921515.1). Taxonomy (NCBI): domain Eukaryota; kingdom Metazoa; phylum Chordata; class Amphibia; order Caudata; family Salamandridae; genus Calotriton; species Calotriton arnoldi. The sequence goes on along the minus strand of CAWUFW010007303.1, from coordinate 942,332 downwards.
GGATTAAGGGCTCATTGATGGCTATATACTTTCTAGGAGTATAAACCTCTAGAATCCTGGCAGACAAATGTTCCAAGACATGCCGCATTTTGAACAACCTGTCATGGTCCGGATGGTCCCGGGGCAATGCAGCCGAATTGTCAGTGAAATGCAGCATTCGTTGCAGTAGCAAAAATGGTCTCTGCTCATGTATGGTGTAAAGATGGGGGTTACCAAACCGTGTGAGTAGACCAGTAGGACAGCAAGGTTGGTTTATGCACTACCTCCATTTTGAGCGTAATGCCAAAACATATCTTCAACTCCCCTAATGAAGTGGGAATCCACTTGTGTGCCCTCAGCCGCGGCCACTACAGGTAACAGCAGTGGGGCGGTGGGCCAGCTGGAGGGGGGATTTCGAGAGACGACCACAAGGGAAAATTAAATAAATAATTAATTTTCCCTCGTGGTCATCTCTCGAAATGCCCCAGGCCTGCCCCACCGCTCTTACCTGCAGCGGCTGTGTGCCCTAGAATGAGGCCCGAGAGTACATCAGAAATTGTTCGCCATGCAAATTTCCTTGCTGCACAATTTCATCAAGGAAGTCAACATCCAAAAAGAGATGGACGTAGTCAATTGCCCAAAAAATTGCCGTATCAACTTTCATCCAGCGTAGCCAGTGAAAGGTGGAATTTGATGCTGAACTACATTGGGAGGCTGCCAAGAGAGCACTCTGTCTGTGCTTGACGCCTCACGTGCCTGCTCTCTGGGTTGGTCTGTGCTTGCAAAGGGACAGCACGACTGTCACTGTCTCCCTCAGAATCGCTGGAAGGTGAGGCATCGGATGGAGCTGCCCTGACTGAAAAATCACCCCCAGATCCTACTCCATTGTCCTCTCCCTCAGATGCTGTCTCAATATCTGCTGTCTCAGTCTGATCCTGCCTCAGAGCTGTACTCCAGAACCAGTTTTAGGACCTAGGTAGCATTCATTCAACAATACACTATCCCTTCTGGTGCCTAAAACCTTCCTTCTAAAACACTATCTGACGTAGAAGGCAGATAGGTTGTTGATTTGAAAGCGTAGGTGGGTGTGTGCGTGAGTGATGTGTGCAACAGCCAATAACAATGAAGTCACTTTACCCTGCCTTTCCAAAATCAGCAGGCTCTCAAAAAACACTAAAAAAGATAAGAAAAGACACAGTATTACTTCACCCTGCCACATACCCATCATCACAGCCATTAGCACTGGTGGCACCCAGTGCGACAATCATTTGGGCGCCCCCTCCCATGACCTCCAATAAACATCTGTTATTCAGCACCAAGATGCCCATGGGTGAACATGCGCTTTACAAATATACGTTATGTTATGACCTCCTTGGATTTCCTCACTACCACCCAGCAAATGTGCCCCTCATCTCTCCATAGCCCCTCTTTCACATACATTTCATTTGTTTTAAAGCGTTTGTAATGCCTGGCTTTATTAATCCACTTAGCTTTCCACATAAAATACAGATCTGTTCTTTGCAGCAGGCCCTCTGCGCTACTTTAAGGCATCAAAACTGCCACTAGACAAAAATTAGATCTCTCTCTCTCTCTAGCAGGAACATAATCACAAGCATTATCTTGAATTTTTTATCACTGCCTGAAAGTTGTATATATATATATATATATCAAATGCAAAATCCCTCCCTCAACGAAACAGATTAGGGCACACAGTGGGTTTGCAGGACCTAATTTATTTTAAAACAGCATAACGTGTTTCAGCGAGTGTGCCGTATCAAATGCAAATAACTCTGGGGCTCTATTATACAAAAATATGCATGCTCCCTTGCTCTCCTTGGAGGGAACATTCTGGCCAAACTCTCATTGGAGGGAACATTGTGGCCACTCTGAGAAGACTGCATGTCCCAGCATTCCCCTACTCCTCCTGGGCATGCTGTAAATTTACAATGTTATCTTACTCAGCCCTTTAAATTATTATAATCTCTTGACCTCCAGTGAGTATGGTCTGTACAGATTTCACATCCAGTCATTTTCAGAGTTCTCCATCCAATTTGATTATTACGTTTACCCCATAAGTAACTTTTAAAATATAATGGGTTTCATTTGTTTTAGAGCGTTTGGAACGCCTGGCTTTACTAATCCACTTAGCTATCCACATAAAATACAGATCTCCTCTTTGCAACAGACCCTCTGCACTACTTTATGGCATCAAAACTGGAACTGGACAAAAGTCTGATATCTCTCTCTCTCTAGCAGAAACATATTCACAAGCATTACCTTGACATTTTTAATCACTGCCTGACAGCTGTGTATATATACATATACACAACCTCCATCCTCATAAGTGCCAGGTACCAACAGCACCATGCGTCCCCAGGGTACGAGGAAAACCCTGTAAAATTTTGAGTTTCATCAATTGCAGACTCCCTGCTCGGCACGCACTACCTCTAGAATGATGCTTTTTGTTTTCTTTGTTTTTTGTCTGTTTATATGACTTTTTCATCTTTTTATGGTAATATCACCCAATAATTTAAAACTAAAATATTATGTTATCACTTCTCCCATCTTTATAAATTGCTCATGTGTATAATCTCCGAAATTTACATCAATTAATTCATGAAAGGATCCCCTTAATTTCAAAGTGGACATCAACATGCCCTTCAAGGGGAATCCACAATTGAGATTATAAACATGAGCAATTTATAAAGTTGGGAGAAGTGATAACATAATATATTCGTTTTAAATAATTGGGTGATATTACCATAAAATGATGAAAGAAGTCATATAAACGGACAAAAAACAAAGAAAACAAAAAGCAAAACAGGATGGTCAATTATAAGTAGTATAGCACATAGCACTTTATTGGAGAATGGTGTTTACAGGTCATTTATAAGCAATATAGCATAGAGCACTTTATTGGAGAGTGTTGGTTACAGACATCTTAATGTTGTGGCATATTTAATATGTCTAAAATATGTAATTCAGTATTTTAAATTAGAAACTTTATATCAACAGTATTTATCTGTGATTGTTCATGTTGTCATGTTACATTGGTGCCCTTTATTCAGAATTATGGAAATATGCATGATTACTTTTACATATTGAAAAAAATCTTTTACAATTATTTTGTTACATACCTATGTCTGTAGGAAGTAGTTTTGCTCTTGCTTTAATATGGGTTTCATTGTGATATACTGCACACTATAAGATGGCCACTGTGAATATTAGGTTTTTATCCTACACCTTGCGTAGTACAAAATGGCCACCAAGTTTAGGCTAGTAATGTGTATGTAAGTCCTTTTTTTATATCACTGTTTTGTGTTCTATTTAAACCAAGCTGACTACCATTTGTATCACCCGTCATCAAGGCGTGTAGATGCCGAAACGCGTTGGGTTAGCTGGCTATGACTAAATCACTCTGAGCCACATGTGAGGTGATTTTTCACCATTCTAGAGGGAGACTCTCCCATTTCAAATAAGGCCTCCCTGAAAGCTGGGGAGGCCTATTTCAGCCTGATTTTGCAACCGGCTTCCTTGGCTTCGGGGGGGAGGGGGAACAGTGACTTCAGCGTGCCTTTTTGGTATGAGTACTGGGACTCTGACCCTTTAAAATCAGACACTTCTGGAACTTGAACTGAACCTCTATCAGAAGGACTGCTGTGCTGCTTAAAGGACTCAACTGGACTGCTTTTCTGGAAGGACTGCTTTTCTACTTGTTACTCTGCTGCCTGCTGCTCCCTGGCTCTGCCAAAGGAGAGCTGGACGCTGCCTTCCCTTCAAGTGTTCTGCAAGGGCTTGCTGGCTTGCCTTCTGATTTCTGAAGTCTCAGGGACACAAAAGACTTCCTGCAATTCTACTGGTACTGCTGGATTCTGCTTTCTGTGAGTACTACCCGTGCCTGAGGTGCCCTCTCTTCAAGTCCCGGGCCTCAGAAGTGGGTACTGCAGCTTTTTTTGCTACTGACTGACCTGGATGGAAAAGATAGATGCATCATGCCCTCAGCGTGGATGCTTTGCTCCATCCAAGGTACTTTCTCAGCGGGCCCTGTGTAGGTCCTGTAGCCGGCCTGCCCTCCACAGCAGCTGGCCTGAACACTGGATTTGCACCAGTCCCTTGCGACCTCAAGTAACCTTGTGTGAAGCTGGCCTGGTATATGATGTCCACTAATGTAAGTGGGCACCTTGCACCAGTCCAGACAACCCTTATGGTGATTTAAGAGGTCTCAGACAACCTTAGAAAGCTATCCATGTGGTAGCTGTGGAGAGCAGCCTTCAGGCTTAGTCTTGAAGGAGTGTAAAGCAGATTGTTTTATCAGAATGCAATCTTATAGTATAGATTAAATGAGAAAAAACTAGCAAAGTATTTTTAAAAATATGTATTTATTATATAACACTAAATAGTACGTTACAGTATCTCCCACACGGAGATAGACACGAAGCACACAATACTTTAGCAGCGAAATCACAGTAAATAGCACTAATACACAGTGGACCCCAGGGGGGGACCAAACCATATACTAAGAAAGTGGTATAAGAACCACGACTCGAGTCAGGACGATGTTGAGAGGACGTAGAATTTCTGGGGACCCACAGAACCACCCAAGGTAAGTAAATAGGGACCCCACGGAGAGCGTGTGCAGTGTGTGAACACGACCGCGTGCTCTGTACAAGTCTATGTGCAAGTCGCAGTTGGATTTTTAAAGAATAGGGACCTTTCCCAGTGGACGCTGAAGAAACCCCATGGAAGACAGAAGGTTGGAGAGCCACCCCACCCGTGGATACCGTGGTACCCAAGTTAACTATCCCAGGGAAGCAGGGTGCATAGGTGTGAAGTTGCGTCGGAAACCCCAGTCGAACCCAATGGAGGACTTCAGGAAAGTGCCGTTGCTGGAAGAGGAGAAAGTGTCTGGAGGAATCCAAACATGGATTCTTGAAGAGGATTACCTGAAAGCAGAGGGGACAGTGTCTATGTCACTCGGGAGTGAGTAGGAGCCCTGGAAGACGAATGCCCTCCGATGTCGGGTGCTTCAGGAAGGATGACGATGACCTTGACTCTGCAGCTGCAAGGACCAGGCAATGCTGAGGATGACCAGGACCCACAAAAAAGCTGTCCCATGAAGAGTGTCGAATACTGAGGGGTCGGAGTCCGGCGGGAGCACCAACAAGCCTTGACAAATGAAGCCCACGCAGGAAGTCCAGAAGGTGCACGGTTTGGACCAGCAAGGTCCAGGAGACTGACCACAAGCAGGGGAGTCAGGGCAGGCCCCGAGCAATCAGGGGAGCTAAAGGAAAACAAATGTGACCCTTACGTGGACCCACAGGCCGGAGGCACTGGTGTCACGAGAGTACCTCAAGCAGCTCATCAAAAGATGCAGGCCATGATGCACATGATGTGGTGTGGCCTAAGATTCTGGTCACTGGAGGTGCTCTAGGTTGGGGCTACTTGGAGCCCGAAGATCTTCTTGCAAAGATGACAACAAGCTTTTGCAACTGCAAAGGGACACAGTACTCAGGGGTTCGGCTATTGCAACCCCCACGAGGACTACTGGCCTCAAACTTGGTGAGAGGATAGAGCAGACCTTGGGAGCTGTGCAAAACCACCATCTGTGATGCAGAGCCCACGGAGTCTGGAGGAGCTCAGGATCTGCACACCGGTTGACTTACTTGCGTTGCCTGTGAATGCAGGGGAGTGACTCCTTCACTACAAGGGAGATTACTTCGGTTGTCCTTGATGCTTCACAGGCCTTGGAAGGTTCCTGCATGATGCACAGGCCCAGACGATGCAGCATACTGGAAGGGAGATGAAGTCAGGCCCCAAACGAAGTCCATCAAAATCCAGAGTGCCCAAAAGGTAGAAGTGCAATGGTGTCTGATCTGAATCTTATCCCATGACAAATCCAAATACCTACACCCAGGTCAGCACTTAAGCACCCTAGGGAAAGGGTTGGGAAGATTCAGGGGACCCTCCCAGGGGAGGGTATGAACAGGGGGTAGTTTACTCCCATGTCCTTTGTCCGGTTTCGCGCCAGAGTGGGAGCCAATGGCTCCCAGGACTGGTTTGAACTGGACTATGCACAGGGACACCAATTGTGCCCCTCATGCAGACTATCTGGTGTTGGCAAGCGCACCCACCCAGCCCTAATACACTATATCCTGTCTGGGAGGTGGTGACACCTCCCTGTGACAGGATGTCTATTGTTCTACTTCCTCGTTCAAGCTTGGCTCAGCACCAGGAGGGCAGAAATGTGTCTCCGGTTGGCAGCAACCATTTTGTGCTGTCTGGGACCAGAAGGCTGGTACCGGGAACACTGAAGCCTAACGGAGGGCTCTTCCAGTGCTTGGAATCATACCTCCCACACTGTTTACGGTGTGGTAGTATGATTCCAACATGTTTGATACCAAACATGATAGGATTCATTGCAGCCATTTTCGAGATGGTCATCACGTGATTACGCGGTGCCCCTCTATATAGTATATGGCTGCTTCACTGACAACCCGGGAGAATGGACTCCGTAGGCTGCAGGGGCGTCCTGCTCATGCAGGGGCACCCTCTCACTTAGAACGAAGCACCCTGCCTTCAGGATTGTAAAGGCCTTCTATAGGGGTGACTTATAGATTTTAAGTGCAGTGACCCTTAGATATAGTAAACCTATATCTTTAGTAAGTGGTGCATGCAGCAACTTACACAGGCTGCAATGGCAGGCCTGTAGTTCCATTTTGAATGGTCTTTCATGGGTGGGTTAATACATGCTTCAGCCCATGGGAGGCCTCTGGGGTACCTAGGCCCTGGGTACATGGGTACCATATACTAGGGTCTTATAAGGGTCCTCCAGTATCCAATCTGGTATGTACCTAAGTACTGAACACAACAATTTAGGGAGAAAGCAGATAGACTGGGGTCCTGATTAGCAGGGTCCCAGTCAGACTAGTCAACTATAAGAAGCAGATCCTACTTTCAGACAAACCTTTTGAGCAATAGTGACTTCTAAGCACTGTTTTTGCATTTAATTCCTAAAAATTCATACCTTGACTTCTACTGACTGTATTTTTGTTGTGTTGGTCTTATTTTGCTCAGATAAATATCTTCTACCTGTGTGGAGTCTTTTTGTGGTGTATTCATTGTGTGTGTGTTGCATAAATATATTAGAGTTTGCCTCTTTAGAAATGCCTGACTGCTCTATGTCAAGCTACCAGAGGGTTAGCACAGGTTATCTTTTAGTGTGTATCTAGCTTACCCTGACTAGAGTTTTGCTTCCTGCCTGGCCTGTGTGCATACTGTAGCCAACCACAAATCACATTTCTAACTGTTCTGATTGGTGCAAAGTCTTCACTGATTCAATTTTGATAGTTCTGGACAGCAGAAATCACCTTTCAAGGGCCCAGGTCTGGATTTGCACCATGATGCAGCGCAGGACTCACAGATGCAGAATCCAGGTGCTGTTGCAGATTTGAAAGAAGTATTTGATGGCCCTGAGACCTCAGAACAGGGCACAGGCTACCAAGTCCTTGGAGTCACTCTAGGCTCAAGTGAAATGGGTCAAGTCCTTGCTCTTAGCAGGTCAGAGATCAGCAGGCAGCACAGCAAAGCAGAACAGCAGTTTTTCCAGTGCAGCCCTCACGCAGAGTGGCAATCCTTATAGCACAGCAGTCTTTACTCCTGACAGAGTTCTTCACAGGCCAAGTAGTGTAGTGTCTTGGTATGGTCAGAGGCTCAGTAATTATACCCAGTTATGCTTTTGAAGTGGGCGTGACTTCAAAGCAGGCCCTTGAAGTGTACAGGTCACCTTTCTTTGCAGTAATGGCTCCAGACTATCAGTGGGGGTAATCAGTCCTTTGTTTGGGAAACAGAACACTGACTATTCAGGTCCAAGTGTCATATCCCCCCTTCCTGCCCAGGAATTGTTATCAGATTGCAGATGAATGCAGATGATGTCTCTGTCACACCCACCATTACTGTGTTTGTGGCTGTCCAGAAGGAATTCACAAAGTGTAGCTGTCATCCTCCCTAGACGTGTATTGGAGACAGGCTGCAAGGCACACAGAGCAGTAAGAACTGAGACATGCCTACTTTCTAAAAGTGGCATTTATAAAATAGTAATATTAAATCCAATGTTACCAATAAAGAGAATTTATCATTACCATTCCAAAGATATAAAACATGATGTAGCTACTCCATTCTGATTACAACTTAAGGAATTTCCAATGTTAACCTATGAGAGGAGTAGGCCTCACAGTAGTGAACAATGAATTTAGCTGTTTGTCACTACTAGGACATGTGAAAATTAAAAGTACATGTCCTACTTTTTACTTGCACAGCACCCTGCTCCTAGGACTATATAGGGCCCACGTTTGTGGTGACGTATGTGTAACAAAAGGGAAGTTTAAGGCTTGTCAAGTGTTTTTAAATGCCAAGTCGAAGTGGCAGTAAACTAAATACACATGCCTTGCAATGGCAGGCCTAACACAGGTTTAAAAGACTATTTGTGTGGGTAGCACAATCAGTGCTGCAGGCCCACTAGTAGTATTTAGGTTATAAGCCTTGGGTGTATGGTATATCACTTTACAAGGGACTTACAAGTAAACTAAGTATGTCAAATGGGTATACACCAATGTCACCTTTAGAAATTAGTGCCCTCACACACTCTTGCGAGTGTCATGCTTCATCATCGGGCGTTGCTCCTCGTGGGGGTGGCGCTGCTGTCCTCCACGGGCCCCGCGAGAGGGCTCTTTGTCGGAGATCTTTTTAGGAGACGCCGCAGTTGTGCATGTGGGTGTGTGGGCCTAAAAGGGATTAGTGCAAGTGTATTAAAATTACCCCACCGGTACCCTGAAGTCAATTTTTATTCGTAGTTCCGAGAGGTAAGAGTAAAAGAATTATACAGGGGAGATGGAGCACCTCTAGTATCAAATATAGTAGAGGTCAAGGTATTACTCTGCTGCTCTCAGTGCCCGTGTGTGTTTGTGAATGTGAAATCTGGTCAACATGTTTCGCGCTGGGAAAAAGGTCGAGCAGGCTCTCCTGAAGGATGTCACGAACCTCCCACACCAACGCACTTTTGACAACTTATCCAAGGAAGAAAGGACACTTCTGAAAGGCATTACGGAAGACGCATCAATTATCCTGAAACCCGCCGAAAAAGGCGGTGCCATTGAGATTCAGGACATAGGCACATATGATGCAGAATGTCGCCGGCAGCTTACTGATACCAAATATTATCTCCCCATTGAGGAAGACCCGACAGCTAGACTAACCACGAGGATCAGAAGTCTGGTCACGGAAGCTGAAAGCGAAGATTGGATCACATCCCAGGAAGCAGCATTTCTGATCAACGAACACCCCAGGACGCCTTACTACTACACACTTCCTAAAATACACAAAGGGACTAACCCTCCCCCAGGACGCCCGATAGTGTGAGGCATTGATTCATTGCTCGAGCCACTGAGTAAGTTCTGTGACTTTTTTCTACGTCCTATAGTCACGAAAACCCCTACTTACCTAAGGGACACTACAGAGGTCCTCAATCTCATCGAAAATTTCGCTGAACCAGAAACAATCACCCTTTTGGTCACCTTAGACGTCAAAGCGCTCTACAACAATATCCCCCAGGATGCCACACTGGAGGTTATGGAGACTATGTTACAGAGTATTGACCCGTGGCCATACGAAACACCAGTCTCATTTATCTGTGAGTGTGCATCCTTGGCCCTCAAAGAAAACTTTTTTGCTTTTCAAAAACAACTATATCACCAAATCCAAGGGACCAGTATGGGAAGCACGTTTGCGCCGAGTCTAGCCTGTATGTGCATGGCCAATTTTGAAGACAAGCTCATTCTGGGTGAAACCAACCCCTACAGAGAGAACGTGATGACTTGGCGACGCAATATTGATGATATTTTGCTCTTCTGGAGAGGAGATGGAGACCAATGCACAACATTTTTTGAATGGCTCAACACCCTCGACCCCTTTTTGAAATTTACAGGGACAATATCAAAGGAGCGCGTCGCCTTTCTGGATCTCTGGATTACCCTACATGAAGGAACCTTGTTAACCACGAATTACAAAAAACCCACAGACCACAACAGTCTCCTGATGTATGAGAGCCACCACCCCAAAGCACTCAGGGACAACCTCCCGGTGGGGCAGTTTTTACGCCTTCGCCGAAACTGTAATACCATCTGCGAATTTGAAAAACAATCTACTATTTTGTCGAACAACCTGTTGGCTCGCAACTACCCACAGAGGACAATACGACAAGCACACAAACGAGCTAGGAATAATCACAGTGAAGCACTGTTGGAAGTGAAGGAGAAACCACAAACAAATGCACTGACATGTGTAACCACATTTACTCCCAACTCCAACAAAATCCAAAAATTGATTAAAAAACACTGGAGTATTTTGGAGACTGGAGTATTCAGACCTGGGCCAACCCCACTCTTCTCGTTCAAATGAACGCAGAACTTCAAGGACCTCTTGGTTCATACACGACCAAAACTATCCATCACCACTCAACCTACCTTGTGGGCACTGCCACCTGTTGAGGGCCACCACCCATGCGGGTCATGCTCCGTGTCCCCTTACAGGAGTATCCAAACAAATTGACCTGGGTCTGGCGAGACCGTGGGTCCAAAAAAGACACACGAACTGCAACACAAAAAATTGTATATATTTAATTACATGCCCGGGCGACATGCAATACGTAGGGATGACAATAAGACCCGTAAAAACTCGCATCGGGGAACACAAGAGCACTATACGATGCAAGAAGACCAGCACAAAGCTACTGAGTCACTTCATTGAGAAGAACCATGCCCCGAACAGTCTGAGATGGACCATCATCGAATCCAATCCCAATTGGACCCCCAGTACCTTGTTTAGGCAGGAAGAACGCTGGGTGTTCCGGTTGAAATGTAATAAACAGGGATTGAATGATGAGATACCATGGGCAGAACTTGTCACCTGAGGCACTAGATAGAGTTAGTAACCACCAACCAGAAACGAGTGACTAGCACCATACCGGCCAGCGAGGGGTACTGAACCACCTAGCACAAACCCCTTCCATATCACATTGCATTACCATCCCAATATGGCATGGTGTATTTGTATTCCGAAGTTTGGGAATAAGATGTCGGCACACATACTGGTGTTACAGGTTGATGTGAGGTACACTACACACCCCTGACCACCGCACATTACTACGCGCCTTTCAGTATAGGCTACATGTGTACATCCCTAGTCGTCACATGTGATTAAGTAATTATGGCATTTATGGCATCCAGTTAAACCGGGTCCGCATCATAAGTCAGTAAATCCCAAGCAGACATTACGACTTTGTGAGCTCTCTCCGTTCTTTATATTTACATTCGTTTTTTACATTTATTATTTGTGTTCTTATGTCTAGCCGTATCACAGGTGCAAGTACAGCACTACACATGCCCCCCAACAGTAACGATAGCATACACGTTATACGTGGATATGCACACTATGATTCCAACATGGCCGACAGCTTATGCATGTTTGACGTGCTAGCACACTGCTGTAGCTTTCTTCATAAAAGAGACCACGCCCCCAGGCGGAGCCACGTCATTTCCGCCTACACACAGTTTTAACCGGGCGGCCGCATCCTATCACTTCTTCAGCTTCCGACCAGCGGCAGGGCAGGTACTGGACCATAACGAAGGGGCTTACTTGTGAGTATTTCTCTGCTGACTCTCACCAGAAATACAGGTACGTCCAATCACGCATTGGGCTCACGATTGTAATTATTGTCCTACAGATATCCCCCCTCGAGACCGCGGGGAATCGCCGAGGAGGCACTCCATTCTTTTGGAAGGGGTAATGTGTATGAATGCTTTGAGTGAGAGTTTCCTCACAGATGCAACAAGTCACGTAACGTTATATTGACAGAGAGTGGTTTGCACTATCAAGTAACGGTAATGGACTGCCTTCGCACACCATGGCAGCCATGCCTTTTTTCGTTTCACCTATTGATTGCTCTTTGTATGAAATGGAATCGGTGGCCACCATGATTCAAACGAGTGTGTTTGAATTACTCACATGGGAAAAGCATGACATGCACAGTCAACATGAGGCCAGTGCATGAGACCTCCCTACGAACCATAGACTAAGACAGTATATTCTGTCAAACATGCACATGTGGCAATATGACAATGTCAAGGGCACATTTTCCCACACTTGCCGCAACAAGATGCATGTTGTAACCTATACACAGCTGCTGAAATTAAGTTAAATGTGGATATTTTTATTCACTGTGACTTATGTTTGTCTCTATATGTTTGTCTCCTACTCCTGTTGTTTTTCTCCACCAGGTAATAACAGGAACACGATTGAGATGTTCCCATGAACGCTATGATGCATTCACACCTTAATAGAGGTATCATAGGAATATAGGGTGTCCTTTTCCCTGCTCCTATTTTTATTCACGAATTTACACTGCACGGTCCTGACGAAGCACACTAGGATCCATTAGGGACCTTTTTTCCAGCGCGAAACATGTTGACCAGATTTCACATTCACAAACGCACACGGGCACTGAGATCAGCAGAGTAATACCGTGACCTCTACTATATTTGATACTAGAGGTGCTCCATCTTCCCTGTATAATTCTTTTACTCTTACCTCTCGGACCTACAAAGAAAAATTGACTTCAGGGTACCGGTGGGGTAATTTTAATACACTTGCACTAATCCCTTTTAGGCCCACACACCCACATGCACAACTGTGGCATCTCCTAAAAAGATCTCCGACAAAGAGCTGGAGGACAGCAGCGCCACCCCCACGAGGAGCAACGCCCGATGATGAAGCATGACACTCGCAAGAGTGTGTGAGGTCACTAATTTCTAAAGGAGAAATTCCCCCACCTTCATCAGGTTGGAACCACACATAGAGACGACTATTTTTCTTCCCTTTCTACGTAACCAAATTGGTTATGGCTTTTCGTTTAGGAACAGTTACCAGTCAGTGAGTACATGCTAGTTCTTGGGAGCAACGGTACTGGACCTACCTTTTTTCCCTTAACGCTCCTTGTCCCCCCTCTTGCAGTGTTTTGTATACACCAATGTCACCATGTTTAGGGGAGAAGCACAGGCACTTTAGCACTGGTCAGCAGTGCTAAGGTGCTCAGAGTCCCGAGGCTAACACAAAGATACAGCAAAAAGAGGAAGTAAGCAGGCAAAACGTTTGGGGGAAAGACTACCCTAGGAATGACAGGTCTAACAACGTGCTTCTACCTTCTGAAGATGCTGCAAAAAGGTGGCTCTTGGAAAATGCTCGGAAAGCAGTCACACGAGCCCTCATAACAATCAGACTAGACTGCGGCAACATACTCAACAAACAGTACCTGAACAGACTCCAAACCATCCAGACCACCACAACAAGACTTGTCTACAACCTCCCTTGATGCATCAACACACCTCCACATCTCAAGGAACTCCAATGGCTCCCCATATACAAAAACACTCACTTCAAACTCCTCACAAACAGCTACAAGGCTCTACACAGCATAGACCCCACTTACCTCAACACACTCATCCACTTCCACCAAACCTCCAGTCACCTCTGCTCAGCCAGCCTCTCCCTCCTGCACATCCCCCGCATGCACAAGAACAGAGTGGGAGGTCAAACCTTCTAACACATCACACTCAAGGCTTGGAACGACCCCCCCCCCACTACATCAGGTCATATGTGTTGCTCCTCGAATTCTGCAAGAAGCTGAACACCTGACTCTTCAATTAACTCTAGGCAAGTCCCCACCTACCCACCTGCAAGTGCTAGATACCCTTACAGGTGACTAGCACGCTATAAAAATCTACATAGCATAGCATTTTGTCAACACAATTTTGCTTGTTGTCATTTTTTAGTTTTTAGTGAGTGATAAAATAGAAACCACAAGCCGTGGAATACATCCTGTTGTTGGCTGCAAAGCCAGGACACCATTGTAAAAAGCAAAAGAAAATTCCATTTTTGATTTGCTGCCTTTTTATTTGGAAGCAATTAAAGATTATACAATCAACTGGTGGGGAGGGTTTATAAGGCTATTCAAATGCAGATTCTAACATCCAACTGCTAATGAGCAAACATTAACACTTGTAAAACTAGGGGCTTGACAAAAAACCTCAAATGCCCAGAACAATGAGATCCTGAATTAATTTTGGGTAGCACCACCGACATCCCCTCTAGAAAAATGTCTGAAGAAAGAAACATGACAAAGGAAAAGCATTGTTCTAATGCTTCTATTCCTGAGAACAGCCTATGTCTTGTGCAACAACTTTGTGACAAGCATCCTACCTTGCTTGAACAGGTGAAGCATGTTACAGGTGCTGCCCATCCACGGTGACTTTTAGCAAATGTACTCTTAAGTGTTGGCAGTAGTTCACCATCACTAAGATAAAGGCAGTTTCTGAGACAACAATATTTAATAAATCCAGTGCCAGTCAGATTCATTCTTATTGGTCCAGTTCTCATTCAGCTCTATATTAGATCTCTGATGGGTTGCAACTGCCATTTTAGCCACATGAATACTGTCTTATAACCACATCTATATTGTCATCTTCTTTGTTGAGACAGATAATTACCAACTTATTTAACTTATTTGACAAAAATATTCAATATTCATGTGTTTTACCTTTGGAAATGTAGTCACAAGAACAGGTAATATTTCTAAATGGAAACTGATGCTAATCCCACTCTCATTTAGCAATGATCAAGCACCAAAACCCACATGCAGTAAATACTTTGCCTTTTGACCAGTTTTCCAAGCACTTTCTCCCCATGCATCCCCACTGATGAAAATTATGGATGCACATTGTGCAAATGAGCTGCTTACTCATGCATGGATGAGCAGGGCCAGACTGGCTACCGGGCGTTTTGGTGTGCTGCCAAGCTGGGGGCTGATTTCGTTGATGGGGACCTGCGTGTGCTTAAAACCATTTGTTTTGCTTTGTTTATTTAGAAGCACACGCAGGTCCCCATCAACAAAATCAGCCCCCAACGCAGTGAAATCAGCCCCCAGCTTGGCAGCACACCAAAACACCCGGTAGCTAGTCCGGCCCTGTGGATGAGTCAATAACATGCACTATTCATGTGACATTCCCCATCCTCGCATACATTGGCTCAATTTGGGCACCTACTGCTCTTCAAAACCTGCACCATCACAACCTTGTGGCAGCAAGATTTGTGCCTGTAATATGCTGTGGCATCAGATTCTTGCCCTACTTTTTGACAATTCCCAAATGTGTAGTCACATTTTTTAGATTATACTTGATGCTTCAAAATCACAATTTGTTGGGGAATAATAGGGCAGAGGTTTGCCACACAGTGCATAACATATGGCATTAGCTCCATGTGGCTGTCAATTCACTTAGGCCCTTATTACGATGTCGGGTGGGCTTGCTTCAGCCCAACAACGTTGCGGGAAAGGAACCACCCGATAATGGGTCGGTGCTTCCACAATCCCAATTAGGATCCGACTGCACATAGTGCAGTCGGAAACTTCCATTTTCAATGGGAGCTTGTGCGGCAGGCTGAAAACGCCTGCAGCAAAAGCTGCCATTGAAAAATGGAAGTTTGTAAACATCCCTGCGCCGTGTGGCATACCCTGCAGGGATGTTGAGGGAGCACCATAGGTGACCCCCAGGGCTGCATGCAGAGGGCCAGAGGGGAAGGGGGCCCCTTTCTGATAGCCTTTCCATAAAGAAAAGGCTGACATGGAATGGCTGTCGGAAACCGACATCATAATCCCGATGGCGGAAACGCAGCTCTTATGTGATTATGCTGCCTTTCCGACTGACCTTCCTTGAGCCCCTCAGAACCACATCGGATTCCCACGCAGTTTTAAACTCCAACCGCCATCATCCAAATACGGCTGTCGGACTTTAAACCTACCATGTCAGGTGGAAAGCCTCCGACCAGCATTCAGAGGCTTTCTGCCCAACATTGTAATTGGGCCCTTAATATAGGATGAAGGCTTTACTCTAACTGCGTTCAAAATAGAATGACATTGCTGACCATCAAGCTGTGTTGTAATGGGAAGTCTAATTTATAAAATAATGTTTTCAGATGCTAAATATCTGAATTGCAGAGATGTGTGAGAAATGTTGAACATCAAGTTTTGAGTGTTTTTTCATGAGTCATCAATTTCAAGCAACACATCCTATGCCAGCTCAGAAATTTTCAGATGTTTAGCTGCTTTGTAGCATAATCCAAGAATTGTTTTAATATGTTTATTGAAACCCTAGCACCCAAAACATTTCCTGAACTTATTATCTCCTCACTCCACCGACACCTATTTTATATGACAACCTAAATAATTACAAACAAATATTTATTTTCACCATAGAAAATAATCTCCTCACCTCACCACAATTATCTACTCGGCTAATGGGTGGAATATTTAAACTTTCCCTCAATGCTTTCACCACATTTACACAGCCTGTCGGCAGCACCATAATAAAAATATGCCATTACTGTCAGGGCTTTTTCAAACAAACAAAGGGCAATTTATCATGAGTTCATATCAATAATTCATTATTTTTTTTAAACATGAACACTCAAAATTAACAGATTTTGAGAGTGCCTTGACCTATGCAAATAAAAAAATCCAACACAACTAAAATCAAGGATGCTACTTTAACTTCGACCACAACCAAGCTTTTTGGCCCAGCTTAGCATGTATTATGCCACAAACTGACAATTCGTCTTTGAAATGAAAATAATAATGACCCTATCCAATGTGCCCACCCCTCAAGAGACACTCCCTATTTCAAAATTAAAAAGCGAAAAAATACATTTTATTGATTACTTTGAGCATACCTTGTCAACTACAACCTTCAGGGCACAGGCACCAACCCAAGTTCCACATTTGTTGGTGGAAAAACAAAGTCCCCAAAACTCAGAAGCCAATCCAGCAGCAAGACTGGCGGCATAGCTTCTTTCAGGGCACAATTGGAAGACGCCATCCAACCCTTTACCAATTCATTCAAAAGCTCCAAAACAAAAATGTATCAAGATCTTTGTTAAAAGTAACCACTAGCACAACCTCTAAGAGCCAAATCACAAAACAGCTCTAGCATATGCTCAAAATGTTATCCAAATAATGCAACTCTTTGAAAGCATACATGCATTTGATCATTTAAAATCCATAGCCTATACCATAATTTAATAAGAGCTTTAGTTATGCTATGGTTGAGGATTAAAAGTACCTGTTCACATATAGCTAATGACGAAATAGTTGGAATTTATCAATGCAAGTTGTAGCAATATTTTTATTTCACAGTACAAAGAACAAGTTGCGGTGCCGCGTCTAAAGAATGTTTTTTTCCTAGCTGATCTACATTGATGTTTATTTTAAGAAACAATTGACAGGTTTTTCATCCCCTTGCGCTCTTTAGGTTGGGACTTTTTCAATGTTGTAAAGGAAATTATGCATAGGGAGCATTCACTATACAATTGTTAGTTCACTATCTATGGGGTCGATTAGGATGGCGGACGGACTGGAGTCCGTCGGCCAGCCTGTTGTAAACCGGGACCATCCGCCATGCCTGCGGCGGTCCCGCAACACAAATTAGGATGCGGCCGCCACCATGGCGGTCGCATTCTTCATTGTAACATTGCAGCGGATGCTGCTGAAAATAGCACCCGCTGCGATGTTAAAATCGCATGTTGTGCATTTCACTGCACTACATGGCAGGCACCACACGGTGCCTGCCACTTGGTGCAGTGAACTGCAGGGGGGTACCATGGGTACCCCCCCCAGTGCACTGCTACCTCCCCCCCACACAAGGGGGGCCCGCTACGGGCCCACGGATCCGTTTCCGCCTGTCTTTTCGCGGTGGGATGTCCGCCGTGAAAAGACAGGCGGAAAGGGACATCGTAATCCCTACAATGTTGGCCCATAGTTTAGTTCCGCAAGGCGGGTGGAAAAGGACCGCCTTGCGGAACCGTGGCGGACGGTCTTTGCATCCGCCACGGACAGATTGGGATTCCCACTGCCATCCTAATTCGGCGGTGGGAAAATCGGACTCCGATGCCGGAAGGACCGCCACCGCAGCGCCGGCGGTGGCGGTCCTTCCGCCATCCTAATGAGCCCCCATATGTGGGAACAAGTGTATAAGGGACAGCTACGGTGAGGCTCAGTGGTAAAAAGGAAAAGCACTATCTTGTGCATGTGTTGAAGTGTTGCGCAAACTACAACCCTGGTGTAGTTCTACTTGGTGAGCTTTCCTTCCCATGGGTGACATGGGTAAACTTGGTTTAATGCACCAACTATGAATGTGAAAGAAAGGTTATTGTAGCCCTACAAAACATTACTCAATGTTATTGAAAACAGAGGTATTCCTTTTGGGTTACTAACATTCCCTAGGAAGAGGTCACGGGCACTCTGGTAACAATAACAAACCTATTTCGTTATTCACAGTATAACACACCCACTGCAGTAAGAAGAATGAACACTTTAAAGTAAAAAAGTATTTATTACTACAGGAACAATCTGTTTCTCAGTACATTTAGAACAACTACGCAGAATATTATAGAAGCAGCAAGAAGGCACATTATAAATAATGGGACTAAAATGGAAGATTCTAACATGGATAAAATGTCATCTAGAAACTAACACCCTTCGGTCTACTTCTATGTGCTACTCTAAGACAGTACTTGAAGCAGGGCAACTTGCAGTCTAGAGTGTCTTAGGGAGAAGAGAAGCACTGCATACGTTGTTGACAGCAAAGGCTGTCTTTTTCAACAGAGGCATGAAGACAGTGTTCCCTGTGAAGGGCAAACACATACTGCGGTCTTCCTCCAGGACTCGACTTTATCAGCCTCAGGCACCAAGTGTGCTGGCAGTAGGTGGGACCATCTCCGGCAGAATCTCATGCAATAATCTGGAAGATGGACCTCACCTGACAAGTGACAGTCCTTCTATACTAAATCTTATCAGAAATTGGAAGTTCTGGCATAAGTTTAGCAATGTCTGACATGGATTATGTGCATCAAGTTGTGCATCCCAGGTATTTCCATATGAAAATATAAGGTAAAAGGATATCAATTTATGCTACACTATTTCAGCTATATGTCTGTATTTGTTCCTATTTACCCTTAACATGGTGAAAAGTAGACATTTGACCCAGATGGCTGTTGCATCTGGTGTTACATCTGTGGGCCTTATTACAAGTTTGGTGGTCCTCCCGTGGAGCGCCATGCCAGCGCTCTGCAGAAGAACCACCAAACCCGTCCATACACCGCCTGCCAGATTAGGAGTTTAATCATGGTCTGGGGGGGTCGGTGCTGCAGCGGTCCTACGGCAGTGCCTTTCAAAGACTCCTAGGAGAGCCTTAGAAAGGCACCGCTGTGGGACCGGCACAGTATGTTCCTGCACGACATGGAATGCACCATGTTGTGCAGTCCATGCCGTGCAGGAACCTGGGGGTGCAAACATGCAGTGAGGCAAAACATGTGCCCCCTGCATGCATTCCCAGGCCCAGAGGCAGCAGGGGCCATTTAAGAGCCACCACGGCACCGCCAGCATATTGCTGCCTTTGACCGCTGCGAAACTGCCGCAGGATCACGGATCGCCAGCGTTTGCAGCGGTCCTGTGGTGGTCCAACCGCCCAAGTTGTAATATGGCAGGTGGCCAACCAGTTGTAATAAGGCCCTCAGTCATTAGTCAAATGACGTAACACTTTCACAGTTCTTAGAAAGGTAAAGTTAGGTGACATCTGTGTCAAATGGAAGACATGACAATGATTCTGCATGAACTGGGAAAGATGTCAAATTCCATTGTCTAAGATGTAGTCGGGATCTACATAAACTGGAGTCAGACCTTAGGGTCTTTACGTCACAAGTGTATAAAACACAATAAAGGTTAGGGAGGAAAAGTAGGTAATATAAAAGTGAATCTAGTATACAAAAAGAGGTAGTATCACCATATAATGCTGTAATTTATTAAAACTACTATTTATTGATAGTAATAAAATATTTATTATAGTATAAGTTTAGAATGTAGTTTTAAATGCAAAATAAGGATCGGAATTTTTTTTTCTTATTTAAGAAATTACATGGTTTTACATTTTATGCAAAGCATACATATACGTGCACATATATTGTCCCAAAAAACAAAAAGACACTATTTCGTTTTTTAATTGTAAAATTAATATTCTTAAAATGAAATAACGTATAATCCTTTCTAAACACATTAATAGTAGAAAATCAAGGGCTTTATTGCATGATTTATAAAAACCTTTGAAATCAGCCAGATTAATAGGATACACAAGCTTAATATCTACCTTAAGTAAAAACACACTCATAATAAAATCCTATAAAATATCTATAGATCAATTTGCAAGACAACATGATGAATAAATATCCAGATAAAAGATTATCATCTCATTTTAAAACATAATCCCCATGTAAAATAGTGCACAAATTGCTGTAGTGCCTGAATAGCTATAGCAGAAATGACCTGCTATTCAAAATGCCAGGAAGATCTAATAGCAAAACTTAGGGGTCTATTACGATGGCGGTTGGATGTCCACCGCCGGGTCGGCGGTGGCGCCCGCCGGACCGTCGGTGGACATCCGCCCACGATCGCAACCAAGAAAACCGCTGGTCAAATTAGGATGGCGGTGGTGACCGTGGCGGTGGTAAATTCCGACTGCCGCTTTTCCGCCGGTTGCCATCCGCACTCCTGCCTGGCGGACAGAGCAGGACCGGGATAATGGTGGCGGTGCAGAGCAGGCTCCGCCAGCAGGATTATGATGCCGGCAGTAGCCAGCCTTTCCTCAGCGGTCAAACCACCATGGAAAGGCATGCAGAGATTGTCTTCCGGGGGCCCGTTGCGCTGGGGGGGTACCCATGGTCCCCCCCTACATTTTCCTGTACCAGGTGGCAGGCACTGTGCAGTGCCTGCCACGCAGTGCAGGGAAATGCAGGACATGCTCCTTTCGGCATCGCGGCGGTGCTGCGGGCAGCAGCAACCGCCGCAATGTTAAGGCCCGCGATCAGACCGCCGCGGTCGGATTTCGAGCGCGGTTCATCGTAATTCGACCGGCGGTGATGTCGCGGTCCATGCGGGCGTTTTTTTCCCGCTACCATGGCGGTCGGGGAGGTTTTCCGACCGCCATCGTAATAGGCCCCTTAGTGATTTACAACAAACAAAAAATTCCTCTTTCTTATTAGATCAGAATCATGTGGACCATTTGCCTCATCCAACATTTTCCTGTTCTTTCAACTTGTGCAAGTATGCTGACACAAATGTTACCAAGCTGACATTCAAACCGGTGTTTAATGGATTCAGGGCTGCCATGACAGCTTGCCTGCAAGACCATACATTCAGGAGGTTAAATTCTGGCATACAACAATCATCTGCGAGGTTCTAACAGTGCTGAAAACAAATATAAAACATGTAAAAAGATTCTTGCTTCTCACTACAAAGTCTATATTTCTCCTCTGGTGGTACGGTTCGTCATTTCGGTAGATGGTCTAGTGCTGGCAAGACGCCAGAATGGAATGCCAGGAAACTATTTTTTATACGCCTAAGGTAATTTGCGGATAGGTAAGCTTGTATCCCCATGGAGTTATATGTTGATAATACCATACAAGCATCAGATCTAAGTGATAGAGCTTCTTGGTCAGCTTGGTTGCTCAGAACCCTGGCATTTATGTTCACCATCTTTTAAACGTAGCTTGGCCGACTCCCATCGCTCATATCTGTGGGCATGTAAGTCAGTTAAACATGAGTCAAAATAGTGAGCATGAACTCCTTTGCTGCTGGCAGATCTTAATTCGCTCCATATTAAACTGTCAAGTGTGCCCGGGTCTGCTGAACTAAACCTATGGCATAGTTTAATAAATGAGCTTTGCCTAGCTGTGGACTGCTGAAGAAGGCCAAACTCCAAACGAATTTGTGCAGGAGATGCTGGCTTTGGAAGATGAATAGTGTGCTTGTAAAAGATTTTATTAAAGCATCTAACAGTTGGTGACATTTCCGAGGTTTATCCTGCATTATTTGTATAATTGGATTCATATTACACCCCACAATTTCTTTTGTAGATATTGGAGGGTGGACTGAAGGATGAGTGCCTTCTTTTTAATGGATTCCATTTGCTTTCTCAATGTTCACTCCATCCATGTGCCATGAGCATGGCTTTTTCAGCCTCCTCCCGAATATGATGATTTTAGTCTTTGCTTGATTCACCTACAGCTTATTTAGCTTTGCATACTCAAAAAAGGCACCCATGAGCCTCTGTAGACCCGCCCTTGTATGGCTCAGCAGCACTAAAAAGTAGAGAAGGTTTGGCAGACATTTAATTCCAATTTTCGGCGAGTGTGTGTTAACTGTGTTGAGCTCACCTGTAACATTGAAGATGAACAGCCAATAAAGTAGAGGGTCCAAGACACAAACCTGCTTAAGACCATCCGTGGTCAATATCTTCCTTGAGAGGAGGGTGTCATCTCATAATTTGATACACAGTCAAGTTTCAGATGACAGAACACCCCAGGTGCTTAACGTTCTCTAGAGGTGCTTTAGTGAGATTCTATTGACTGCCGCCTTAAAAGGCAGATGATAATTATCATGTTTGTTCATAACCCTGCCCTTAAAGATCGGCTAGATTATCGAGCGCCTCCAGGACTCCGAATTTCTTGTGTCTGTAAAATGTGACTATAAAGCACATTGAGCCTATCCGCCCAAACTGAGGATCTTTTTAAATAATGCTTGAGGTATCCCATTTGAGCCTCACGCACAATCAGTGCCTAATTTCAGAATGATTTTCTGGATACCTTCACCTGATAAACTTAGTGAGTCATTGTCCAGCTCGGTGCCTTCTAACCGGGTGCCCATGTTGCCTTTATACACAGTTAAATTGTGAAGGAATATATTGTAGATGGTTTCACTTTCAATGATTTCATCCATCCATTTTTAATATTGGACAATGTGGTCTTATTCTTAGTTGCTGTAGCAACCTATTCACCTCTTCGAGTGCATCACTTCCTGGGGGAGCCGTTGTCTTGCCAGTACCATTAGGAGGTGGGCATTATTGCCGATTTTCCCGGGATACAGCTTAAAGATATGTTTTCGGAATTCCAGCAAGCAACTGGTGGACTACCTGGACCCAGAATATTTGGAGAAGCATTGCACAGGTAACGAGTATTTCTGGGGCTATAGTCTCGTCACATGTCATTCTCTTCGGACTCGCGGCATGACCGTCATGCAAAAAAATATTTGATTTGCAATGCCTTTTAATATTTGTTGATAGGATGATAATTTGCGGTATATGATCGTTTTCCGCTCCTTGATCAATGTTAAACTCTTGGATGTAACTAAAGAGCGTTATGGTTGCCAAAGTACATTTCAAATATGAAATGCAGGTTTCTGTTATCCCAGTCTGTTCTGGCGGACTGTCACTAGGAAACCTACCATTGGGGACCTCAGGCATACTGAAGTACAATGATTGAAGAGCCTTTTGTCAAGGCTTTTTATCAGAGGTAAAGACTGGGCTGGAATTTCCCCTCCAGTACCCAGTGTATGCAGTTCAGCTTCATCTTCCTGAAGATGGAAGAAGCAATGGCGTAGCAAGGGGGGGTCGGTTCACCCCAGGCAGCATGAGATTGGGGCAGCAGCACTTCTACCCGTCGCCACCCTCCGCTCTACGCCCTTACCTGTGGCCGTCACGGGCTGGCAAATGCAGGGACCGCCACAGGAGGCAAAAGGTCTAGCTACACCACTGGGAATAAGCTCAGATTAAAGTCTCCTGTTATAATTATATCTGCATCAGAGCAGGCGTCCTTCAATTCCATTATAACTCAGCACAGCTTTTCAATCCCAATTCATTTTTAAATTGTTCCTTAAACCCTTCTAAATGGACTGCAAGGAGGCCAGACTCTGATAATGCAAGAATGGGTGTTTTTAACTTCAGAGCCTGGCTTATGTATATGGCGTGACCTCCTGTAGGGCAGCCGCAATATTTTACCTTAACAGCCAAGCTGACATACACTATATATCCTATTAAAGGTACCACTGATTGAGACTACCTTTCTTGGAAAGCTATGACATGAAGTTGCTACAGATATTTGCAAAATCAGTCTGATCTAGTTTATAAATTAAGCCCCGATGTTCCATTAGCAGATCTTTGCCTCCCTTATAGTTTGTGACTGGCCAGATCCTGGCCTCATTCACTTGCTACTGGGTATATTTTGCAGAGTAGTTGAGAGAGAGGTCCAGTCTTGCTCCTGGAAATGTACCTGTCTGTGTTTATATTCTTTTCCTTCTCATTGTGTTCTCATCGGATCAGACACTTTGGGCATTATTACGAGTACGGACGTCCATAGGACCACCGTACTTGTGGTGACAGACAGACCACCACCGCACTGGGGACCCGCTTGCAGTATACGATTGGGGCAGTCAGACGACCACAGGACCACTGCATCCACTGGAGATCCAGGATCCAAGCATATTCTGAGTTGCCCTCTCACTGCCCTTTTCCAGGCAGTGAGCCCACCATTAAAAGGGTGACGGAGAGGCAACTAAGGGATGCCTAACAGGGCGTCTGTGCCACTCCTCGGCCTGGGGGTGCATGCAGGGGGGCACATGTTGTGTCCCCTGAAATTGCACCCCTGTTCCTGCACGTTGTGGCATGCATACCACACTGTGCAGGAACATTCTGCAAGTGCTGTCACAGTGGATGGTTGCATGTTAGGCTCGCCTATGAGCCTAACAGCCCATAGCAATGAGACCGCCGCAGCCCCACCTGCCAGACCAGGATTAAACTCCTAATCAGGCGGGTGGGCTCACCACAGCTTTGGCAGTCCTCTAGCGAACGGCACAATGGCGGCGCTGCTGGTGGACTGCCAAAGTCAAAATAAGGCCTTTTATCTTTGCAAAATGATTTCCAGGGCTGTATTGCTTGCTGATACAGCCCTCATCTCACCTTTCAGAATTGAACTTGCGTTTTGTATGTCCCACCATACATGATCCTTATTTGCTAATGCTAGAGGGTAAACACTCTCCAAGAACCATCTGAACCTGATGCTCCAGATTCGAAAAGTGATTTTATGCAGAAACAATTGTGTGTCTTTTTGGCATGACAAGAAAGTAAATGTGGTAAGCTCAGTTTGCAACACTCCGCGCAAAGTTATAAATACTATAGAGGCTATATCATGTGTTCTAATGCTGCCAGCCCCGGGATGTCTGCTAAGATGTTGGTGCAATTAGCACATTGTGGTTGCTCTTCATTTTGTATTCTGGGTACCATAATATTTTATTTTGCTTTGCTTAATTAGTGTTGGCGGGTCACTGCCCAACTTCTGCATAGCTATTTGTTTTTCCATACCCTGATGCATAAGGGCCTTGGTGAAGTGTATTCTAGGGTTTATAAATGACATTTTAAGCCTAAGATTGTTCAATTTGTTAGGCACCGTTCCATATGAGACACCATACCTGATGTTAACCTTGTAGGCCATTGTCACCTGCTGGACCTTCTAGAATGTTTACAGAATATACACTGGAGACTTACCAGCGAGGGCGTCTATTTGAAGTACAATAAATACATGAACTTGCACTATCATGTGTGGATTCCTCCTTACAGAATTGGTGACGATTTCCAACACACTGGACTCATCAGCGTACAACCTTGTGCAATATGGTATTCAGACAAAATATTGAGTTAAAAATATCAAGGCAGAAATATTGAGTTTTTAATATTGTGATATACAAATATCATGATGCAGGAATATCGTTGACAAAAATATCGATTTTTAAGGTAAGTATTATCGATGTCAAAAATATCAATGCTGTTAATATTGTTTACAAAAATATAGTTGTAAGGAATATCATTTTTTAATTATCTTTATGTATTTAGTATATGTTTACATGTATATGTTATAAATTGTTTGTATAAATATTGTTAATGTGTTTAAATATATATTGTACATTTTTAGTTGTTTTTAAATTTAATTTAATTGTTGATTGTAATTTTTAGTATCTCAGTGGGTATTGGGGATTCTAGGGGTACAGGGTGGGAAGTATATTAATTATAATTAAATAATAATTAATTTAATTATTATTAATTCTTTGATTGCTCATTAATTATATTAATTGTCTAATTAATTACTTTTTAAGTTGTAATTTAAGTGTGGTTTGTGGGGTTTGTAGAGGTAAAGGGTGGAAAGTTAATACATTTTAATTAATTAATAATTATTTTCAATTATTATTAATTGTTTTATTGATAATTAATTATGTAAATTGTGTAATTAATTTGTTTTCTTAAGTTGTAATTGAGGTGCACGTTGTGTGGTTTGTAGGCATAAAGGGTATGAAGTAAATTAATTATAATTAATTAATAATTGTTTTTAATTTTAATTATTTAATAGATATGTAATTTTGTAAACTGCAATAATTTTGTTTTTAAAGTTGCAATTTTGGTGCACGTTGTGCGGTTTGTAGGGGTAAAGGGTGAGAAGTAAATTAATTGTAAAGAATTGATGATTTTTATTAATTATTTCATAGCTATTTAATTATGTAAATTGTGCAATTATTTAGTTTTTTAAATTGCAATTTAGGTCCAGGTTGTGTGGGTTGTAGGGGCAAAGAGTGGGAAGTTAATTAATTCTAATTAATTAATAGTTTTATATGAATATTAATTATTTAAATGATAATTAATTATGCAAATTGTGGAATTAAGATATTGTTTAAGTTATATTTCAGGTATGGGTTGGGTTTGTAGGGGTACAAGGTGGGGAGTTAATTAAGAAATAATGTATTAATAATTAATGATTAGTTTATTAATGATGATCTAATTGATAATTATGTAAATTGTGAAAATATCATATTTGTTAAGTTACATTTTAGGTGTATGTTGTTTAGTTTGAAGAGAAATAGGTTGGGAAAATATTTAAGTAATAATACATTTTAAAAAAATCATTTATTTAAAATTGTTGTATTTATTACTTAATATGTTAATTGTGTTTTACTTTTTTTATTTCAATTACATTTTAATTTTTAGATGTTATATTTGTGGGACTGTAGTTTGGTAATTTAATTACATTAATAATATTTGTTTTATTTAATAATAATTATAAATACAATTGTAATATTTATGTAATATATATTTTTTGTTGTTAAAATTTTGACATAAACTTTATATCTCAGTTACTGGTCCATCTGTTTTGGGCTGGATGGACCAAGGTAAACTGAGTATCACTTTGAACCCCAGCAGTCCAGTACTTATACTAATGGTTCAGCCTGAGGAGGAATTTGGCAATGCAGTATTAAACACATTTCCAAAGGTATTCACTGGAAACATAGGAAAATTGAGTGCTTTCAGACATAAGATAGAAAGTTTGGATTATTCCATTTGCCTTGAAAAGTTAGGTCAAAACGCAGCTAGGTAAGTTGCAAAGAGAACAGATCATAGAACAGGTGGAATCCTTGGAGTGTTAGTTCCCCTGGTAGTGGCCAAAAGGACCAATGGCAAGTTGGGGCTATGCATAAATCTGCACAATCTTAATAATAATACTCTTATCGATCAATTTCCCCTACCACACATCAATGAAATGCTAGCTCTTACAAAGGGTGTTAAATGGTTTGCAACCATTGACCTAACAATTGCCTATCATCAGGTCTCCTTATATCCTGAGAGTAGGAATCTCACCACATTCATTACACCATTTGGGTGCTACACATTTAAAGGATTCCTTTCAAGTTGACCTCTGCTGCGGCCATGTTCCAGAGGTTGAGGCCCGAGATTTTTAAAGATATTAAAAACCTGTTCATTTTCCAGAGGATATCCTAGCAGTGGGTAATTTTAAGGAGGAACAGGATCAAAAATTGTTTCAAGTTCTCAATATCCTTGAAAATAGAGGTCTGACAGCAGAACATAGTAAATGTAATTTTTCATGCAATGAAGTTTCATACTAAGGACATCTTGTAACTGGTGATGGTATTAAACCATTGTTAGATACTATTAGGAATGCACCCGTGCCAAGGAACACAGATGTTACCTGCATTTCTAAGATTAGTGGATTCTGTTCCAAATTTGTTAAATACTTTTCCACTAAGAGTTACGAAATGAGACAACCTATTAAGCTAAGAAACACATTTGAATGGTCAAGTAAATGTCAGGATGCATTTCTTTCTCATAAGGAAGATATTTGTGAGACATCCATTGTAATGTTTCGACCCCAAATTACATAGTCTGGTCACCACTGATGTCAGTGGCAAAGGTATTGGAGCAGTTCTCACCCAAAAGAATGATTCTGGCAAGTAACACAGTATTGCGTTTATGTCCCATTCTTTGACCCCTACGGAGCAGGAAGCACTCACATGTGTTTGGGATTTAGAACACTTCAGGCAGTACATCTGGGGAAATAAAATCATGTTGCGCTGTGATACAAAAGTCCTAACCACCAAAGGACTTTATGAAACTTCCCCCAGATTACCCCACATGGCTGCCTGCCTTTTCTATTACAATTACAATGTACAGTATGTACCGGGTGCAAAGAATGTGGTGGCATATTTTCTAAGTAGCATGCCATTGCCTTTGAGTGAGGTGTGTGAGGGCGTGGTGTAATTTTTTTTTGTAGCAAACATCTTGAATGAATTTCATGCCATTCCGAATGAAGAATGGAAAATTGAACATGAACATGAACAGGATGTCTTACTTACAAATGTTTGCAGCATGATGTCAAGGGGTTGGCCAGAAAAGAAGTCAATTCTGAAAGATTTGTTCCCCTTTTGAAGTAGGCTTGATCTTAAGAAATGGTTAGTTGTTCCCCCAAAGCCCCCAAAGTGGATAAGGAACTAGAAAGGAAGGTCAGAGAATGTATACAATGTGAAAATTCTGAAAAACCACAAGTTACACTCAGACCACCCCTAGACCCCATTACTAGTCTGTTGTATCCTGCTCTTGTAAATGCAATGCTATTTTACCACCAGTGGAATGTTGCTGTGATGATGCTGTTCAGAATGTTGGGAATCTGTCAGAGAAGTCACAGTTGAGTGGGATGAGCAGCATGCTGGCTGCTCCTGGTGGGGCTTGTATTACTCATCTTTGTATCCTGTAACTTTCCTGAATAAATCCTCCTGGAACTCATCACGTCTACCTGGAGATAATCACTACAAATTTATGGCGACGAGTTGGAGACTTTCCCACTTGCCTATTTGTCTCCACAGTTGGTCAAGGAAGCAGAAGATGGCATCTTTAATCAGCCCACAGGGTGTGAAGGCTACTAGTGCAGACAACTAGGAAACGACGCTACATCAAGCACACAAGAGGCAACACAAGAAGCAACACAAGAAGAACCATCGTAACGCTAGATGCCACTAAGGGAACAAAAGTAAATGGTACAGCACACTCTGTAGCCCCACCAGTGTCCTGTACATCGGACAGCCCCAACGAAATCGTGCTGTACTGTGTGTTTGCCACAAGACCTGCACCATCAAGGGAACCTTGCTTCTTGGAAATGATGTTCTACATGTACATAGTAAACAACAAGGGGGACAATGAGGGCTTGATAAAGGTCCACCGTACTTGCCCTGGGTAGAACTAGAAGGCAAAAGAGGTACGGTGTTCCTGGGTGGCAAGTTGGCCACCTGGTTAGTACTCAGAGTGGTGGGGAGGTGGGGAATACCTCCTTTCGGAACTAGGACCCTCACACACCCAGCAAGCTAGGTGTCATGCTTCATCATATGGGTCTGCTCCTCGCGAAGCCGGCGCTGCAATGCTCGATGGGCACCCATAAAGGGGCTCTTTATCGGAGATCTTTTGTTCCTTGCCGTATAGGTGCCGTGGGTGTGAGGGGCCTGGTAAGATGTAGATGTGGTGTGTGGGTTAAAAAACAGGTAAGGGAATCCTCTATAATTATTTTTATTCTGGAGACCTAGTGACTAAATGAAAACTATCTACAGTGTGTGGTGTGGTTCTACATACCACTTCTTCTCTCGGTAGGACGTTGCCCCGGAGAAAAGCAGCCAACCTCTTAAGGATTCAAGTGCTGCTTCATCAGACCGCAGCGGAGTATATGGACACTCAACGTAGTGTCGCTGCTCCCGCTCAGAGCAGTCCGGCTCACCTACCCGCTCTGCTGCATCAGGAGCGGGTAGGTGAGCCGGACTGCTCTGAGCGGGAGCAACCACACCACACACTGTAGATAGTTTTCATTTAGTCACTAGGTCCTGAGGAATCGCCAACTGATCTATTAGAGACATTTTATAGGCGAGAAACATGTTGACCACTAAGGGGTAGAGCGTAATTTGTCAGATTAAAACAAAATAGTCGCCCTCCTTCTTCTTTTTACTTTTTATTCAGGTTGTGACCTCTCCAGAATAAAAATAATTATAGAGGATTCCCTTACCTGTTTTTTAACCCACACACCACATCTACATCTTACCAGGCCCCTCACACCCACGGCACCTATACGGCAAGGAACAAAAGATCTCCGATAAAGAGCCCCTTTATGGGTGCCCGTCGAGCATTGCAGCGCCGGCTCGATGAGGAGCAGACCCATATGATGAAGCATGACACCTAGCTTGCTGGGTGTGTGAGGGTCCTAGTTCCGAAAGGAGGTATTCCCCACCTCCCCACCACTCTGAGTACTAACCAGGTGGCCAACTTGCCACCCAGGAACACCGTACCTCTTTTGTCTTCTAGTTCTACATGTACACACATTGCTTGGATGCAGCACATGTCAAGATTTACTTGGGGATCTGTCCTGCACATGGTCTGTCTATTTCAAGATGTGGGCGCTACTTTGGAAGTGCCTGAAAAATGATTTTTTGGAGGTGCCTGCTTAATGTTTCTATTTGCTTCTACACATCTACAAGATGATACATATCTGCACTGGAGCACTGAGTCACACACAGAAACGGTCGCTTGAAATTAGCAAGCTCTAGGCAGCTGAGAACATTTTGTACTTTGTTGCTTCAAATCAAGTTGACAGCGTGTGGATGCCGTTTTGACAAGGATCGCGTTCCTGGCCATCCACTCTATATGTACAGAGGCATGGAGTACTTTGGCCACGCATTGTGAATTGGCATCGGAGCATTGGATTGATCTTTGGAGGTGAGCCGTTTTCGTCTATTTTTTTTGGCATTTTTTGAGCCACCTTTGAGCCAGCGCCAGTTCAACCGCTTCTCACATATTCAAAAGAGTGGCGCCTGTCACATCCAGTGCGCGCACCTACTTGCATAGTGACGCGGGCATCTTTTCTGTGACTCCTCCATTTTCAGCTCGCGTACCTGTGTGATGCCTGTTTATCTTCTTCTGACGTTTTGGTGCATAGACGCACCATGAGCCATCCTGCACTAGCGTGTACGGCGTGTCGCCATTTTGGTGTCGAAGGATGGTCAACCACTTCGTAACATTTCTATATAGCTGATTGCGAGTTGAATGACTTCAGCAGCGTGGCGTTGTGAGGATCTCCTCGCTCGACATGGATCTTGCTGCCATTCAGGTTAGCATCTTTACAGTCTCGACGAGTTGCTCGCTTTGCCCTCCACATGGTTTTCGCTGTATTGTCTCTCAAGTAAGTGCGTTTACAGTCGCAACGCTTTCGCTGTGAGTTCTTCCTTTGGACACTGCATTTTTCTCCAGTCCTTCTGGTGTGTTCACTGTTTCTTGCGAGCCCGGTTGCTTCAGTGCGCATTGTATCAGCTGCAAAGAACTTTATTTTGGATGCAAGTTTTCCGGACCTGCGTCTTTGGCACGTCTGTTTCTCTTCATTGCGGTGACAGGCACACCAGTGACATTTTCGATACGCTAAAGCTTACCATGCAGTGTGGTTTGAGGGCTATTTTTCTGCTTTCACATGTTTGTTTTGTTGAATTTGTTATTGTTGGTGTGCACTGCACATACATGTGCACAGTGTATTAAAACTCGGGTGAGATGTCGCTCACCAGCGTAGTTACGTGTTTTACTTTTTCCTACAGTAATGTTTTTTTTATGCCTTGCTCGTACAAAGAGTTTGTAGTATCTATGCTTGAGTGATTTAAGTTTACAGTTTACTTGTGCCAGCTTCCAGAGTTTAGGTTTTCTTGTCAAAGGGATGTCCTTGTCTAACTTTTTAGTGGGTAGTTGTACTACATTCTCCCTTACATGAGGGATGGGAATGGGTTTGGGTACGAGTCCCTTGGCCCTAAAAGCTATAAGCTAAAGCTACCGGTGATGTTTTTTTTCTTTCTAAAGTTAATGTTTATCCTTCATAGGATTGTACAATGAGTTCAGTTAAATCTCCATTATGCGAGTTTACTTGCTCACAGTACTGTTTTTTTTTAATCCTTCATAGGATTGTACAATGAGTTTAGTTTGATCTACATTGTGCGAGTTTACTTGCTCACAGTACTGTTTTATTTTATCCTTCATAGGATTGTACAATGAGTTTAGTTTTATCTACAATGAGTTGAGTTTTATCTACATTGTACGTTCATGGACCCTAGGTACGCACTTTTAAGAGTCCATCATTTTAATTTACATGCTATCTATTTTTGGGATCACAATGGGTTGTAGTCCCATTTGCTCTTTTATGCATGGATTTACGTCCTCTTTGCATTTGTTAACCATCTTTATTCCTAGGATTAATTCATGGGTTCAGCCCCATATACACTGGTTAACTTTAACTAATCTCTCATATTCGGAGAGATCATGGGTTCTGACCCATACACTGTTGTTGACATTTGCTAACCTGCTCTGGGTTTTCAGTCATATGTTCCCTTACATGCGTGTTGTATTGTTTCTAGTCCCATTACTGCACTTTTCTCAATGTCAACTCCAGATTACGTTGCCTGTACATGGGTTATCGTTGCATGGTTTGGTTTTAGTCCCATGTTCACATGCGTTGGGCACATCTCTATTTTTACATTGGGTGTGTTATCTTATTTTCACTCCCATTTCTATTGTTTTCCCGACGTCATTCTTTCTCAATATTACACTGTCATATTTTGCAACGTAATGTTATGTTCTGATTATTTCACTTTGTCAATATCGTATAGGGGTTTGGATGATGGATCTTATTGTATTTTTCTCTCATCTGCCCTCTGTCTCTCATGTGTTCAGCTTTCCTTTTTATTTCTTTTCCTTTTGTCATCTGTAGTTTCTGGTCTCTTATTTTGTTCTCAGTTTTTTTGGGGGGTCTTCTGTTTTCTTTCTCTTATTGTACTGCGTGTTTGTTTTTCGTTCCTCTTTTGTTTGCCTCATTTTGTCCGTGTCTTGGTCCACCCCAGTGTTGTTCCTGTGATATTTCTTGCCTCTTTGCGTGCTTGCCTGGCCAGCTGGTGTGTTTGGGAGTTTTTCATTGGTGTCTTTGCGTTCTTCCTCTTTCTCGCTGTTTTCTTTCCCTGTGTCTTTCCCTTTTTTTTCAGTTTTTTTTGCAGAAGGGAGGATGGGTTATTCTTATCTGTTTCTCCATCTCTCTTGTTGTCTCTTCTTTACATTCTTCATGTTCTCTTTTGTTGTCTCTTCGTTTCATTTTTCTTTTTGCGTCTGTATTTTGGTTCTTCTCTATCTTAGGTTCTTCTCTTTCGATTTCCATCTATTTTGTTTTTCCGTATAAGAAAGGGGGATATGTTGTATCCTGCTCTTGTAAATGCAATGCTATTTTACCACCAGTGGAATGTTGCTGTGATGATACTGTTCAGAATGTTGGGAATCTGTCAGAGAAGTCACAGTTGAGTGGGCTGAGCAGCATGCTGGCTACTCCTGGTGGGGCTTGTATTACTCATCTTTGTATCCTGTAACTTTCCTGAATAAATCCTGAAACTCATCACGTATACCTGGAGATAATCAATAAAACAACATACAATCCTGTGAAGGATAAAACTTGAGGAAACAGTAACATCATAAAACGTGCAACAAGCCCAAACATAGATGCATATAATAAAACAGGCTTAAACTACCATTTGCATTAAAATTTGATTTGAAGAGAGTTACACCTATGTGTGAATGTGAGATGTTTGAATGTTTGGTAGCAGTTGAACTGCCATGGTGCAGACGTAACCACATCGGGTGGACAAATCAGTAAAATAAACAAAGGTATACATGTGACACACACACCATGATATGGCATTGAATGAGACTCCCACAATGCTGGCACATAACTAAAGCATGTAACTTATATCACATAAGCTGTTTGAAATACCAGTGCAATTTGCACCTCCACTTTGGATCTTAAGAAAATCAATGGTGTGCCTGTCTGCGCGATATTGTGAGGCAGGCATGCTAGTGAACAAGGACTCTGGCATCTTGAGCCCCACCAGTGACCACCTCACCGGTCGCCCCCAACCTGTGCGTGCCAGATCTCTCTTCAGGCAAGCCTGTCTCTGTGAATGTATTTCACAAGCACCACACAAGAACAGTGTGACTCTATGGATGGTTCTGTCTTCACAAGCGCCTCTCAAGATCAAAGCAACTCAAGCGTGTTGTACTCTGTGTCATGTGTCTACATCAATTAGAACTACGCCTTCAAGGGAAGTAAGCATTATCATTTTAGACTTTTTACATGTCATCTCTAGTATGAATGCTGTGCAGTTCGTGATGTTTAAGGAAATTTGGAGTGTCTGGGGTAGTGCAACCTGCACCAATCTATGTGTGGGTTTTACACGGTTGCTATTGCCGTTTATTACACTGCCATAGAAAGAAACGACAATTAAAGAATCAGCTGAGCTGTGCCGGAGGCATTCTTTATTGGGAGTAGTATGCACCCTTATACAACATCTTTCCTCCTGGGTGTTGCGTGTTTGGCGTAGTGATGTTTCGTCTCGCACTGTGTTTCAATCTTGCACTTTCCTGTGAATGCCAGACACAAGTCTTTTTATTGATTTGGCCCAGTGAGTCTATTACTCATGTTACCAGCAAGTTTTACTGGATCAACTTGGGCAGATCAACTTCTTCCCGGTATTTCAAAGCTGTGGCGCGAGTCTGCTGTTTGCACGCACAACCCTACCTGCATCTGTGGAGAATCTTCCATCGTCTCGAGTCTCTCTCTCCGCTTTTGTGCTTCTGCGCGGCAACGTTTTGCTGCTTGAGCGCGTCTGGAGCCATCCGGCACAACATACATAACATGCCACCATTTTGTTGTTGTATACTTCTACCAAGGACCTGTGCCGCTAAGCATTCTTTCTTTCAAGTATTTGCCAACCACGGCATGGTGTTTATCTTGCCAACCACATCCAAAATGCTTTGGAAAAATGTGGGTGTTTATATAATGAGACCAATTAGTGAAAAAGATGAACAGATGTTTGGGATTGTTTTAATTGATCACTTTGCCAAGTGCACCTGTAGTATTATAAAACATGTAAAAAACGATTTCATGAGAAGTTTGACCAACAGCATTTTGAGTGACAATGGACCACAATTTATGCCCAAATGTTTTAAAGCGTATCTAAAACAAAATGGTATTGTGTACAAGACTACTTATGTGTATCACCCAGCTGGGAACGGAGCAGGTGAACGGTTCAACCGTGTGAGCAAAGGAATCATCCAGTTAGCTAGTAATAGCAGCTTTGTTTGGAGGAGAGTATTACTTAAAACCGTGTGGGCATATAGAATGACTCCATGTGGAAGTACTGGTTCAAGCCCCTTTGAACTTATGAGGGGTAGAACCCCAGTGTATAAGGATAATGTTTGTTGGTTGAAAGCAACCAGAAGGGGTGATTGGGCACCTGAAGTTGTTAAAAGTAATTTGGCGAAATCACAGAGTGTGTGTAAAAAATATTATGACTTGAAGCATAACAGCAAAGCAGTGCAAATAAACATTGAGGATTTGGCACGAGTTAAAAGAAAAGGGCACCTTGGAAAGAACCAAAATAGATACTCACAGCCCCTTGCAGTAGAAAAAATGTGTTCTAATTCAGTACTTTTAAGTGATGAAAAGGTATTGCATTTATCTTTCATCTCGGTGTGTAGGAAAAGAGAGTTGAATATCAATTCTCATATGAAGAGGATGGAAGGTGGTACAAAACAGAATTTTGAGTGGTGGGTAGAGGATGATTGTGATCTACCCAACAACCTAGGACATCAGATCCAGAAGGAGCAACTGGAGAGTGGAGTTATCAATACACCAGTTAACATATGTGCCACTACTAGCTATAAAATTAGCAGGACAGGTCATCTTGTAGTCAAACCAAAGAGATTGCAAGATTACGTTTGTGAGTAGTACCAATGCTAGAGGGTTATTACATTGTAATTTATAGTTTAATTGTATTGTATCCATAAACTGTTAGTGGAATTGTTTGTATTAAATGTTTATATTATTTTGTTTTGGTTTACCTAATATTTCTCTTATGTAGTAATAAGAAGTTGAACTTATCTGTGCCAATAAAGGAGGAAGATGTGTTAGATACCATCTTCTACCTATGTTCTATATGAGATGCTGTACCTGATGTTAACCTTGTAGGTCATTGTCACCAGCTGGAAGTTCTGGAATGTTTACAAACATGCACTGGAGACTGACCAGCGAGGATGTCTGTTCGAAGTATCCCAGACAGATTCTCTCAAGCGTGCTGGAAGCACAATAAATACATGAACATGCACTATTGTGTGTGGAGTCATCCTTATGAATCATGTACAGTTTGGGACTATTGATTTATCTACAGTTGTTGGATAGTCCTTCTTAGCAGGCCAATCTGTTTGATGTTCTGTAGTTACTGGTATAGCAGTTGTCTCTGTTTAAATTTCTGCTATTGTTGGTGTAATGGTCAAATTGTTTTGGGATTCTTTCTGGTGGCCAGTTTTGTTTTCCTGGATGCTCAACTTTTCTTGATCATGTGGCGGCCAATTACTATTCATTTGCATTGTCTTCAGTGAAAGACTAGGGGGCTGGCTTTTCTCCTTCTGAGTAATCGAGCCATTGAGATTTCCTTTAATGAAAAGGGGGAATCATTTCTCTGAATTAGTTCCAGAAATCAATTTTGGCTGTCTTTTCCTGCCCTTATGATGCTTCTTCCTCTCAATTTTTTAGTGAAAGAAATTTGTGGCCTTCAGCATTTTTCCTGATTAGTTCCATGTGTAGACTCCCTGTTTGTAATTTGATCAATCACTGTGCAATCAGTAATTTCCTCAATTTTTCCCTCATTATATATGGTTATATCCTGTTTACTTCTAAATCTACTTACAAAGGTAGCCTCATCTTTGCTTCATATTGGACTTACAAGAGTAATCTCACCCTCAATTGATAGTTTTTCTTATTGCTGAAAAGTTTACTTGAAGCAGCATTGGAAGTTTTAGCTACTTCTTCAGTCGAAGCCCTGTGAACTTCTGCCATAGTTGTTATTTGATGCCAGGAATGTGAATCTGGACATGCAGAGCTTACACTCATGTGAATAACTTGAAAGGCTTCTCTTCCACTAGCTGCACTGTTTGCAGACCCCATAGAATAAAATCTGCTTGACTTTACTTCTTCCAGGATGCCATTTACAATCATTGGCAAATCTATTATTTATCTAACGTAAGTGGTCAGGAACAGGGGACTCCTCGATTTTGGCTGGCCTTGGCCTGAGTTCTCATGTTAAGTGAATTAAGTTGGCCTAATTTCTCTTCTATCCCTGTCGCACAAAGAGCCAATGTGTTAAGTAGATTAACTTGAATGTCCAGCTTATCAGAGTGATAATTCACTGGCTCCACTGTGGTCTGCATAGTGTCTAACAGAGTTTGTCAACTGAAGTTCACACACAGCTGGAACGTATGTGCTGGGGTTTTATTCGCTTTTTGATAAAAGCATGTCTTAGGATGAGTTAATCCATTGTAGAGTGCCGTGACTTTCAACAATCGGCTTAGCCTTCATCTGTCACGTGCAGGCGGTTCTCCAAAATAGCACTTGAGTACTCAGCTTTGGCATTCAGCACCTCAACATTCAATAGCGCTGGCTGCAGGATTTGAATAAAACTTGGGCCCCAACACCTATTCGTTTACAAATTATTTGGGTATCGTCAGAGTGAAATTGCATACCCCTCTCAACTCACTTTCAACCTTCGTAGCTTCGCCTTGTCCAGTACAATCAGGCATGTCTCAAACAGCTGGCATATTCTACAACTCAGTGCAAGCACCTTTTTGTTTTGATTTATATAGATTTTTAACTTTTTGGTTTACCATAGTCCTGCATTTTACTTTCCATTGCTGCATGTAATGCTGTGGTACCCATCCTCACCCTTCCTGTGATTCAAATGTTTATGATGTTTCAATTTGTAACATATTACCCAGTATATACAATTCTTGGAACACAACTTACAGGTTCACAAATGTACCTAATTAAAGCTGTGTTTCTACATCTTTAGGACTTACAGGATAAAGAAAACATTGTGTCTGTTTACAATCAAATATTCTATGATGACAATATTTGTTTTTGTTGTTTAACATGCCATTTGAAGTAACACAATTATAGACAAATATGTTTTGAAATATCATCCTTTATGATATACTTCTTTCTTTTCCCATTTCAAGTGACACTGAATATAGCTAAATTGAATATATGTCAAAGAACTGCTGAGGTTGCATTAATATTTTACTGACATGCTAGACCATGTGTGATGTACAAATTTTTGCAGTACAGCAGGAATTGTGTACGTTTCTATATCAACTTCTGAAAGTAGGATATGACAATACTCTATTTTCCTCAATGCATTACAACATGAAGAATACTAGGAATTCACTTGGGACTGCGTCTTGAATTGACCCTCCCAGAATGCTTCCCCTGGACAAAATCAAAAGAAAAGAAGGCAGATATTAACAAATAAACATTTTATTCCTTCTTTTTTAAAGAGAACAAATGGTTCATAGACTAAAAGTTACCGGAATGTTTATTGCAGAGGGTAATCTGAAGAACTCTGATAACCCAGGTAGCAGTTGTAGCACAGCAAAACTGAGGAGTGCAAGGAGGTCAGAACATCTGAATGCAATATTGCAGAAGGGGGTTATTCTGCCCCTTCTAATATGATCATTGAAGACCCAGCATGAGTCAATTTAAATTGGATGCACTCTCTTACAGGAAGCCAAAAAGAGAACTTTTGATACATTTTGATAGGAGCTATCACAGCCAAGTGGGCTGAAACTAACATTAATGTGAAGCCAGGAGTGGGTCAGCTGTTTGATCAGCCAAGAGCCCCACAAGCCTAGTTTCTTACTGAAGTGTAAGTTATAAAACGCAAATGAAGAAAACATTACATATGCTTGGGCATGTACTGGTGTGGGGGGTTACATAAGTTAAGATGTGCAGCAGATTTTTTCTCCCCATTGGTGAGGTATAATTCATTTGCACTACTCTCTGGTATACATGTGTATCAGTTCTAACGTGATGCTGAACTCACCTGCATCTCACTTTTATAAATTTTGATGAGACAAGTAGTATGAAATAAGGAAATTGTTATATTCTAAAGGCCGTGGTGCAGGTAATTATTTGATTGAGGAAATACTATTCACCAAAAAAGACGATGTAGTAATCCAGACAAAAAAAGAATTTCACCCAAGTTAACATGCAGAAAAGATTGGATAAACGCCTATGAGGCAGTCATTGAGTATGAGTACTATTGGGATAACTCTGGCATTTCGGCACACTATCAGTCAGTCATTTAAATATTTCTCAGGTCTTGTTGATTCCCCAACTGATAAGGTGTACTGTTGATGAGAGACATGAAATGGACCGAATGTTTCTTTAGGAGGCTGTTGTTAGTGACATAATATTCACGTGGATTTCTATTATGGTGGGAGTGCTTTGAGAAGGCTTGGAGGCCTTTACGGTTCTCCTGCAGTATTTTGACGAACTTTGGATATTTCATAAGGGAATCAAAATGTAGTACAATTTTGGATCTTGGATGCTTTCATGGAGAAGGAGACTTTGATGGAGATTTCTATGAATACTTCCTATGAGTCTGTATGTTTTCTACCATTTGTAATGCTACTCATGTTCCTGGCACAGGTTTTAAGCACATGTTCCACCATGGTTATGTACTAACATTTAGGCTGCTTCTATTTTCTACTGGCTTTCTCAACAATGATGACTGCACTGGAAGTGCTCCATGACTTTCTGTCATAGGTGGTTGCTGCCCTTCTTAAGGAGCTAATGGAAGGCTGGTGGTTGATGGCATTTGCTTCTGCCTATATTCTTCATTGCTAGATGGGTACGAATTAGTTTA
The DNA here is from genome assembly GCA_963921515.1 of Calotriton arnoldi. Taxonomy (NCBI): domain Eukaryota; kingdom Metazoa; phylum Chordata; class Amphibia; order Caudata; family Salamandridae; genus Calotriton; species Calotriton arnoldi. The sequence continues at coordinate 902,230 of CAWUFW010007303.1, read as the reverse complement.
CCTGTAATACTATAGAAAAGGGCTCTCCCTTGGAAAATCCATTGAGTACCCCATAATTGGTATAATTGCTTGTTCTAAGCAAATGGTATGTAGAGTAGAGTATGTGGCATGCTTTTAATTTGTGTGGGCCAAGAAACTGTGTCTAGGGTGAATGATGTCTATGAAGGTCACAGTGTATGCCTATCCAAGTTTGCTGTTCCACTTCTATTGACCTAAAAATGGTCTTGTGTGTTGGGACTGTCTACATCTGCAGCCTCCCAAATCAGTTTTTGCCTTCTACTGTTTCTAATCTGTTCACCTTCCTTGGCTGTTCTAGGTGGTGCTAAGCACATCCAAATGAATTGGCTGAACCTGCCTGGTATCTGATTAGCAGAATATTCAAAATGCAATGAAATTTCACATCATAGCAAGGCACTGATAATGGGCCGCCATTGCCCCTGTGGTTTTGTTAATGATGCTTTAATTTTTTTATTGCTTTTTGCCCTAAAACTTTGAAAATACATGTCTCAGTTTTCCCTCAATTTTGATGAACTTGATGTCTTAACGCTCTTTATTTTTTTCCCAAATTATAAAATATAGTTTTACATTTTTATATTATTTTTAAATTAAAAATGTTTGGTACGGCTTGAAATTTATATGCACTTCTCTGAAGAATTGCATTTTGCTTGTGCCATAGCTGCCAGTGGTTGTGCAGAGCTGTAAGAAATTAATAACTGTGTTTTGATCTGCAAAATATGTTTACTAAGTTGGTATGGTTAAACTCCTCTCAGCTTCCTGCTAGAGCAGGTCCAAGGCTGATTTGCATATGGCTGGTTTCTCTCTAGTATGGCTTAGAGCAGTGCTTCCCGAACGTTTTAGAACCTTGACTCACTTTTTAGTACCACAAACATTCTCAAACCACTTAGCTTTAATGGACATAACCCGCCTATATTTAAATGTAACTAAAGCATTTTGCCATAACCCATTCTAACTTACAGACAGCACATTTTCCATTGGAATGGTCACTAAATGTGCACAGGCACACAGTTGGACAGATAAAACTATGTAGCATACAAATGTGTGGAAACTGGGTTTCAGTTAATATTAAATATTTGTGCATCACAAAGTGAAATGCCTTGATTTGTTTTTAAAATCTTTGTTTCCATCACGCTTCAGATTTCTAAAATAATTGCTTAATTTTTGATTTCCTAACTGCTGAATGTGTACAGTTAATTCACAGGTATTTATATTTTCTTGTGTGTTACAAACAAATTACACATTACAGCCTTTCCTTTAACATTTCAAGTAACCCAGCAAGATTGTCACATAATATGCTTTACTTTTCTTTCTCTTACTGCAAAGTGAGAGGAGTTTGTAAACCCTGTTTGTAAGCAATGTTAAAAAATAAGCAGCAGAAGACAAAGCCTGACTTTTGACCTCTGTCTTTGAAACACAGCAAATGTGACAAGATAAATACAAAATTAAAAGGCATCTTTATTTATTGCTTGGACTTTCGTGAGCCACCAAAAATCGACTCACCACTCACCAGTGGGTCGTGACCCACACCTTGGAAAACACTGGCTTACAGGATGAATAAATTATGGAATGGGATGCAACCCACGTAACATTAAGGCCCTTATTATGAGTTTGGCGAACCCATGGTGGCGGTCTGCAGACCGCTAGACTGGTGGCTTGCCTGCAGCATTAGAACTGTGGCAGTTGGACCACCATGAGACCGCTGCTGCCACCAGGGATCCATGATCCCTGGCGGTGGCGCAGCCTACTAAGGCCCAAATATGCTGGCGGTGCTGCTGCGGCACTGCCAAACATATTAGGAATTTCCTCACTGCCAAACTTTTCATGGCCGTGCGACGGCCATGAAAAGTGCGGCAGTTAGGAAACAAAGGGAGCCCTACAGGACACCCTGTTGTCTCTGCACCATAGGGTGCATGCAGGGAGGAACATGTTGTGCCCCCCTGTGTGCATTCATCCCCAGTTCCTGCAGGGCATGGACTTGATAGTCCATGTCCTGCAGGAACTGCCTTTGACGCTCCCATTGCAGTGCATTTTTTAAAAAGGCACCACATTGGGACCCCCAAAAAACTGACTGCCAGAGTAAAAATAAGTAGTACTCTGGCGGGTGGTCTTTAATGGCTTTGGCGGTCTCGGAGCGGGGCCGCAGCATGGCGGCACTGTTTTGAGACTACTAAAGTCATATAAGGCCCTTATTTAAGCAGTTCAGCCATCATCTTTTTGTCTTCCACAGAGCAATACAGTAAGTGCAGGAGGAAGACCTAAATGTGGGTTCCTTGCTCACTGTGCCATAGAAATTAATCTACATACCACTGTTAAGACCTAAATAGGTGGAAAATGGGCACATGTTCTTTGTGTACCCATGTGGAGGGGACCAGTCATGGCAGTTCAGGCTAGGCTGTTCCTAATGGAGCTGGACTGAGGCTGATTTGTATGTGGCTAGTGTTGATATAGAGTGGCATTGTGAGCAAAAAAAGGACAGACTGGTATGCAGCCCGGAGAAATATCCAGTATCAAAGATTCATTCAAACATTGTCTTCCAAATTTGTGCTTATGGTCATATGTAGAGCTGAGAACTTTCTAGTACATGCTGGATTTTGTGTTCTTATGTGTATGAAAGTGGACTATTATTTGGAGTGGGCTGTCACCCCTCCATAGGTAATAATAACAGTATGCCATTACAGTGAACCCCAAAAGTCTCTAAATTCAACTGAGCTCATCCCCCCTGTAACTGTGGCACAGAGCAGACAGACTTAACTTGAGGCAATGTGTAAAGTATTTATGTAGTACCAAAGCAGTAATAAAGTCATAACACCAAACAATTAAAATCTAAAACTGAATTAAAGAAAATCCGAAGAAGTAAAATGACATAAAAAAGACAAAGATCTGATAAGGGGAACTGGAGATATGAGTTCTAAATTTGTAAGTGAAAATAGCACCAAAAAACACTAAGCACATCTGACAGTCTATGTTCATGATAGACAGGGACCTAGGCACATGCTGAGGCTGACTGTGAGGGATGGCCCAGTCAATGATTTTACCTTCCGACTAGGTCTGCAAAATGGAAGTCAGAACATCTCAGCAGGACAAGGCTACAGGCTGTGTCTGGGAAGATCTCACCAAAGTAGTATAGGCATTGATCGAGGTCCCTGTGAAGCCATTGATTTTGGTGGGAAAAGCTCTCAGCAGGGCAAGGCTGCAGGCTGTATCCAGGAGGGTTTCACCAAAGAAGTATAGGCATTGAGCGAGGTCTACCTAAAGCCATTGATTTTGGTGGGAAAATCTCAAAGCGGGGAATGTCAAATTTCGCACCAGTCTGTCATTTTGTTTGTCAGATATTTTTGGCACTTTTGTGCAGTCAAGATTCTACCTTGCAACTGAGTCCCTCAAATGAAGCTCAGAATGCCCCAGTGGGACAAGATGGCAGGATGTATCTGAAGTGGGCTCCATGGAGTCAGATACCTTCTCACCAAAGACCTGGTGAAGGTACAATGACAAAATATCAACACCCAAAATATCCCCATACAAAAATATTGTGACCAAAATATCGGTCAAAAATATCTATATCCTATACTTATAATGGTAAGTAAAAAAATACCTGAAAAAATTATCGTTGTCATAAATATAGTTGTACAAAATAACGTTTTTTAAATATATATAAAATAAAATAAATATTAAATATATTAAAGAATAAAATGTATTTAAAAAAATAGGTTTAATATACATTTTAGCAAAAATAACAAACATAATTTTAAAAAGTTAAACACACATATAATATTTAATATATATATATATATATATTTACTTTAAAACAATTATTAAACTGATAATTTAAATGTATTTTATAATTTTTAAATTATATAAAAATTTAACAAATATATATATATATATATATATATATATATTCACTGAAAAAACCATAGGTTTTAGGGACAGTTATAGTTAGTTGGACATTGCACTCGTACAAAACCCGTGAAATTCCCCGTTATAGTTAGTTCAGCTAACTATAACTCGCGCCCCGCAATGCACTGCTGATGACGTCACATATTACATCACTCATGACATGGTCAGTGACATCACTGATGACATCACTGATGGCATCTCAAATGACATCACTGATGACATCATCCAGTGACTGTGTGTTTCTGTAAAGTTTAAATATTTTTTATATATATAGGGAAAGGCGTATTGAAGAATGAGTGGGTGTATAAGTGTCTGTATGGATGATTTAGTAGGTGCGTGACTAATTCTATAAGTGAGTGATTAAACGTATCTTACTGAATGCATGGGTTAGTGACTAAACTGGGTGAATGTCTGTATCTGTCTGTTGCTGTGTAAGTGGCTGCATGGGTTTGTGAATAGCTACATGAGTGTCTATAAGAGTTATTGATTTGTTGTCTGAGTATCTGTATGGGTGCCTGAGTGTTTGTGTGGATGGGGTGTGTGCGACTGTGCATAGATGTGTGAGTGGGTGATTCACTGGGTGGATGGTTTAAAGAGTGCATCTGTGATAGACTGTATGGGTGGGTAAGTGTGTGTAAGAGTGTGTTAGTGAGTGAATGTATGTCCCAGTGGTACATGCGTGAGTAACTACATATGTGAAAGGCAGTATATATGTGTGTTAGAGTATATAAATAGCTATAAGCAGAGTGAGTGATTGTGATAGTGGCTGTATGGATGAGTGTGTGCTTGTATCAGTGATTGTATAAGAGCGTAACAATGTGCTAGTATTTGTATGATTAAGTGAGCTGGTGTGTGTATAACTGTATAGGTGAGTAAATGGCAGTGTGTTTAATTATTTGCATGACTGACTAGGTGTGTGAGTACCTCTATGGATGAGTGGCGGTGTTTGAGTGTCTATATAGGAGTAAGAGTGCATATGATAGTCCTGTACTGAGTGACCATAAGTATGAGTGACTGTACGGGTGAGTGAGTGGATGTGTGTGTGTAGTCCTAAGAATCAGTGAGTGGGTATGTAGTTATTGGTGTTGGAGTGTCTATGGTTTTGCGAATGGCAGTCTGTAATTTAGATTGGGTGTATCAAAGGTTATATTAGGGTGTGAAGAGCTGCATCAGATTATCACGTGGATGATGTCATCAGTGATGTCATTTGAGATGTCATCAGTGATGTCATCAGTGATGTCACTGACCATGTCATGAGTGATGTAATATGTGACGTCATCAGCAGTGCATTGCGGGCGCGAGTTATAGTTAGCTGAACTAACTATAACGGGGGAATTTCACGGGTTTTGTACGAGTGCAATGTCCAACTAACTATAACTGTCCCTAAAACCTATGGTTTTTTCAGTGAATTTCAAAGGTTTTTTAAATGCTAATTTCTAACTATAACGTGTCTGAAACCTATGGTTTTTTCAGTGAATTTCAAAGGTTTTTTAAATGCTAATTTGTAACTATAACGTGCCTGAAACCTACGGTTTTTTCAGTGAATTTCAAAGGTTTTTTAAATGACATTTTTTAAATGTATTAATTTTTATATTAATTTTTTCATACTGATTTACTACATTTTTAGAAACAATTTCTTTTACATATTTTATTTTTTAAATTACATTGTAATTACATTATACATTACATTACAAAAAATACTTTCTCAGAATGAATTACTTTAGTTTAAATACTTTGCACATAGGCAATAGACTTTTAAGTACAGTAGTTACAGTTGTTGCAATGGGCAACACATTTTCAAACACAATGCAACATTCAGCTCAATGTGAATTTCTAGTTAAATGCAATTAGTTACTTTATGGATTACTTTTCTAACCACAGGACTGGATCCTAGATTCAGTCCTGGGACATCTCCTGTAAACAGTTGAGTAAAAGCGTTTTGGTTACAGTCGTGATTTTTAAGGAATATTATTGTATTTTAAAAGTTGACACTTTGAAACTTTTCCTCATAGAATCACCAATGTTATCCTATGGAAGGAAATTCACTTAGCAGGTAAAAACTGTTATCGTTACTTTTTCTTACTCAGTGTTGGATCCTGGATCCAGCACTGGTGCATCTCCTGTAAACAGTTGAAAAAATGCGTTTAAGTCATACAGGCGATTTTTAAGGAATATTTGTAGTTTGTGAAAATCGACACTTTGAAACTTTTCTGCTGAAAACCAGACAATGGATTCCTATGGAAGAAAAGATAAGTTACTGGTAAGTACGGTTAAAATTAATTTTCAGGGTCAGTGCTGGGCTAAAAGATGCAGCACTGGGTTCTCTCCTGATAACAGGTGAGTAAATCGGAATTCGTATTTCGGCTGATTTTAGAAGAATAATTTAAAGTTCCAAAACTCCACACTTAGAAGAATTTCCAAGTGAAACCAGTCAATGTTAGCCTATGGAAGGAAATTCAAGTTACTGGTAAGTACGGTTAAAATTACTTTTCAAGACCAGTACTGGGCTGAAAGATGCAGCACTGAGGTCTCTCCTGATAACAGGTGAGTAAATCAGAATTCGGATTTCGGCTGATTTTAGAGGAATATTTGTATGTTTCAAAAATCAACACTTAGAAACTTTTTAGCAAAAAGCAGGCAATGATATCCTATGGAAGGAAATTCAAGTTACTGGTAAGTACGGTTAAAATTACTTTTCAGGATTAGTACTGGGCTGAAAGATGCAGCACTGAGGTCTCTCCTGATAACAGGTGAGTAAATCGGAATTCGTATTTCGGCTGATTTTAGAGGAATATTTTAAAGTTCCAAAACTCCACACTTAGAAGAATTTCCAAGTGAAACCAGTCAATGTTAGCCTATGGAAGGAAATTCAAGTTACTGGTAAGTACGGTTAAAATTACTTTTCAGGACCAGTACTGGGCTGAAAGATACAGCACTGAGGTCTCTCCTTATAACAGGTGAGTAAATCGGAATTCCTATTTCGGCTGATTTTAGAGGAATATTTGTAGGTTTCAAAAATCAACACTTAGAAACTTTTTCAGCAAAAAGCAGGCAATGATATCCTATGGAAGGAAATTCAAGTTACTGGTAAGTACGGTTAAAATTACTTTTCAGGACCAGTACTGGACTGAAAGATACAGCACTGAGGTCTCTCCTTATAACAGGTGAGTAAATCGGAATTCGTATTTCGGATGATTTTAGAAGAATATTTGCACAATGGTGAAGGGAGGGCGGGGCCTGAGGTGACATCTGTGCAAACGCGCCCCGTGGCGCGTTTTAAGTTGGGGATTAAGTCCCTTGAATCCTGAGGGTCCCTAGGGGCCAACTAGCCCACCAGGAACCTCCAATATGCACCAGGGGGCTGCGTTGCAGAGACGTGTAGAGAGGCCACACCCCTTTTACACCTCTCTGCAACGCAGCTCTGTGGCGCTTTCTGGATGTACCTGTTGGGCTAGTTGGCCCCAGGGACCCTCAGTATTGAAGGGGATTTAATCCCCAACTTAAAACGCGCCACGGGGCGCGTTTGCACAGATGTCACCTGAAGTCCCGCCCCCTCCCTTCACCACTGTGGAAACGCGCCCCGTGGTGCGTTTTAAGTCGGGGGATTAACTCCCCTTGAATCCTGAGGGTCCCTGGGGGCCAACTAGCCCAACAGGTATATCCAAAGCGCCACAGAGCTGCGTTGCAGAGAGGTGTAAAAGGGGCGTGGCCTCTGTACACCTCTCTGCAACGCAGCTCCCTGGCGCATACTGGAGGTTCCTGGTGGGCTAGTTGGCCCCAGGGACCCCCAGTATTCAAGGGGAATTGTTCCCCTCTGCAAACGCGCCAGGGGCGCGTTTGCAGAGTGGTGAAGGAAGGGGCGGGGCCTGCGGGCCCGATCGTTTTTTTTTGTCCCCTGAAGGGGGCTGTGTGGCCCCCTTCCTTTTTCCTGTTTTTGTGCCCTGGGGACCCCATCCCCCAGGGCCTTACCCCTTTTTTTTAATTAAAATGTAAAAAAAACGGGAAGGGGGCCGCGTGGCCCCCTTCCCTGGGCCTGTATTGGCCCCGGGGACCCCATCCCCCGGGGCATGGCCTCTATTTCTACATTTTATTCTTTGGAGGGGGGCTGGATGGCCGACCTCCTCTGGCCATTTAAGGCCCCGTGGACCCCATCCCCCAAGGCCGGCCATACCCTTTTTTTTTTTTTTTTAAACTTTGGGGAGGGGGCTGCGTGGCCCCCTCCCGGGCCACTTATGGCCCCGGGGACCCCATCCCCGGGGCCTGGCCTCACGTTGGAGACTGTGGGGGTCCCCAATCCCCCACAGTCCCAGCCGGCTCCCCGTGTCCCTTGGGAGCCGGCATTGCTTTCCACATGGGGAGCTGCTAAGATGCAGCTCCCCATGTGGAAAGCAATCAGCTTTGGATATTGGAAGAGAGAGCAGGTTTCCTGCCTCTCTTCCAATATCCAAAGCAGTTTGCTATGGCAGGACGGGAGCCGCGAGGCTCCCGTCCTGCCATAGCAAACTACAGTGTCCCGGGGGTAGGCACCCGGGACACTGCAGGAGCCGGCCCTGGGGGTGGCGGTCCCCAGGGCCATCAAGGGCTCCAGGAGGGGGCCGCGCGGCCCCCTCCCTTAAATTGCACAGCCCCGGGAGGTGGTGGTCCCGGGGCTCTGGGGGTCCGTAATGGACCCCCACATTTATTTTATAAGTGCCCCGGGAGGTGGTGGTCCCGGGCGTGTGGGGGCTGGAGCCCCCACACCTTATTTAAATAAAAAAGAAGCCCCGGGGGTGGCTGTCCCCGGGGCTGCGGGAGGGCAGAAGAGCCCTCCCGCACCATTTTTTCTATAATGCCCCGGGGGTGGCGGTCCCCGGGCTTGGGGGCCCTTGAGGCCCCCCATACAAACAATATACCCACCCCACCATGCCCCCGGGACTTGGGCCACCCGGGGGCAAATGCAATCGAGCGCGGGAGACCGCGCTTCGATTTTTTTCGGCAGGATTCGCGCACCCTGAGCGCATCCTGCCGATTTAAAAAAAAATTAAAAAATTCTTTTGCCCAGGGGGTCCTTGTGGGACCCCTGAGCAAACCTAGGGGGTCAGGGTGTTTCTACCCTGCCCCCTTTGTGCGCTTTGCGCACTTGTTTCTGTCCCTCGGTTCTACCGAGGGACAAAATGGCTGCCAACATTTCCTGAATCGGAATGTTGACAGCCAGCTGACAGCCAATTAACATGCAGCTCGTGATCGGGACGGTGCGCGCAGGGTGCGCTGAGGGTACGCGGACCCTACTCGGCCATAGATATATATGTACTTTTACTTTTGATTTTCTCAGCAACTACTGAACGGATTTACACCATTTAACAAAAGGGTTCTTTCTGAACCAAGAACTACCTCTTTGCCAAATTTGGTGTAATTCTGTTCAGCAGTTCGGGCTGTAGCCGTGTCTAAAGTTTCCTATGGAAAATTGCATGGGAAAATGCGTTTTGGGACCCCCTTTTTTCTCGGCCCCCGCTTGATGAATCCCCCGAGACTTTCAGGGTAGGAGCGGACCGGAGCGCCCCACAAAGTTTGAAAATTTTGCGAAGATACGTCAACCGGCAAGAGAGTTATTTCAAATAGAATGTCGCGGATTTCCTATGGATAATAGGTTGTAACTATAACTATCTACTGGCGACCGCCAGTAGATATATATATATATATATATATATATATATATATATATATATATATATATATATATATATACATCACACAGAGAGGATCTTAGAAGAACAAGAATCCAGGCAAGCCCACTCGGTCGGTCAAGGCAGTTTATTTTCTTACGACAGACAAGGACGACGCGTTTCGACCACGTCCGTGGTCTTGGTCACATGACCATCGCCTCCATTAGTTTGCATTTAAAGGTACGTGCACGTGATTTAATTGCTAAACATAAAAGAAATGTTTGTAGCACATGTAAAAAGACGTGAAAGAAAGTAAACAGTGAAAACAGACGCAGCTGTTTAAAATGAAAGTACATTGTAACATTTCATTAATTTACAAGTCTTAAAGCAAAACATTTGTGAAACAACCACCTCATATGGTGATGAAGTATTGGCATAATATAGTTTTTTCATTAAACAGTGAGGGGACTAGTGCCCTATTTACCAGTTATAGTGACTATGGGAATACATCTTGGCTGTGTTCAACACCAGACAGTTCGCCGCAATATAGGTCTAGTACCCAGATGAGTACGTGAATTGACTAGGAGCTGGATGTGTGGTCAGCCAAACTCCTGTGCTCTTATATTTTTGCCAATGTGTCGCGGTAGTTCACAGCTATAATTCTGCAAAAAATGAAAAGGATCAAGAGTTAGCATCACCATGTCACATACTAATAGTATATCATGTTTTCGACTGTTACATGAGGTTGGCAGAGAAATAGAGGAAACTTAACATACAGTTATCAGTTCAGTTACAGGTCTGTGTTATCCAATGTAATAACATGTAAATAGAGGAAAAATTGAGTGCAACTGGAGAAAAAATTAAAAGATTGAGAAGAGGGGAGGAGAAAGTAGGGCGTGAGTATACAGTCAGGACTACAGTATAATTGAGCAGTGTATATCCTATAAATGAGAATACAATTCCTCATCCTGATTAAGGCCATCCGGGTACTTGGTTCCTGCTAAAAGGATCAGGCGAGACTCAAGTTTGCGGAGGGCTGCATTGCGGTTACCTCCTCTAGGATTGGGTGCAATTGTGTCTAGTCCGAAATATCTCGCTTTAGTCCAATCCGACTCGTGTTCCCTGGCGAAATGTCTGGCAGTACTGTAGGTTTGGTCATGATTCGTGATTGCCCGCCAATGTTCTAAGATACGTTTTTTTACAGAGAATGTGGTAGAGCCAATGTACCAAAGATTGCACGGACAAACTATTGCATACACAACATACTAAGTTCCACATGAGATGAACTTAGGTATTTTCCATTTGGTCTTTGTTCTTTCTAGTGTCACCTCTGATATGTTGCTGCTGTTTTTACAAGCTTTACATTTACCACATTTGTGGAAGCCCTTAGTTTGTTTCAGCCGGCCACCTTCTTTCGGTTGAAGGTGGCTGTGAACCAGCATATCTCTTAGGGATGGACTTCTCATGTATGTCACTGAGGGAGTCGGGTTTATTTCATTTCTCAGAATGGGATCTCTCCTGATATATATATATCAGTAGCGGCCCGTGGAGGGAGTTCCGTGGGGCGGTGAGGCGGGGCGGGGGAGGGGCAGGGTGGGGGGTAGTAAACATTGGAATATGGATGAACGGAGGTAAGTAAACAATTAAATAAATAAAATGAATTTCGTTGCACGCGCTGCATCGCAAAATGCAAAACAAACCTTACATTTCCCACTCGAGTAAGTGCAACAGTAGGGAAAGTGTTGGATAGCGGAGGGGTAAAAATTACTATTCCCACTCCAATGAGTGCAACAGTAGAGAAAGTGTTGGATAGCGGAGGGGTAAAAATTAATATTACCACTCTAGTCAGTGAAACAGTAGGGGAAAGTGTTGGATAGTGGAGGGGTAACAATTACTATACCCACGCAAATGAGTGCAACTCTAGGGAAAGTGTTGGATAGTAGAGGGGTAAAAATGACTATTCCCACTCCAGTCAGTGCAACAGTAGGGAAAGTGTTGGATAGCGCTGGGATCAAATTTACTATTTCCACTCCAGTCAGTGCAACAGTAGGGGAAAGTGTTGGATAGCTGAGGGGTAACTATTACTATTCCCACTCCAATGAGTGCAACAGTAGGGGAAATGTTGGATAGCGAATGGTTAAAAATTACTATTCCCACTCCAGTGAGTGCAACAGTAGGGAAAGTGTTGGATAGAGGTGGGATAAAATGTACTATTCCCACTCCAGTCAGTGCATCAACAGGGAAAGTGCTGGATAGCGGAGGGACAAAATTTACTATTTCCACTCCAGTCAGTACATCAATAGGGAAAGTGTTGGATTGCGGAGGGGGAACATTTACTAGTCACACTCCAGTCAGTTCAAATTAAAAACAAACAAAATATCATCAACAAAATAATTTTTTTTTTTTAAAGTAAATAAAAAAAATATAAATATGTTAAAAATAAAAAGATATTTAATGTTAAAAATAAAAATAAAATATATTATAATGTTAAATTCATATCACAAATACTTCCAAATATTATTAAATAAAATAAAAAAATAATTTTCAAACAAATAAATATTTTTATTTAGAAATTATTTATTAACAAAAACATTAATTGTTACATAAATTTAGTCTATTTACTTCCTACCCTATAGCACCACACAACTCACAACCCACATCAAAAATAAAAAAAATCTGATTGCATAAAGAACATAGGGGGCCTATTACGATGGTGGGCGGAGACACGACTGCGGTGCCGGCGGTGGCCTTAACACCCATTTACTGCACGCCGCCAACGGTCTTCACGCCCGCCATATTAGGATGGCCACACATTGCACATTTCCCGCCCGCTGCGGTGCGACGCCGACCACCATCAAAGTGCCCCGCCACCGCGGCGGAGGGAGCCAATCACCACACACCGCCGTGCGGAATGACGTCCCGTACGCCGAAGATATCACGATGCCGGAAACAGGGCAGCGCACCGCGACGGAGAAACCGCACAGCGAAAGACGGCGGAGACATCACAGCAGAGACAGAAAAGAAACACCCGGGACACACCGCGATGGATCCTGCCCTACACGCCTTCCCGGTGCTGTACATGATCCACCACCTGCAAGTTATCCACCGCCGAGGACGCCTCCGCAGGTACGTACAGACACAACAGTGCAAGTAACACAATACACAGCTCACAAAACATCGCATGAGAACACCACACACCCCTGTGGGGACAGGCACACAGCCATCACTGCACACACACATGTCCCACCTGTCACAAAAACATCTCGCCACATACTGCCCACCCATGTACCGCATTCATGAACAAATGTCCCGGTCACGTCACCGCCGCGGTCAGTGTGCATGAAACCATGCACACAACGCAGAGCACAGGGCCAGTGCATGCCAAGGGCACCGTACAAATCGCACAGAGCCACAACTCCATCCACAACACACCAGCTACCTCCCTGAAGGGACACAACATGTGCCTCACAAGTACCACTCCTGCACAACAACCACACAACTACAGCCACACCATGCCCCACGTCCCAACAACTGCATATACAGCCACAGCAGGACCCTTTGCAGAGGAACACATAGCACAGAAGCCCAGGCCCCAGCCAACACACACACCACAACAACATCACACACAAGCCAAGAACACTGAGGCCAGGCACAAAATGTACACACACACAGATGAGGACCAAACACTTCACTGCACACACTACCTGACAAGTCACACGCACACACACCACCCTGACTCACAGCTACATACACACACCACATGCCAGCAGTAATGGAGGACAACATATAGGAAAGCCAAAGTGAGGTGCCCACAAATAGAAGGGCAGTGACACAACCATCAAGCATGTGTGATGCACATGCAAGACAAGACACATGTGAGAACACACACAGCCCATCACAGCCCACATGGCTGACACAGTCAGTCAACACAAACCACGGCCACCCCAATGCAACAACTCCTGGAGACAGCAAGGACACCCATGTATAGGTATAGGGATGTAAGGAAGGCCCTGAACTCAAACACTGACCAGCCACACATAGGCATCCAAATACTGGACAAGACAATGTCTGCTGCACAACACACAGGGCCCAGTGATACACTACATGACAGCCAAGCACAAGTAGGATATGTCACACATACCTCCTCCCACAACAGCAACACACAATACTGCCATGTGCACAAAACACAACCACAGGGCTAAACAAGTACACATACAGGCACACCACTCCAGGGTCACACATGGCAGTAGTTGACAATGCAGGTGCACACACATCCAGTCACAACAAAGTCACCCCCTTCACACCATACACTTCTCCACCACCCAAGTGCACACATTGGAAGCAAGCCATGGGACCTGGATAACTCATCACCACAAGATGTCCATACACCGACACTGATTGGCACACAGAAAGGAAGCTCACACAGACCCCATGACCCTGGCCTGCCTGCCTGTAAGCCTGTGCCCAAACTCCCACCCTGTGCTGCCATTGCCCACAAACCTGACATGTGTCCACCATAGATAACATGAGCCAAGAAGGAAGATGACTACAAGATTTCATTGCCAACCACCTGCACTGCACCCATAAGTATCACAGTCAGGTAGAAATGAAGTGCCTCCCACCCCTGCACAAAAATGAAATGTGACACAACCCATTGGCAATGTCGAAGTGGCATACTGAGCCTGTGACACAGTAAACCATGCACACACAGAAACAACTTTATTCAGGAAGGACACTGACACAACTCACTGCAGGATCAACTGTGTTTATTCACAATTTGCATATTGAGACAACAAATTTGGGCAACAGCAAAGCCAGTGGGCATTTCAATATGCACAGTATTTACATGAGAAGCTGCACAGGCAGGGGGCACACAGCAGTGAACAACAAGGCCAGTGGGCAAGACAAAGTGCAGAGTGAGTCCATGAGAAGCTGCACAGGCAGGGGGCAAACAGCAGTGAACCACAAGGCAAGTACAATGTGCAGAGTATTTACATCAGAAGCTGCACAGGCAAGGGGCAAACAGCAGTGAACAACAAGGCCAGTGGCCAGTACAATGTGCAGATGAGGTAAATGAGAAGCTGCACAGGCAAGGGGCAAACAGCAGTGAACAACAAGGCCATTGGCCAGTACAATGTGCAGATGAAGTCCATGAGAAGCTGCACAGGCAGGGGGCACACAGCAGTGAACAGCAAGGCCAGTCCAATGTGCAGATTAAGTCCATGAGAAGCTGCACAGGCAAGGGGCAAACAGCAGTGAACAACAAGGCCAGTGGCCAGGACACAGTGCAGGTGAGGTACATGAGAAGCTGCACAGGCAAGGGGCAAACAGCAGTGAACAACAAGGCCATTGGCCAGTACAATGTGCAGATGAAGTCCATGAGAAGCTGCACAGGCAGGGGGCACACAGCAGTGAACAGCAAGGCCAGTGGCCAGTCCAATGTGCAGATTAAGTCCATGAGAAGATGCACAGGCAGGGGGCACACAGCAGTGAACGACAAGGCCAGTGGGCAGGACAAAGTGCAGAGTGAGTCCATGAGAAGCTGCACAGGCAGGGGGCACACAGCAGTGAACAACAAGGCCAGTGGGCAGGACAAAGTGCAGAGTGAGTCCATGAGAAGCTGCACAGGCAGGGGGCAAACAGCAGTGAACCACAAGGCAAGTACAATGTGCAGAGTAGTCACATCAGAAGCTGCACAGGCAAGGGGCAAACAGCAGTGAACAACAAGGCCAGTGGCCAGGACACAGTGCAGGTGAGGTAAATGAGAAGCTGCACAGGCAAGGGGCAAACAGCAGTGAACAACAAGGCCATTGGCCAGTACAATGTGCAGATGAAGTCCATGAGAAGCTGCACAGGCAGGGGGCACACAGCAGTGAACGACAAGGCCAGTGGGCAGGACAAAGTGCAGAGTGAGTCCATGAGAAGCTGCACAGACAGGGGGCAAACATCAGTGAACAACAAGGCCAGTGGCCAGGACACAGTGCAGGTGAGGTACAGGAGAAGCTGCACAGGCAAGGGGCAAACAGCAGTGAACAACAAGGCCATTGGCCAGTACAAAATGCAGATGAAGTCCATGAGAAGCTGCACAGGCAGGGGGCACACAGCAGTGAACAGCAAGGCCAGTGGCCAGTCCAATGTGCAGATTAAGTCCATGAGAAGCTGCACAGGCAAGGGGCAAACAGCAGTGAACAACAAGGCCATTGGCCAGTACAATGTGCAGATGAAGTCCATGAGAAGCTGCACAGGCAGGGGGCACACAGCAGTGAACAGCAAGGCCAGTGGCCAGTCCAATGTGCAGATTAAGTCCATGAGAAGCTGCACAGGCAGGGGGCACACAGCAGTGAACAACAAGGCCAGTGGGCAGGACACAGTGCAGAGTGAGTCCATGAGAAGCTGCACAGGCAGGGGGCACACAGCAGTGAACAACAAGGCCAGTGGGCAGGACAAAGTGCAGAGTGAGTCCATGAGAAGCTGCACAGGCAGGGGGCACAGATCAGTGAACGACAAGGCCAGTGGGCAGGACAAAGTGCAGAGTGAGTCCATGAGAAGCTGCACAGCCAGGGGGCACACAGCAGTGAAACACAAGGCAAGTACAATGTGCAGAGTAGTTACATCAGAAGCTACACAGGGAATGTATGCAACTCTACCATGCCATGCCCAGCAACAGAGTAATGGGCCTGACAATGGGCATCACACGCACCCCTGTGGACAGACAGGTGTGTGAGGGTGACCACCACTCAGATGGGGCTGTCTATTGGACTTGGAGCTGACTGTGTCTTGGGGTCAGTTGGAGGACTGCCCTGGGCAGTGGGAGTAGCAACTGTGGAAGAGCCAACTGTGCATGTGGTAGCTGGGGGGCTGCTTGGACCAGGTGGGGTGGTGGCCCGGGGAGGTGGACTCATGCCCTGGTGAGACAGTGTGTGCCGGAGATTGTGGAGGGGTGCCTCTCCACTTCTTGGGGATCCTGAAAGGCTTCCCTGTCTGGGGATTAAGGGGAACTGAGGCAGACACAACAGGTGACCCCAACACCAAAGCTGATTCTGGTGTGGATGGTGACCCTCCCTCTGGGGACATGCTGGAACCCGCTGTGCGCTTGCCTGGTGTTTGCCGCCGCCCTGCCTCCCTCTGTCCACCAGCTTTGCCCCCTACAGTGTCCTCCCGTGCTGGCTTCACAGGGCTTGGGATGGGAGTGGAGGTCAAGGATGGATTATCCATGGGGCCCTCATCCTGTGTAATGTTTGCAGGCAACACCTTCTCAGTGTGTGTGGAAACTGTCTTTTTGCCTCTGCGAGTCGTCTTTGGGACAGGGGAGTCTTTGGCAGGGGAGGAAGGTGAGGCCTGTGACCCTGATGCTTTTTCTTTGCTTTGTGGCCCTTGCTGTCGCCTGATGGGCTTTTCTCTCTGCGCTCTGGGGTGGCCTTACTCTTATGTGGGGATGGTGTCTGCGCCCTAGTACGCTTGGGTTGCTGCTGCTCCTGTGTGCTGCGGGTTCTGTATCGGGACTTTGGGGTCCGTTGGGCATTGTCACTGTCGTCAGAGGTGCACAGTGACACAGGGCCGGACCGAGTGCTGGGAGCCGCTCCCTGACTATGTGCCTGTTGCAGGGCTGCTGTCACAGTTGATGACAAGGACTTCACAGTCCGGTGTAGCCCACCTACGTCGGAATGTAAGCCCTCCATGAAAGCTATAACCTGCCCCAACTTTTTGTCGTGCTCTTGGAAGGCATTGAGAAGTGCTGTCTGCCCCACACACAGCTGGCGCAATAGCTCGACTGCTTCTGCACTGAGGGCAGCAGGGCTGACATGGGCTGTGGCAGCTGTGCCTGGGGTGAAGGTGACTCTTCCCTTCCTACTCGTGTGGACACGGGCAGCACCAGTGGAGGTTGAAGGGAGGCTGGGCACTGGACACTGTGTGGCGGAAGAGGAGGCAGAGTCCCCGTTCCCTGTACCCCCCAACATGGATGTGTCACCGCTGATGTCAGATGAGGTAGAGCTTTGTGTCTCCAGCTGTGAATCCTCTAGCAGACTCCTGTCCCCCTCCTCGGCGCTGGTCACATCTGTGTCAGTCAGCTCCGGTGCGGCTGTTGCAGTGGAAGCCTCACCACTGGTGTCCGTCCCCTCTCCCTCTGCACATACAGGAGCTGCTGCATAGGAGAGAGAAGTACTGTGAGATGAGTGGCATCAACAGAACTAACACGTGCCAATACATCTGCATCCTAGAAAGAGGTGTGCAGCACATTGCATGCCACCCTGTGCACACATATATCTTGCCACCCAAAATTTCTACACAACGGTGCATGTCCGCCACACGTCCTGCCATAAGTGCCCCAGGTGATTCACACAGCACACCATCCTGCAGTTGGCTCACATCAGACACAGCCCCAAAATGGCCTGTGCACACACACTGTCCCGATGTTGGCAAGGATGAACACCACAACATGGTGCACATCACCTACATGTGTGGAGCAGTAGGGGACCACACAGACTACAACATACCAGCCCACAATGACCCTGCACACATGCCATCCACCATATCGAGTCCATGGGCACATCTACTGTTGCACATTGGCCTCAGATGTCTGACTGGCAGACATCTGAGGTCTGGAATTGCACGCATTCATTGAAATGCATTCACAGTTGGCACACTGGCATTCCCATCCATCAGAATTCACACACTATCCCACAGCAGAAGGTACCTGAAGGCCACAACTCCAAATGTAAGAGAGATGCACAGTGCTAAAACTCACTTCATGAAGCGCCGTTTGGGCAAAAGCATGGCACATACACCCAGCACAGAGGCCACTCACAAAACATTGCACCACACAACGAACGTCACATAGCTGACAATTTGCACACTCTGTAGACACATGCACCCACTCCCAGCCAAAGGCAGCCTGAAACACATACTCACCCCTGGCTCGCTGCTGATGCTCCTTCAGTCGTCTGTCCAGCTCAGGTTGTGTGACAGCCAGGATGCGGGCCATTTGTGGTGTCATGCTGCGCCTAGCCAACCTGCCAGTCCGAGGGAGCAGCCCCAGCGTCATCTCGGCCACGTTCTTGCTCAGCCGGCAGATGTCGTCCCACCTTTTATGACAGTGGGTGCGCCTTCAGTTTGACACACCCAGATCCCGGACTCTGGAGGCAATGGCCCTCCACACGGCTTTACGCTGGTGGACCTACAGCTGCAGGCATGGGAGACAAGAGGGGTGAGGTTCCAGTGACACAGTGCACAATAACAACACAACGAAAATGCAGTAGCACGACAGTGACTCATCCAAAACTCCATCTACAACTGTCACATAGCCAACAATTGCTCTGAACATGGTGCAATGTCATTGGTCAATCAGACGTACAGGCATGCATGTTCGATGGTGGACACAGTACCTCCACATCCCATTCACATGCAGGATACCAACACAGCAAGCAACGTGTAGTCTGCCTGCAGCTTCTGTCTGCAGTTACCTATAACTACACATAGAGAAGATAGCAAAACATTTGTCTTGTTGTTGGACTCACTGTGTCCAACACTGCGCAGACCTAAGTGTCCTAGCCCTGTGAAAGCCTCACTGTGTCCTGGAACTCACATAGAGTGACAACAACTGTCATACACACACCCTTCTCCCACGCCTGCTCCTGTGCAATCTACATGGCAGAGATGGGACTTAGATGAAGAGGCGTGAGCCAAACACACATGGTACACACTGTACATGCAGTGATATGGTCATGTGGCATTCGGTGGGGACTGTGCAGGGCAGGTGGACTGACACTGAGTGGGTTAATTGGGAGCAACACAGCCATTCACACAAATGCTAACTGGCCAGACTCCTGCATCACCAAAATGCAGCTGCACTGTATGGCTGACACTACAGGACATGTCCCTCTACTCAGGATAGGCATGCAGGGTAACGTGTGAAAGAGCCCACCAAGCCCTTCCCGCTGTAGTAAACATGATAGGCAGTGCATGTCAGAGCCCCACAACCACTGACACATACCGAAGCACCTCCACCCCTTCGTGTGCACACCCTGCACTCTCACTCACAGTCTGGGAGACTTACCACGACATTAGGGCCGCCATAAAGCCTTGGGTACTGTGCAAGCACCCCGTCTACCAGGACCCCAAGCTCCTCACTGGTGAAGGCACTGGCACGGATCTTCTGAGTCCTCAACATCACAATGGACATGTGGCAGCAGCAGCACGTTGAGGGTGGCAGTCAGCAGTCCCTTGAGGCAGCAGCAGCAGGTGCAGGGTGGCAGCCAGCAGTCCCTTGAGGCAGCAGGTGGAGGGTGGCAGCCAGCAGTCCCTTGAGGCAGCAGCAGCAGCAGGTGCAGGGTGGCAGCCAGTAGTCCCTTGAGGCAGCAGCAGCAGGTGGAGGGTTGTCAGTCAGCAGTCCCTGGTAGCTGTGGGAATGTGGTGCACCCTCCCACACATATATAGGCCCCTGGGGCTGTGTCAGTGGTCCCAGGGTGCTGCAATTGGTGAACCAGGTCTGCCTCATTCAAATACATCCAATGTCCGCCTCCGCGGTGGCGGTGCACGCCTACCGCGATTTTCAAACTCGCATCAGGCTACCGCGAGGCTGCTTCCCATTGGCTGCAGGGGCATGGACCATGCCGGTGACACACCGTAGGATGCATGTGCGCGCTACCGCGGTGGTGCATCTTTTGAATGCCTCCAGTGACCGCCTCTGCGGGGGTGGTGCACACCTACCGCGATTTTCAAACTCGCATCAGGTTACCGCGAGGCTGCTTCCCATTGGCTGCAGGGGCATGGTCCATGCCGGTGACACACCGTAGGGTGCATGTGCGCGCTACCGCGGTGGTGCATCTTTTGAATGCCTCCAGTGACCGCCTCCGCGGGGGTGGTGAACGCCTACCGCGATTTTCAAACTTGCATCAGGCTACCGCGAGGCTGCTTCCCATTGGCTGCAAGGGCATGGTCCATGCCGGTGCCACACCACAGGGGCCAGGCGGTAGACACCGCCATATATCTGCCAGACAGTGCCTGGAGTGACCGTGATTTGGGTTGCGGTGCATGGTGACCGCCATTGTCACATACAAATCTGGCAGTGTCACCCGCGATCGTGCCTGGGTTATGGGCGGTGCCACACCACAGGGGCCAGGCGGTAGGCACCGCCATATATCTGCCAGACAGTGCCTGGAGGGACCGTGATTTGGGTTGCGGTGCATGGTGACCACCATTGTCACATATAAATCTGGCGGTGTCACCCGCGATCGTGCCTGGGTTATGGGCGGTGCCACACCACAGGGGCCAGGCAGTAGGCACCGCCATATATCTGCCAGACAGTGCCTGGAGGGACTGTGATTTGGGTTGCGGTGCATGGTGACCGCCATTGTCACATACAAATCTGGCGGTGTCACCCGTGATCGTGCCTGGGTTATGGGCGGTGCCACACCACAGGGGCCAGGCTGTAGGCACGCCATATATCTGCCAGACAGTGCCTGGAGGGACCGTGATTTGGGCTGCGGTGCATGGTGACCGCCATTGTCACATACAAATCTGGCGGTGTCACCCGCGATTGTGCCTGGGTTATGTGCGGTGCCACACCACAGGGGCCAGGTGGTAGGCACCGCCATATATCTGCCAGACAGTGCCTGGAGGGACCGTGATTTGGGTTGCGGTGCATGGTGACCGCCATTGTCACATACAAATCTGGCGGTGTCACCCGCGATCGTGCCTGAGTTATGGGCGGTGCCACACCACAGGGGCCAGGCGGTAGGCACCGCCATATATCTGCCAGACAGTGCCTGGAGGGACCGTGATTTGGGCTGCGGTGCATGGTGACCGCCATTGTCACATACAAATCTGGCGGTGACACCCGCGATCGTGCCTGGGTTATGGGCGGTGCCACACCACAGGGGCCAGGCGGTAGGCACCGCCATATATCTGCCAGACAGTGCCTGGAGTGAGCGTTAATGGAGTTGTGGAGTAGCTTTGCTGCACCTAACGTGTCCTCCAGCACTATGCATAGGCCAACATGTACAGTGCCCAGTGTCTCAACAATTTAAGGGTCCTCATGAGGGCAAATGCACAAAAGGAACATGTCACTTCACGTCACCAACACATACCATATATGGGTCGCCAATACATTGCATGGGCACATACACTCGCACATGTCACATGTGCTGTGTAATGAAA
This sequence comes from Calotriton arnoldi, assembly GCA_963921515.1. NCBI lineage: Eukaryota > Metazoa > Chordata > Amphibia > Caudata > Salamandridae > Calotriton > Calotriton arnoldi. The sequence goes on along the minus strand of CAWUFW010007303.1, from coordinate 880,517 downwards.
TGTAGACTGTCCAGTTAATGTGTTGCATAGCATATGTAGATAATGGTCAATGTCTGTGTGTGCAATGTAACGCACACTGTTGTCTCATTTACTGAACTAGGGGCATCAGCAACTGGCACATTGTCCAATACACATGCACACACGTGTCCCCCACGCTCAGCTGGTGGTCAGTGTGTAGTTGAAGTGTGCCATGTGCAACCTGTTTTGGTAGGTGTATCAGGGCCAGCAACATGGTTTGTTCGGGTAGTATTGCTTTTAGTGACATATGCTGGGGGTCATACTCACAGGTATGCACACATTTCTGTTAGTACATCACACTGTGCATGCGAATGAGCCGGAGGGGTGCACAGATGATTGCTGCTGGTAAGGGGACAGGTGTACGAGTAGTGTGCCTGATGTGTACCTACTTGTGAAGTGCCCTGTCGGTTAATGGTGCATGTTGTAAGACTTGGGAATGTGTCTGTAGAAAAAATTGATGTGATGCACATTTCATGGTCTTCTGCATTGACATCTGTGCACTGTGATCTGTCCTAGGAGGAGGAGGCACAATATCCATCGTCCGTTCACAGTCCTGGCAGACATGGAGAATGAGGATATAATCCGCAAATTCAGGCTGGACCGACAAACCCTGCAGAACCTATGTGCCATGTTGGATCCCCACCTGCAGCCACGTCGGACATATCCAACAGCTTTCACCGCAACATCTAAGGTGATGGTATGCCTGCATTTCTTTGCAACTGGCTCATTCCAGCACACGGTCGCAAGTGCAGGCGGGATGTCACAGCCGATGTTCAGCATGGTGCTGAGGGATGTCCTGTCGGCCATGATGCTGTACAAAGACAGATATATCCATTTTCCCAGGGGGCCTGAGTTGGTGGCTGTGAAGGGCGATTTCTATGCCCTTGTACATATCCCCCATGTCATTGGTGCAATTGATTGCACACATGTTGGGCTTGTGCCACCACAGGCACGTGAACAGGTTTACCGCAATAGGAAGCATTCACACTCGGTAAATGTTCAAGTGGTGTGCCTGGCGGACATGATCATCTCACACGTGTGCCAAGTTTCCCGGTTCAGCCCATGATGCCCACATCTTGCGCAGCAGCATCGTTCCTCAGTTGATGGCCAATCTGCTTCCTGAGCGTGCATGGCTTGTGGGTGAGTATGCATAGTGGATTAGAGTGGTGTGTGTGTGTGACATGCTGTTGTGTTGCATTTTGGGACTGCAAGGTTAATCTGTGTCTCTCACACCCAGGTGACTCGGCATATCCAAACCGCCCGTAGTTGCTGAGCCCATTGCGGAACCCCGTCATGCAGGCTGATGTGCGATACAATGATGCCCATGGGAGGACACGTGTGTGATAGAACGGACATTTGGTCTCCTAAAATCAAGATTTCGGTGCCTGGACCGTACTGGGGGTGCCCTTATGTACTCGCCAGGGAAGGTGTGTCAGATAGTGGTGGCATGCTGCGTGCTCCACAACCTGGCCATTCGCAAGGCAACACCCCTGATCCTGGATGACGATGATGAGCAGCCAAGGCCGCCACCTGCAAATCAAGCCGGATCCAGTGACGAGGGCAGTGGAGAGGAGGAAGGGGTCGACATGCGTCGACAGCTCATCACCCGCTACTTCACTTGAAGGTGAGTGACGATGTAGAAGGGACGAAATGGTCTGATGGTGTTGCTGTTGCTGTGTGGGTGTATGTGAGCTTGCTGACTGCAGCTTGGTGTTGACTCATTGCTGCCTGCCAATGTATGTGTGATTGGTTAGTGTGATACAGATTGTCTCTATGGTGACTGTTGCTCTGTGTAAAGTTTGTAGATCTGAGTACCTTGTTGACAAGTGCTGTGTGATGTGTGCAATGCCACACCCATACAAGTGACTCTTGTTCTGTGGTTTTCCCTAGGTCCCTTCAGCATCTCACTTGTTACCTACATTCCATTCCCCTGGACCATGTCCTACACGGTGAAGGTTGCACATCCTGTATTAAAAACGGAGCAGACACAACAACATGTGTGTAAGGTGTATTTATTTACAACTGTGACATGCGAGGGTGGAGAAAATGTGAAGGGGGAATTGAAGAAGTGAGTTGACAGTCATGGTAAATGAGATACTTGAGAAGTCCCCACAATGATGTGGAGACCCAGTCCAACAGATGGATGCCATTCACATGGCAGTGTGGTGAAGGATAGTCCAAAAGGTCAATGCAGTGGTGCAGTGGTCTGCCATCATGGCTGGTTCGGGGACTAGCGTTTGGCAGGTGCTTTGGCACGTGAGTCCCCCTGGCCTTTCCTTGGACGTCCCTCTTGCGCTTCACTTGAGGGGCCACTGCTGCAGGGGCAGTGGTGTCTGAGGACTCACCCCCTCTGTGGACGCAGGGGAGGATGATGAAGTGTCATCCTGCTGCCCAACAGGGGAGGCGGAGGGGTAGAATGTTGCGCTTGCCTGTCCCTCAGAACCACCACTAGCTGCCCCAAGAGGTCCACAATCTGTCCCATGCGTGTGTCCATGGACCTCAGCAGCAGGAGGTGCTCCCGAGATTCTTCCTCTAACCGGCCCATTCGTCCCTGGGCCTGTTGGTATGCCCCAAGGACTCTGTCGATGTGGCCCAGGGCTTCCATCCCAGGATCAGTCCCCCTCTGCATGAGCCTGTCCCGACAAGCTGCACTGCTGCCACGGTCTTGTCCGGTCCTCACATTGGCCCGCTGCATCCTCTCCCTGGCCTCCGCAGTCGATGTGGTGGGCTGCTCAACCCCTGGGGCAGGGAGGGTGTTGCGGACAGATGTGGTGGTGGTGGTGGTGGTAGTAGTGGTTGACACACAGGCCGTGACAGCAGCTGTCAGAGGATGGTCAGGGGCTGCAGCTGATGTGGTTGGGAGGACAATGGGTGCCTGGGACTGGTTGCGGCCTGCCACACCAGATGGGCCAGCGTGGAGCTCCTCATCCAAGGAATCCAGGGAGTCCTCATCCAGTTGTCTCTGTTCCGGGAGGGGGGACTGGCTCTGCAGGGTGGTGTCATCCTCTGCAGTGAGTTCTTGGTCACCTGTGGGTCAGATGAGAAATGGTCATTGTGTTGCACCCATCAAAGTTTGTGCTAGCAGTGTTACATCAACTGTTTGTACATCCAGCAGTTGTTCACTGTACAAATTAGCATTGACCGACATCCAGTGATGCATTACAAGCTGTTGTGGTACATACATTACTTGTCCATATTGGGAGTTGTCAAGACATGACATGCACAATATAATTTTTTGACATTGACAGTCTCATGTTGGCATCCTGTTATTGATCAATCATATGTCATCCATTTACGCGTATGTGTCACTTGTAGAGCCCTTGCAGCGGTTCTCTCTGCACAGTGAGTGAGCATTGTAGTTTCATGCATACCTTTTCAATGTGGTGTAGATATCTGTATTTGCAATTCCAGACATGCTTAAGTTTGCTTTAATTAGATCCTAGGTGGTCTGGACCACTGCTACTGTTAGATGGCATGTAGTGGTGTGCATGGTTGTGCTCGGAGTTCCATCGACATGTGTTTCAGTCATTCACACTTTGGTTGCTGTCACAGTTTCATTTTCTTAGGTGTGTGCACACTATAGTTGCCAATGCTATCTGGGTGTGCAGTTGTGCATTGAGAGGCCTGGTGTCCTATGCCAACATGTTTTTTTAAATGCATATCTGGCTGCATGTTGTGGCTGTTGATATGTTGTGTTTGCTGTGTTTTCCTTGTATTTGTGAGACCTCTCTGTGTGTGTAGGATGAGGGCTTCCATCTTGGTCCAGTGTGGGACAAGTCAGCATGATATGTCCACATGCCAGTTCTTTTGAAGTGTACATTGCAATGACTGACACATGCATGTTGGTGCCAGGAAGTAATGGGTCTTGTGTGCTGGCGGTCAGGTGGGCCCGTGTGAGTTGTTGTGCAAGCTTCCCAGCCCCACACACCCCGACCTGTGAGATGCGGTTACCTACCTGTGAGTTGGGTGGGTAGCATACAATGCCTGCCACATGCTTCTTATTGGGGGTGTAGTGTCCCATCCTCCATAGTGGTGGAACAGCATGCATGTTGCATTTTGTGGGACGGATAGCGAAACACACTACACCGTCTCACTGTGAAGATGGCTAACTACCGTTTGAGGTGAAGGTGAGCAATGACATGGCTATGTGACTTGGTAGAAATCTTTGGATGGAATGTGCGTGTGGTGAGCATGATGTGTGTGTGGCTTTTTGTACCCATTGATTTCAGATTACATTTGGTCATGGGGTATAGCCCCCCATCACTGTTGTCCCAGCTATCTGGCTGTGGGGTTCACTCCCCGACATTTGAAGGCACAATAGGGCAAGGGGTATGGTCTCGTAGCACAGTGGTGACATACAGCAGGGTGAAGATCTCAGCCAGCATACATTTCCACACTGTCATGGTTTCATGGTATTTGTGGACCTGAGAACATGAGCCCAGTACTGGTGAAGCAGTTGTTCCAGGGCATCCATACACTGACATGTTGTGGTCAACAGTGGTGTGTGTGTGAGATGTACTCAGCCCTGTGCAGACAATGTGTGGTTTTGGGGCCAGACTATACCAGCACTGTTCAGACAGACAGTGTGAGATGTGAACATTGTCAATGCATACACACATTGGTGGTCCAAACAAGACACCTTTGACAATTTAATTCAGACAAGGTGCTGTTCTGCAATTCAGTGCAGCACTGTGGTAGCTGGGTGTGTTGCAGGACATTTGGGATGTGCTTAGTTTAGCATTGTGAGTCCCAGCTGCAGTGTAGTTTTTGGGTGCACTGCACTTCCACTGTTTACATTGCGGCACTGTGGTATGACATGGGTGATTTGCACTTTGCCATACAAACGGCCAGACACTGCTGCAGGGCAGCATGATCGTTGTTAGTGTTGCAGTGTGTGATGCCTGGCACAGTGTACACAATGTGGGTCAATTTTGAACAGAGACTTGTGCATGGTGACTACAACACAACTGTTTTGCATTATTTGTGTTGGTGACTGTGGACTAACTGGCATGGTGTCATGTGCGGCTGCACAGACGTCACATGCCTATGAGTGGGACTAGTGCTCCATCCTGCTCAGCTGTGGGCCAAGGGGGCCTGGTGGGAGTTGTAGTGCAGGCCTCCCAAACACCCACGCACCTCCCAGTAAAGATGGCTACCTACCTGTTAGGTGAGGGTATAGCACACAATGGCTGAGGCATGCTTCTGGGTGTGGGCAGTGCTCCATCCTGCTCAGCTGTGGGCCAAGGGGGCCTGGTGGGAGTTGTAGTGCAGGCCTCCCAAACACCCACCCACCTCCCGGTAAAGATGGCTACCTACCTGTTAGGTGAGGGTGTAGCACACAATGGCTGAGGCATGCTTCTGGGTGGGGGCAGTGCTCCATCCTGCTCAGCTGTGGGCCAAGGGGGCCTGGTGGGAGTTGTAGTGCAGGCCTCCCAAACACCCACCCACCTCCCGGTAAAGATGGCTACCTACCTGTTAGGTGAGGGTGTAGCACACAATGGCTGAGGCATGCTTCTGGGTGGGGGCAGTGCTCCATCCTGCTCAGCTGTGGGCCAAGGGGGCCTGGTGGGAGTTGTAGTGCAGGCCTCCCAAACACCCACCCACCTCCCAGTAAAGATGGCTACCTACCTGTTAGGTGAGGGTGTAGCACACATTGGCTGAGGCATGCTTCTGGGTGGGGGCAGTGCTCCATCCTGCTCAGCTATGGGCCAAGGGGGCCTGGTGGGAGTTGTAGTGCAGGCCTCCCAAACACCCACCCACCTCCCGGTAAAGATGGCTACCTACCTGTTAGGTGAGGGTGTAGCACACAATGGCTGAGGCATGCTTCTGGGTGGGGGCAGTGCTCCATCCTGTTCAGCTGTGGGCCAAGGGGGCCTGGTGGGAGTTGTAGTGCAGGCCTCCCAAACACCCACCCACCTCCCTGTGAAGATGGCTACCTACCTGTTAGGTGAGGGTGTAGCACACAATGGCTGAGGCATGCTTCTGGGTGGGGGAGGGCTACATCCTGCTCAGCTGTGGGACAAGGGGGCCTGGTGGGCGTTGTAATGCTGGCAGCATGTACACATGTACCCATGGTGATGTTGCTAACTACCTTTGGGGGGCTTCAGGGGGAGTGTCTGTTGTATCTGTGAGAGATGTGTTGGGGGAGTGTTGTGCACATGAATGAATTTGTACCTAGGAGGTATTATTTTGTAATGGTGCAAGACAGTACATTTGTGTGATGTTAGGCATTTGTTTGTACTTACCAGCCTCCACTCCCCCAGGTATTCCTGAGAGACTCTCTGGATGTAGAATGCCAAGCACCTTCTCCTCCCATTCAGTGAATGTTTTGAGTGGAACGGGAGGGCCACTGCCTGTCCTGTGAGCCAGCTCATGGTTCTTGGCTCTCTTCTTTTTGACCACTGCCTTCAGATCGTGCCACCTCTTCATGATTTCATCTCTATTGCGTGGCACGGTCCCTACTGCATTGACCTTCTCTACTATCCTTCTCCACATTTGCGTTCTTGTTGCTAGGGGTGTCTGTTGGACCTGGTTACCAAACAATTGTGGTTCTACCCTGATTATCTCATCGACCATGACCCTCAACTCACTCTCACTGAATTTGGGCATTCTCTGTGGTGACATGGTGTGTGATGTGTCAAGGTGTTTAGGGTGCAGGTTTGGGAGTGGTAGTGGTGGTTGTGATGTGTATGGTGTGTGCTGTGCAAAGGTGTTAGAGGTGCAGGTGTGGAAGTGGTGGTGGTGGTGGTGATGTGTGTGTGTTGTGCAGATTTGCCTCTCCTGTCATCTGTGGTGGATGTCCCCTCAGTTGTGGAGTTTTGCAAAGGATTGTGGTCTGTTGGGGGCTGGATTTATACTGGTGTCTGTGGGTGTGTCAGGATGGGGTATTGGTTGCAGGTGTGGTGTGTGTGTGAACCTGGGATTTGTAGTTTTGGAGTTTCCCATGGGGGTGTGTCTTTGGGCTGTGTTAGCTATTTTTGGGTGCATGCCTTGTATGGTTGGTGCACTTTGTGGCCATGTTGTGTGTTTTTCTAGCGACCACCATTTTTTTAACGGAGCGTCCGCAGTGGTGGCTCGGCTATGGCGCTTCCGCCGTCTCACTGATTCTTCAATGTTGTCGACCGTGGCAGTCAGAAACAGCGCACTGCACCGCGGGGATGTCGGGAATATCATAATTTTGATGGCGGTGTCTCCGCTGTGGTTGCGGGCGTTTGGGCTGTTTCCGCTGCGAAACCGACCGCCGCGGACGGGTTTGGGCCCTTTCCGCAGGCGTACGGTCTCCTTTCCGCCTTGGTTGGAGTTTTACCGCTGAGGATCCTAATCTAGCCGTCGGTTTTCCCGCGGTAGCGGCGGGCGGTGTTGTCCCGCTACCCTGGCGGTCGTTTTTTTTTCCGTCCGCCATCGTAATGACCTCCATAATTAATTATCAATTAAACAAATAATAATTGAAAAACAAATTAAAACACATACAAATTATTTAACTTCCCACCCTTTACACCTATAATCCACACAACCCACACCTAAAATGAAACTGTTAAAAAATTAATTACACAATTAAAAAACTTTTTCAATTAAATAACAAACAGTATTTAACAACTGATTATAAAGTAAGTAAAATTAATTTACTCCTCACCCTTTGCCCCTATAAACTCAAAACCCCACACAAAAATTAAACAATTACACTAATTAATTGTCAATTAATTTATTAATATTACTTAGCATCTAATCATTAATTAATTAAACATAAATTACCTATAAACCCCACAACCCACACCTAAAATTAATTTCACAATTACCATAATTAATTGTCAATTAATTAATTAATATTAATTAACAACTAATTATTAATTAACTAAAAATAAATTACTTACCACCATTTACCCCTATAAACCCCACAACCCGCACCTAAAATTTACCAAACAAAATTAAAAACACAATTAACATTATAAAATCTCAATTAAAAAAATATCAATAAATAAAAATATTAATTAATTTATTATAATTAAATTACTTCCCACCCTATTCCCTTATAAACCCACAACCCGCTACAGAACTAAAAAATGCTAAAGTTTATTAAAATAAAAGTAATAACTACTAAAAACTTAACACATATTGAAAGACATAGACAACACTTATACAAAAAAATACATCACATACATTTAAAATATATTCTAAAATACATAACACTAATTAAAAAATCAATATTTTAAACATCTATATTTTTGCAAACGATATTAATGACTTTTATATTTTTTAAATAAATATTTCTTACCTTAAAATCGATATTCTTGACCACGATATTCTTGCTGTCAATATTTCTGTGTCACGATATTAAAAACTCGATATTGGTGTAAGTCAACATTTACAACTCAATATTTTGACTGAATACCCCTGATGAAATGTATCTGCTGCTGCAGAAGTTTCAAGCAGAATAAACCAGTTTCTTCATCCCAGCAAAATTGTGTCTTCACCTGATTGGCTCTTGTGATTGGTCCTGGTCCCCTGGAGGCTGGAAGCTAGAATTTTTCTAAGTCCCAAAGCCTTCCCGCGGTAAGCCCCTTTTTCTTTGGTCTAGTATCGGTCCGGTTTTGTCTGGACATCTAGCCATCCAGGAAAAAAATGTTTCTTCAGTGTGTTGTCCCTTGTAGCCACACAGGAGATCAGCCTATGGACATTTGGAGTCCATTTCTTTGTCCTGTATATAGGAACGAGCAGGTCCCATCCTTAAGAGTGACTCTCAAATTACAGCAAGCATTGTTCAGTCTTCTTCTGATCTTCTAAAAAGTGTCCAGACGAAGGTTCCTTTTGGTGCCACGTTTAAGACTGGCACTAGTTAGTGGGTGGGGATGACTCCTGGATCCTCCCTAACCAATGGTATAAAAGTTCTCAGGGGCATCATGATCCACTTTTTCAATAGATACTGTTTGCCCTACTGCAAGCAAATTGTTGGACCTGGCCCTCTCTACACGGTCACTCCCAAACATTATGTCTTTGTCCCTCCACTTTTTGCTGAATGCGTTTATGTTGGCCCTAGGACTCTGTGCACTTTAACACTGCCAACCAGTGCTAACGTGCTTGTGCTCACTCCCCTAAACATGGTTTGATTGACTCACACCTGATTTTGCATCTTTAATTTACTTGTAAGTCCCTTATAGAGTGGTATACCATATACTCAGGTTCTGAAATTTAACGCTACTAGTGGGCCTGAAGCACTTATTGTGCCACCCACTTAAGTAGCACTTTAAAACATGTCTAGAGCCAGCCATTGCAACCGTAATACAGTTTTAAACTGCCAATTCAACTTGGCAGTATAATCCCCTATTTGAGCCTTAAACTCCCCTTTCATTGCATATGTCACCTCTAAGGTAGGCCCTAGGTAGCCCATATGGCACGGTGCATTGTAATTTTGAAGTTGGACATGTACTTTTAAGTTTTACATGTCTTGGTAGTGAAAAACTACCTGTCCCATAGGATAACATTGGGTTACCTTATTACAGTTTATAAGTGGTAACTTTTAATTGGGATCAGGTCTCCAGGGTATGTTTGGTATCTATGAAATTGTAATGAAAAATCCTCTTTAATTGTAAAGCTGGATTTTTAAAATTCCATGCACTTCAAAGACCCTTTCAAGAAGCTTCTCCCACCTTCAAACAATAAAAAGAAATTGAAATAAAAACATTCAAGAGAAAGTTCACCAGGGTATCAACATAGGACCTTCAGACCCACTCTTAAGTTCACTCCGGGACCTGTGGAAAGAATCTCAAGGGATTGTCTGCTGCTGTGACCTGCTTTGTTCTCTGCAAGACTGCTTTGCTGTACCTGGAAGGAATGCTTTGCTGCCTGGAGCTTGCCTTGAACCCTCAGAGGCCAGCCGTGCTGTTGAGCCATGCACCTTAACCTGATCCCAAGACTACCAGAGTGACAGCAAGGGTTAGTATGCTGGCATCCTGTTCAGATCCACAGGGACACAAAAGGCTACCACCAACTTGAACCTGCACCTGGACCAAGCCTGAGTGAGTCCTAAACCCCCAAGTGGTGTCCCACCAGTCCAGGACCCTTGGGTGTTGTGCTAAATGTGTCCAAATGGCCAAATTCCAAAGCTGAGGACTTAGAGAATTTCTGGGCAAAAACTTCTCTGAGAACCAGAGGGGACCGGGACCAACATGCTCGCCTGTCTGCCCCAGGTGCATCGCCAGTCAGATTGACTGTGCCGCTTCTCCTGCTGTGACTGCTTTTTGCACCAAGCTACCCAGGGATAAGCACAGGTTAATTTAGTCACCTATTGTGGTTCAACCTGCAAAACATTGTGACTGATGTTTGACCAGGGCTCACACCCCAGTCAACCAACAGCCCAATCTCTCACAGAAACCTACAGTGCACCTTACTCTTAAAATTGAAGATGGGAAAACTCGTTCTTCCTTGTGCAGAGCCTGTGTGCAAACAGAGATGTACCCAAGAAAATGAGTACCTCTCTCCTTTGTGGTCACTCAAAATTGGTTCTAGTGGTAGCTTCCCTTTCACTTGTGTTGAAGCCAGCCATTCTGTAGGTCTCATCTTACATTTACATTTGACGGAACAGGCCGTTTACAAGTTCCTGTGTCCACTCTAACTCGACTTATGGAATGGTAATCGGTTTAAAAAACAAAACTGTAACTCAGAATAAGTATTAACACACAGCAAAAAAGATTCATTCTTTCCTTTGATGACATATGTGCAAACAATAAACACATTGCCATAAATTTCTTCTTTGTGCTTTTCACTGTTCTTTTAGAAAAACAGATCAAGAAGTGTTGAAACACAGCTGTATTTATGCTCTGTGACCTGCTTTTCGCTCTAGCTACTAGCTCTTCTGCCAGGAGGCATTTTGACTTCACAAGTCAACTGTAATAACTTACTACAATTGAATAGCTACATTATTTGCTTATTATAGGTGACTAATCAAGTCACAAGTCGACTTGAATCAGGAAATTAGAGACAGATTTTTACATTGGTGATCCAGACTTCTACGTATTTATTATATAATGCTAAAAAGCACCTCTGAATTCATTAGCGCAAACTAAGAAAAAAATTACACCACCGAATCAATGTCTGTACTGTAGTTCATAAATGTTTTGAAATCCCTACAGCTCTGAATGCTAAGTGGAGATCAATTTTTACATATTATTTGGAGCTCCGTGTTTTAAAGCATTAATGTCAAATTTTAAGTTGTTTTATTTAATCAAGTTCCCAAGTGGTCTTTACACACTCTATCTACCTTTCCTGCTTGTTGCTGAATGTTTCAGTCATTTTCGAGTCATACATTAATAGCACATTTCTTTTAATTTCAAGTAACTATTTGCTATTGAATACTGAAACCAAAAAATGGCTTTGAAATAGCTATATAAGTATGCATCTCTCTTCAAATGGTCACTCTTGGCCCATTAGAGGCATTACTGACCCTACCATAAAATAATGATATGCCAATATCATATCAATTCTGACAGCCAACAAATACATTATAAGACTGCTCCCCTATTCCAATTTATGAGTTTTAGGGCAGAATTAGGCCCTCATTCATAAAGCTGTAGTCATTCTGATTTGGGCTTATAATTCGTGCGGTAATATCACTCTTTCGCCCCTGCACACGATTTGCGTGCTATCACCTGGTGGAATTTGTATAGGCAAAATACAATAACTATCACGTTTTTCAGCTCAGAACAGTGCAATATCTCTAAATTTGGGAGCAGAATTTGGAATAATAGAGTGACGCTACACCTAGTAAATAATGCACAAAGGATTAACAGCATTTAAAGAACAGGGCTCTGCAGCACCAAATATAGGCACACTTCTATAACTTCTGAGTGCCTGTTCAGAGACTGGTCAATACAATGGTTTTCATTAAACAGTCGATAAAATGACCAGTACTGCGCAGGGTCATGATATCACCTATTTTTCACACGTTTTTAACACAATTCAGTTAGGGCTATGTCCTAAATACATACTTATGCATACTATACATGCATAGATTTTGTTACGACAGACCTATACTTCCGTATGGTATTCATTTTTGACAATGATATTTTGAACAGTTAGACACAGTTCTAAACTCAGCTTTTATAAGATTTCTTTAAAACAAACAGAAGCAGCAAAACAGTTAATAATATACAACTAATTCTGCCTCAGCAATATGGCTAGTACAATATCAGAGGATCAGAAAAAAGGGGGGAGAAAGAGGGATATGCTAGGTCCACCCTCCTAATATAATCATAAGCCCACAAAAAAAACGAAATCTCGGTTAAAGGACCTAGCTATAGTACAAAAAAGATCTTCCGCTCAGTGAGAGTCAGAAAAAAGCAAAAAAGGAGAAATGTCCTTTCTTGAGTCCCCTCACTCACCATGGTTTCCCCATGGTGACATGCTTCATCATAGGGGCCATCCCAACCCGCTGCGGGTTGGGGCGTGCTACGACTTGCGACACTACGTAGGAGCACTTATTGTGAGTGACTATGTGTAGTGCGGTAATGAGAGTGGAGTGGGTGAATTAAAAATATCTAGCTAGTGGGCGAAATAGATTTATTCTGGCTCCTAGCCCATATATTAAAATCGGGGTCGGTCTCTATGGTTCCTGTCTACAATGGGTCAGGGGTCCCTAGTGGACGTCAACTAGTTTCGAGCTTCCCCAGTGCTCTTCTTCAGGACAAACAGGGTCCCGCCCTGTATTGTACCACTCCTAACGTGACCTAAAATAGGGAAAAATGTGTGGTGCTGCAATTATTAAGCAGGCAAGGTTAATACATACGATCCAATGATCACGCAGTATCTGTAATAGAAATGAAAAAAGCATTATCGAGTACCACCTACTCCATGCGATGTAGGTGAATTCTTGAGACCGCAATGCAACAACATCACTCAACCATATGACCAATCACTAATCCATGGCGTCTTCTAAGCTCTCGCGTGCTTAACCGTGTCTGGCTAAGAAAGCTATTCACGCATTACTCAGAGACATCAAGTCGTGACATGGTCAGTGCCTGGTGTAAGTTAAAAACAAAATGTCAACACGTGACATTACCCTTTAAAAACATGACGACCTTACGAAAGTGATTATTTGTTTGTTGTCGTTCTCATAATGGTTCTGCCATTTATCGCACATCATTAATCACCATCACGGCATTCGTGAAAGACATAAAACGGCCATGCATGCCTTTGATTGCTCACTATGAGAACGACAACAAACAAATAATCACTTTCGTAAGGTCGTCATGTTTTTAAAGGGTAATGTCACGTGGTGACATTTTGTTTTTAACTTACACCAGGCACTGACCATGTCACGACTTGATGTGTCTGAGTAATGCGTGAATAGCTTTCTTAGCCAGACACGGTTAAGCACGCGAGAGCTTAGAAGACACCATGGATTAGTGATTGGTCACATGGTTGAGTGATGTTGTTGCATTGCGGTCTCAAGAATTCACCTACATCGCATGGAGTAGGTGGTACTCGATAATGCTTTTTCATTTCTATTACAGATACTGCGTGATCATTGGATCGTATGTATTAACCTTGCCTGCTTAATAATTGCAGCACCACACATTTTCCCTATTTTAGGTCACGTTAGAGTGGTACAATACAGGGCAGGACCCTGTTTGTCCTGAAGAAGAGCACTGGGGAAGCTCGAAACTAGTTGACGTCCACTAGGGACCCCTGACCCATTGTAGACAGGAACCCTAGAGACCGACCCCGATTTTAATATATCGGCTAGGAGCCAGAATAAATCTATTTCGCCCACTAGCTAGATATTTTTAATTCACCCACTCCACTCTCATTACCGCACTACACATAGTCACTCACAATAAGTGCTCCTATGTAGTGTCGCAAGTCGTAGCACGCCCCAACCCGCAGCGGGTTGGGATGGCCCCTATGATGAAGCATGTCACCATGGGGAAACCCTGGTGAGTGAGGGGACTCAAGAAAGGACATTTCTCCTTTTTTGCTTTTTTCTGACTCTCACTGAGCGGAAGATCTTTTTTGTACTATAGCTAGGTCCTTTAACCGAGATTTCGTTTTTTTTGTGGGCTTAGTACAATATCAGAGACATTTACAAAATGTTGACTCAACACAGTGCTGCATCCAAAGTAGCTCAGCTGCATGGCGGCAAAGGCAGCCGCGGCACGTGCAGGTAAGAGTGGTGGGGCCTTTGGGGGGTATTTCAACTGACGATGAAGAGGGATAATTAATTATTTATTTAATTTTCCCTCGTCATCGTCAATTGAAATACCGCCAACACGGCCCCACGGCCCCACCGCTCTTACCTGGACGGGCTGCAGCTCGTCAAAGGGAGAGAGAAAAGAGGGCCATCTAATACGATATGGTGCTGTTTTTCTCGTCCTCTGCACAGATGCATGTTTGGCTACTTTATTACAAAACACACCCCTTTTCGTCATAGTGGGCGGGTAAGTGCTTGGTGTAAAGCATTGGTTTTATATTGGAGGGGTAACATGCAGTACAAAAACTATGTTTTTGATAAAGTTTAATACTTTTTCTACTTGGCATGTGTGCTTAGAAATGCAGCACATGTACAAAGTTGGAAGTATTGGAGGATATTTACAACAAAATGTCGAAAGTGGTGTTAACCCTTTCGCTGCTAGGCCTTTTCACCCCCTGTGCTAAGCCTTTTTTGGGCTATTTGGGGTTGATAGCACTTAGGACCCTGTACCTTTTTGTCCACATAAGATATCCAAGCCAAATGTACATCCTTTTCTTCCAACATCATGGGGATTTTAAAGGTATCCAGGGTTTGTGGATTCCCTTGGAGGAGATCAAGAAATTAGCCAAAATACAGCTACATTATTTTTTTTGAAAAATGGAGACAAAGTGCTGCAGAAGAAAGCATCTGTTTTTTTCTCTGCAAATGATATCAACAAAGAGTTTGTGGTGATGAAATCACCATTTTCCCAGTTTTCAGGGACAAGCAGACTTTTGTCAGAAAACCAAATGTATTTACACAGTTTTGGCATTTTACTGGGACATAGCCTATTTTTGCTACTTTTTGTGCTTTCAACCTCCTTCCAGTTAGTGTTAGAAATGGGTGTGAAAGCAATAATGGATCCTGGAAAGCTATACATCCCTGAAAGGTAGACAAAATTCTGAATTCATCAAGGGGTCATTCGTGTAGATCCTTCAAGGTTTTTTTATAGAAACTAACAGTTGAAATTAAGAAAAATGAAAAATAAGTTGTAAAAAACAGCTATTTGTGCCAACGTTTTCACCTTTAACTTCTTCTAAGTATGACATATGTTTGAAATCAATATACTGTTACATCCGCTGGACCCTTCTAGTTGTGGGGATATATAGGACTTGTAGGTTCACAAAGAACCCGAGGAAGCCAGAGCCAATAATTGAGCAGTGTCTTTCAATGGTTTTTCATTGTGTACCGGGTATATAGCAATTCATTTGGTAAAATATACAGAGTAAAAACTAGGTATCAAAGACACTGATGTATTTCCAAAATGGGAACAAAATATAGAGTTTAGAAACAGTAGCTATTTGCACATCTCCAAAATTGAAAGTACCCATACTAGCATGTGAATTATAGAACATTTTTCAAGTGACTTTTTTTGACACATTGTCTTACATTTGGAAGGCAGAAATGCATCGAAATTCAATAGGTAATAACAGTTGCTCTACAGTTCTGTGTCCCCCTAAGTCTCCCGATAAAAATGGTACCTCCAAAACGCAACGTGGACACACCACATTTTTACAGTGAAAACAGACCCTTTTTTTGAAAAGTTCCTAGCTGTGGATTTTGAACCCTAGCTCAAGCCGGCACCTAGGGAAACCTATCAAACCTATTCATTTTTGAAAACTAGACACCCAGAGGAATCCAGGATGGGGTGACTTGAGTGGCTCTCACCAGGTTCTGTTACCCAGCGTCCCTTGCAAACCTCAAACTTTGTAAAAAGAAAAAAACATTTTCCTCACATATCTGTGATGGATAGTTCTGGAATCTGTGTGGATCCACAAAATTCCACACTCCCCGCATTCCCCAAAGTCTTCCGATAAAAGTGGTACCTCACTTGTGTGGGTAGGCCTTGTGCCTGCGACAGGAAACGGCCCAATATGCAATGTGGACACACCACATTTTTGCAGAGAAAACTGACCCTTTTTTTCGAAGTGCCCAGCTGTGGATTTTTAACCCTAGCTCTGCCGGCACCTAGGGAAACCTAACAAACGTATACATTTTGGAAAACTAGACACTCAGTGGAATCCATTATGGGGTGACTTGTGTGGCTCTCACTAGGTTCTGTTACCCAGAATACCTTGCAAACCTCAAACTTTGTAAAGACAAATCCCACATTTTCCTCATATTTGTGATGGAAAGTTCAGGAATCTGTGTGGATCCACAAAATTCCACCCACCCCATGTTCCCCATAGTCTTCCGATAAAAATGGTACCTCACTTGCATGGGTAGGCCTAGTGCCCGCGACAGGAAACGGCCCAAAAGCAACGTGAACACACCACATTTTTACAGTGAAAACTGACCCTTTTTTTGCAAAGTGCCAAGCTGTGGATTTTGAACCATAGCTCTGCTGGCACCTAGGGAAACCTATCAAACCTATACATTTTTGAAAACTAGACATGCAGGGGAATCCAAGATGGGGTGACTTGTGTGGCTCCCACCAGGTTATGTTACCCAGAACACCTTGCAAAACTCAAACTTTGTTAATAAACCCACATTTTCCTCATATTTCTGTGACGGAAAGTTCTGGAATCTGCGTGGATCAACAAAATTCCACCCACCCCGCAATCCCGAAAGTCTTCCGATAAAATTGGTACCTCACTTGTGTGGGTAGGCCTAGTGCCCGAGGCAGGAAACTGCTGAAAACGCAACATGGACAAACCACATTTTTACACTGAAAACTGACCCTTTTTTTGCAAAGTGCCTAGTTGTGGATTTTGAACCCTAGCTCTGCCGGCACCTAGGGAAACCTAGCAAACCTATACATTTTTGAAAACTAGACACCCAGGGCAATCAAGGAGGGGGTGACCTGTGTGGCTCTCACCAGGTTCTGTTACCCTTTGTAAAAAAAAAAACACATTTTCCCCACATTTCTGTGATGGAAAGTTCTGGAATGTGCGTGGATCCACAAACTTCCACCCACCCCGCAGTCTCCAAAGTCTCCGGATAAAAATGGTACCTCACTTGTGTGGGTGGTCAAGTGCCAGTGAAGGGCCCAAAATGTATTGTGGAGACATCAAAATGACCTATCAAAAAACGACCTGGTTTTGCAAAGGGGATCACCTGGGTTTTTGGTCCTGCGCTCGGCGGCAATCTAGGGAAACCTACCAAACAGAGATATCTTTGAAAACTAGACACCCGGGGGAGTTCAGGGAGATATGGCTTGTGTGGACCCCCCAATGGGTCGTTTTCTGTTGCGGGCACTAGGCCTACCCACACAAGTGAGGTACCATTTTTATCGGGAGACATTGGGAAATTCGGGGTGGGTGGAAGTTTGTGGATCCACGCAGATTCCAGAACTTTTCATCACGGGGATGTGAGGAAAATGTGTTTTTTTTTACAAAGTTTGAGGTTTGCAAGGGATTCTGGGTAACAGAATCTGGTGAGAGGCACACAAGTCACCACACTCTGGTTTCCCCTTGGTGTCTAGTTTTCAAAAATGTACAGGTTTGCTAGGTTTCCATAGGTGCCCGCTGCTCTAGGGCCCAAAATCCACAGCTAGGAACATTGCAAAAAAAAGGTCAGTGTCTAGTGGCCTTCTGCTGCCCTGGAGGGGGGGGGGGGAGTAATCGACGGGTATTGCCCCAATGAGTCCCCAAGGGGGGCAGAAAGACTGTGAATATTTTTTGGGGGTGTGGGGGCATTGGTATGCCCATTATGGGCAGCCCCCATCCAGTAGCGGCTCATGGAGGGAGTGCCATGGGGCGGTGGGGTGGGGGAGGAGCAGGGTGGGCGGGTAATAAACTACAGCAAGCGGCCGAACAGAGGTAAGTAAACAAATAAATAAATAAAACTAATTTCATTGCGCGCGCTGCATTGCCAAATGCGATGCAGCGCGCGCAACGAGATTCGTTTTATTTATCTGTTTACTTACCTCTGTTCGGCCAAATGCCATAGTTTACTACCCCCCACCTTGCTCCTCCCCCGCCCCACCGCCCCGCGGCACACCCTCCACGAGCCGCTACTGCCCCCATCCCTACGTACAAATAAGCCAGCGTACTCCCTGGAGCCTAGTGGGCCCTCTGCCCCCAACTGCCTCCTAGGGGGTCATTTTTTGAGGGGGGTGGGGGCATTGGCATGCCCATTCTGGGCAGCCCTCACCCCGAACTTTGGAGAAAAAAAAAACCTGGTGGCTATTGCCCCATCTGCCTCCTAGGGGAGCAGAAAGACTGTGGCATTTTTTTTGGGATGGGGCATTGGCATGCCCATTCTGGGCAGACCCCACCCCTACGTATAAAAAATAATAATAATCCCTGGTGCCTAGTGGGCTTTCTGCCCCCCGGGGGCAGATCAGGGGCTACTGCCCCCATCTGCCTCCTGGTGCAGAAATATTGTGGCATTTTTTGGGGGTCCCACGAGCACAGAAACTGTGAAGCTGAAACTAAGTTTCGTTTTCATTGTAATGACGACAGCGTGCCATGCGCGCGATAGTCATTACAAGGAAAACAACAAATATGCCTTGGGAGGTTGGGGAAGCTCTTCCCCACCTCCCAAGGCTAAAAAGAAAAATAGGAAATCCCTCTGCTGTTTGCAAGTGTGCTCATGACGGAATGGTTCCGTCATGATCACACGTGCACTTGTGCTCCTGACGGAACCATTCCATCATGAGCACAGAAGGGGTTAAGCCAAAATTGGAAGCACCGTGCTCTGACATTTTTTAAACGCAAAAATACGGCGCACCCCTGCGTGTCCCCTAGCGCTGGCACTAAAAAAGCTGCCTAGCACCAGCGCAGGCACCCTTGCACCATGTTGCAAGGGTGCCTGCAATGCAGGGGCGATTGTTTATGTGCAGGAAGGAACACCTCCCTGCACATACACAATTTTGAAAGGCGATTTGCTGTTTCTATGCTGTTGCTGCTTCACATAGAAAGAGCAAAATACAAGGAGAAATTAATAATTTCTATTCATACAGCCATCCTGACATCAGGTTTCACCTGGCCTTAGTTTTTGGCGCTACCTCATCCTTGTAAATACAGGGCAGTATCAAAAAGCAATGGGTGCTGCGGCAGAATGCCCACTGCAAAACCCATTGCATGCCCCTTTCATGCTAAGAGGCATATTATCAAGAACGGCGTTAAAATTATCGCCGGTTTAGCGGCAGAAAACTGCTGCTAAAGCGGCGATAATGGGCTTGATAATATGCCCTGGAGAATTCCAATAGAAGCCCATGTTCACACCAGAACATGGACTTCTATTGGAATTCTCCAGGGCATATTATCAAGCCCATTATCGCCGCTTTAGCGGCAGTTTTCTGCCGCTAAACCGGCGATAGTTTTTAGCGCCGTTCTTGATAATATGCCCCCAGGAGAGGTGTGAAAAGTGGCCTCATTTACAAGGTGGTATAACACCGCTTTGTAAATAAGGAGAAAGGGATATCGCCACCAGAATGTCACTAAAAGTGACATTCTGGTGGTGATATCCTCTTATAAAATTGCCTCATTATAAGTAAAGAAAACTCTCTTACAGTCTTACGCCTGTCCTCAAGAAGACATAGATTGTTTACAGTTTTTAGAAGACCGGGCTTTGCGTCAAAACACATGGGTGGTTGTAAGGGAATGCCTATGCCCCATCCATGGAAAGATCCCTTGACTCAAAGTAGAGCGAAGTAGTGAATAAATCTGTGATGCATTACTTTAGGCAGCATTCTAACACAAATCCTGATTTGCGAGGGAAAGTAAATCCCAAAACAACACTCTGCTTAGGGTTTGTATCCTTTTTGAAATGCAAACCCGGTGAAAAGTGTGAACAAATCTGCCCGCGTTTTCATGGATGCAGTAATATATTGTTTACATTAAAGCAGAACTCATTCAGGTCAGAATTTCTCTATGAGACATGCAAGTATTTTTGTTTTATTTAAAGCTAAAAACTTTTATAGAAACAGAAAACAAGATTTGTCAGCTACCCCAGGCAGTAATGTATATAATTGCTTCAGCATGGTGCCTTTCATAGATCATCATATATTACCTCAATGACTTGAGAGTACATTAAGGAAATATGTGCATATACTACTTTAGTTGAAAATTCAGAATTGCGCAAGTCTGTTTTGCTCAGGATACTTTAGAGAATTTGGAGAAATAAAGTTTGTATTAAATCAAATTGATGCATTATTAGTTTTCATGCCACAATAAATGTTGTAAGTGAGACTGAATTCTGATGAATAAATCTAGCAGCTCACCAAATTTCTAAAATATGTTTTAGTGCTGATCCCAATGAAGTCGCAGACTGACACCTAAGCCAGAGTATTCCACAGGGACGTTTTGGAATAGTATTCCTTTCAGCATTGCCTGAAGTGGTGGATGGCCACAAAGCGCTAAGCCCAAAAACCAAACTCTCCTGTGATCTATGGTATTACCTTTGCACAACTATTACATGATGGATGAATGCCCTATTACAGACCGCTAATCTTCATTACTCTTGGTCCTGTTGTACTCAACCCATTCATGACTAATGGAGATAACCATCTCCCAGACAGAAAAAAGAACAGAGGAAACCTGGGACCCCTACCAGACCCCCTCCCACTGGGAGTACTTAACCAGTACTTTCCCAGCATTCCTCTTGAACTACCAAGCCACCAACAGGAAGGCCAGTCAGCCAGGAGGGAGGGAGGGGCATCATGAATAGGACGAGGACAATGGGACCAGGAGTAATGAAGATTATCAGTAAGCAACAGGGCATTACCCCCAGGTCCCTCCTGTCCTCGTCCCATTCATGACTAATGGAGCATACCAAAGCCAGAAACCCAGCCTTCTGAACTCCCAAAGAGCACCCAGGACACCACACCAAAAGCAGCATCCCAAGTGAAGCAAACTGAAGAACCACAGGAAAAAACAGGCAGGAGCACACAGCCCGCAACACTCCCAACCAAAAAAGGGGCGTATCACCCAGAATAAGCAGGAGACGACCAAGGTGAACAAAAAAGCTGACCAGCAAGCCCACAGCGCTGCTACACAACCACAGAGAAGGACACCCTACACCACACAACTCAGAGGGCAGCCAACCCACACCGGGAATGCCCCCGTACCAAAACCAGAGGATGAGCACCTGCCATGGAAGCGCCAGAGACAGCCATCAACAGAAGGACAGCGAGGAGGCCACAGTCAGAAGAAGACTCATAGCGGCAAGACACATCATCAAAGCCAGGAAGAGACAAACAGGGACACAACCAAGGCACTGGAAGAACCAGTACCGAACACCACAGCTGGAAACGCCAGCCCCAGAGACAAAAGGAAAGGAGAAGCAACCACAGGCACAAAGGAGGCATCCAACCACAGAAAAATGACAAGCAGGGCACCCCAAGTGCAAAGGCAATTCCCCAGAAGGGAAACAGTGGCCGAAGCAACTACACCTCCAGAACAACAGGCACAAAGGGGGACCATAACAGACTGAGTACCCCATGGGGCACAAAAAGCCTGAAACGGTTTCCACAGGGCCACAAGGCCGCCAACGCCCCTCAAGCCATCCCAGAGACATTGCAGCAGAACCGACAGATAGCACCCCAAAGCAGACAACTGAAGGAATGCCCAACAAAGCCCAAAGCCCTCACAATCAAACCCAGAAGAGAGCCGAGGGGAAGAAAGGGAACACCCAAAAGCCACAAGCCTCAACCAGAAAAGGAAGAGCAACAGGGCCAACAATGGGACCAATCCCAATACTACTGGGGAGACCCACAGCAGACCAGCCCAAAGAAGGTGAGAAAGGCCCGCTGCTGGGGCCAAGGCACACACCCATAGGGCCAGTCAAGGAATGGACAACATAGCCACACTCCATACACCCGCACACGAACCCCAGCCAGAAAACCAGGGAACAAGCACACGAGGAGGAAAAAAAACAAGACGAAGAAGACTGAACCAGGAAGGGAGGAAGCATTGACCAAGGAGCAATCACCCACCAACCAGATAGACACGGCCACCAGAGATCTCAGATGACACCACTGCCACCGAAAACTCCAGAGGAGGACCAGGCCCCATGGCAAGAACGCCCAGCACTGATCACTAGCGCCGACACAGGATGATCGCCAAAGCACCACGACCGAGAGAAGGAGCCAGAGCCGTGGCACAGAGACAGGCCAACAGGCCAGGACAGAGGCACTCACAAAGAACGTAGGCGAAACCGGGTCTCAACAACCGGAACACTGCCCAACGAAGCCACAGGCACCCTCCCATGGCCTCAGAAATGAAGCAGTTCCAACAAGTGCCAGAATCCCAGCCACTTGAAGACCAACCAGGAGGACCAGGCAGCCAAAATCCCACACCCCACCTGGACTGGAAAAGGCAGGAGGGGAGCCAGTGACCAGAAACCAGTGCAGCACAACACCGCAACAGGAAAAGAGGCCAACAACAAGGCCCCAACAGAGCCAAGGAAAGACTCCAAGGGACGGACACCACAGCGACCCAAATACCAGAGAGGACAAAGGATGGAGCGAGGCAAACCACCAAGGCCGTGAGACCAGTGGAACCCAAGGACCAAACAGGAACCCCAGGGAAGACCCTGCCTCAAACAGCACCTACCAAGGAAGACACCCCCAACTTCAACCCAGGGGTCGACTCAAGGCAGACAAAACAGCTCAGGAGAAAGTCAAACCCACTATCCACCGGGCACAAGCCACACACCGAACAACACTAACAGCAACCAGCCACAGCACACCCCAGACCTAACAGCCGGGACAAGGGCAACAGGACACTGGTCCAACCAGCCCAACCTGGGAAGGGGAAAACTCCCAACTAAACAACAAGCTGACCAACCGGCCTGGAGGGCAAAGGATAACACCCAGGAGCCACCCCAAGTGAATCCCAACACCAGCCACAGAAGAGCCAACACAAAGCCGGGTGACGGTCCCAAAGCAAGCGGAGATACAGACAGCCACAGGCCCCAGAGCCCCAGGCAAAACAACTGGCAGGAAAATAAGCCCAATGCCATGACCACAAGGACAAGGGAGTCAGATAGCACACCAGACAGGCCAGCTGACTGAACCACAGACTAGCCAGAAGAGACAAGAGGAGGAACTCCCACCAGACCCTAGAAAGCCAGGCACCACACAGGAAGGCCAAAGCAGCCCAGGAGAACAAGCAACAGCACTCAACACCCAGGCCAGCAACCCGAGGCCAGAAAATGGAAAACCAGAGACCCACAGGAAGGTGCACAGCAGGCAACCCCCAACCCAGTAGCAGGGCCACAACCAACTGCCCCAGGAAACAAGGATTTGATATAGAAGGCTCTGACACAGCCCAAATGGCCAGAAGTAGAAGAACCGGTACCAAAAAGCTGGCACAACCGCCCAGGAATGGGAGCAAGGAGTCCATCAAAACAGCACCCCCACAGACTTGTAAAGAGTGGCACAGTGACACCAAACATCCACACCCCAGAAACACTCTACCCCCAAGGGCAGAGAGAAACATCCTTCGGAACCAGCCTCAACCAAGGCCATAGAGGCAACACACCACAGAAAGCAACCGGGAAGTCAGGGATGAAGCAAACTATCCTGCATGGGGATGCCATCTCCATGTCCCTGCCCGCTCCCGGGGAAATAAGGCACAGAGGAAAGGCCCGTAGGGAAGGGCTGGGAGGCCGGCCCGGACATCAGCAATGCCTAGCACAGAATGCCGGAATACAAGGGGGACCAGAGCACCCTCTCTCTAGCAAGACACCATGAAGAAGAAGGCAAGCCAGAATGGTCCTGAGGCAGACACCCAAAAGGTGGCCCCCCAAGGCCCCCGAAGGCCAGGACAAGACTCACCACCTGGACGGCAGCCCACCTGAAACCAGAAAGCACTCAGACCAGGAGACAGCCACAACAAGACAGTGAGGCCATAGAAAACTGATGCAGAAGCCAAAGCCCCACAAACCGGACCAGAATTCCTGCCCAAGGAAGACTGAGGCCGCAGGACACACCGCCACTCAACCCACCGAGCAAACAGGGGCGGGAGGAGGTAGCGCCCATAAACCGTACCCACACTGACACAATGTGTTGTGCAGCACACATGAAAACAGCAAAAGGCCAATGATTGTTTATGTACCTGAAGGTCCCTCTTCCTGCAAATAAACAATACATTTTTTTAAATGCAGTTTTGCAACTTCTGAGTGTGCTGCATTAAGCAGCACACATAGAAGTTACAAAATGGCATTTATAGATTGTTTATGTGCAGGAAGGAGAACCTTCCTGCCCATAAACAATCTTCCCCTGCACACAGACACCCTTGCACTATGGTGCGAGGGTGCGTGCATTGGGGCTAGGCTGCTAAGTGTAGCGCGAGCGCAGGGGGAAACGCAGGGCTGCGCCATATTCTTGTAAATATGGTTCAGTCCTGCGTTTTTTGAAGTGGCAGAGTGAGGCGTTAAGCCAGGAAGGCTAAGGCCTAACTCTGCCACTTCCCTTGTAAATATGTCCCATGGTTTCCCCACCCTACCTAGATTTAGGAGAAGCTGTATGTTTCCTTTGGCAGAGCCTCAGCTGACTCTGCAAGTGGAAACATTTAATGTGGCCTCCCTCTGCCACTGGACCACCTTGTCATAGTGTTTTTCACCCTGCCCTGTTTAGGATGGGGCGGCGTTTACTAGACTTCCTGCCCATGACCATCATGTGAGACATGGTAGTCAGCGCAGGAATAGCTCTAAATTCCCCCAACATAATGGGATACAGATCACTACACATCAGGGTCACTGTGTTTTTTGTTTGTTATTCAGGCTCATTTTTCAGTAAAACAAAATATTTTGCTGCATGGACATACATGGCACCTGCTAATCAAAGTTCAAAGCCTTTTCTTCCCACCGCACCAGCTGTTGCAACGAAGGTTTAGAGATAGCCCTCCTGGGAGGCAGGAATCTCTAAAGAAAGTGGGTTGTCCTCTCCAAGCAGAACAGAGGCCAAAACCTTTGTTAATTGGAAAAGCTAATGGGTCATTTGCCAGCCTCAAAATGAGCCTGTAAATATGAATTTGAAGAAAGCCAACGTGGAAAGGTGGCAAGGTGATCCAAGTAGTGAGACACTTTTAGCAGCTTTAATTTTAAGCTTATCTCACTCTGAGATTTTGGAACCAAAATCTGAAGGCTTCATTAGGACTAAAAATATATTATATTTGTTCTCCTTTCTTGACTTATTCGAGGATTGTGCTTTTTATTTTCGTGACTGAGAAGGTAACTTTGTTGACCAAGTGAACAACTTGGCTTACCAAAGCCATACTCCAGCCCTATCAGTCAGAAAAGGCACCTACAATCATGTATGGTGCTTGAGAAGGTGGGGCATTAGGACTATACCTCAGAAGCTAAAGTAGAGCAGAAGGCCGTCCATAGGTCTATTAGAAACTGTGTTTTTTAGCCGATGCAGACTTCTTCAGAAATAAGATCATAGCTGCCCACAATTCCCCTAAATAAATGTTTTCAATAGTTACGATTCTTTCAACAACACAATATAAGTCACAGTCCTTTAAATACTCTTAAAAATTGCTAGCTGACCTATCAAATGTCATTGAGAATAAAGTTGCAGCCAAATGTGATACTATGATCCATAACACCCAGGATTAGACAACAGAGATGGGGAATATTCTTCAGTCACCTACCTTAATTCTAGGTCATCTGAGTTGGGGGCACTGGCTTAGGATAGGCTGACCAGGTCAGCTTACACTCCTCAGGATTTCCACCGTGCATGGGGAATATGGACCAGCTCTAAATCGAGCAATTTAAACACAATAGCAGTACTATTAAATCAGGCTCTGAATTCCATCTAATCCTGCCCAAGATTTGGAAACGGTTGCTTCAGAACTATGAAAGCTGCTCTCCAGTGTGTAACAGCTCCTTAATTAACACCTGTGTTCCTGAAATTTAGACAAAAGCTCTGATTCTCCCACTGTTACAAAAACATGATGCTAACCCATATGTCCTCTCTAACTTTCAACCAATTTCACATTTTAAAACAAAACCAAAACAAATTCTGGAAAAACATGTCAAAGGTCTAATCTCAAGATTTTTGGAGGAACACCAGGTCCTTGAATCAGTGCAGTCTTGCTTCCGACCTGTATATAGTCCTGAAACATCTTTGGTGTGGGTGCTGGATGATCTTCACGTGCCAGCAGACATATGGCACCCTGTAGCACGGATCTTGTTAGATCTACCCACCATACCTGATATGATCTTGTACCCCTTTTCACTCACTAGGCTGATGGAAGCTGGAATAATTGAGAGTCTGTGTTTTAATGGTGTGAGTCATACTCAAAGGACACATGGCTGGCGGTATATGTACCACCTTATCAATCTGAGTTTAAAGCATTAAATCAGATTTAGCCTCAAGGTGCAGCTCTTAGACCAACCCTTTTTAATCTTTACCTATGCCCCCAGTCCAACTGGTAAAATCCTACAGGGTTAACTGCATGAATTATGCTGATGATACCCAGTGATCTTCACTGTGGATCAGTCAGTTAATGCACATTTTCAGAGCTTTCATCAGTGTATGACGGTAGAGAAAACACCCTGAAATATAATGATAATAAAACCGATTTCCTCTTGATTAGAGATAAGTCTACCATCTGTTCTTTTGCATCACTTTTCTTGCCTCCATCCTGGGCTCATCCTCTGTACCTAACTGAATAGGTTAAGGATCCTGTTTTTTTCTTGGATGGCAAGCCGACACTTCGTAAGTGGGTTAACCACCTCTCTTCCAACTGCTTTGTCTTGCTTAAAGTTTTGAGAAAGATTCTATCTTTTACCTTCTCTGCAGCCTACATGGCACCGGTCCAGGTGACCATTGTCAGTCGACGGGACAACTGCAGCACTCTCTCAGGGGCACATGTTGGTCAGTTCACAAGACTTAAGAGAATTCAGAATGCCATGGCGAGACTTGCATTAGGTCTGCCTGCACATTACTCTGCATCAGCAGCCCTTAACTCTCTGCATTAGCTTCCTTGGCAAAATCAATGTGATTTGGTCACAGAGAACTATATGCGTCTTGACCTAGATATTTTCCTTAGTGGTGGTTCCAAGACTTAAGCGGGCATGGGTTGGTGATGATCACTTTATTGTTTAGTCAATTAAAACCATAACAATTTTTCTATGAATACCTACATTGATTAAAAACATACATTAAAATTATTTCATCAGCCCAGTATATCACAATGTAATTTCACACAACTATAAAACAAGGATCTTCAATTGTTAAAGTTCTCTAAAACCCTGTAAAATGATATCTAAAAATTTGTAAAAGTTTTGAGTTGATTAACATGAAAAAAAAAAAGACCATCAAGTTATAGCTTACACTTATTAGTTTCATTTACGATAGGAATAATTTATGAATTAAGTGATCGAGTCCAAGGTCTCTTATATTACTACAAGTCATTAGGCCATTACGGGTCGTAATTGTTTCCTGCCTGGTATGTAAAGCAGTAAGTTCAGTCATTGAGCTGACAGACCAGCGGACTAGTTGTGGCAGGCATTGATTCTTCAGCGGGTAGACCCTCACTTGAAGACTTAGACTTCAGAGCCTGTTCATGTAAGTGAAGAAACTTAACCAGTTTGCAGTTCATCCGCGGGTCAGACGGATCTAGCCCTGCAATAATAGCGGACCTGCAAGATCTTATTCCTTTAATCTGGAAGTCTTGGGTTGGGAATGATCCTCTTTGGTAGCAGCTGCAAAGATATGCAATACGCCTCCACTAGGCCTGAGAAAAACACTAGGCCTTTTTTATGCTTCCGTGAGGCTCTAAAAACCTGGCTATATGATCAATAATGCCCTTCATTAAGGCATTTTTTTCTTGCCTAGTGCCAGGATACCTTACTCTACAAAGTTAGTAACATAATATGCTGCCTCTGAGTTACTTGTGGTTGTGCCATAAGCAGAGGCGGCCGCTAATGAATGAAACTAGGGGGACGGGGTGGGTAGAAAACAAAAATCACTTACCTGCTGCAGCCTATCTCCCCTGTCCTTTTCGGTTGCATGGAAGCACAGGAAGCACACAGGCTCCCAGAATCCCCTACCCAATCACAATGCTGCTGTCACCTGCATGACAGCAGCATCGTGATTGGTCTGATCGGCCTCGTTGGGCGCTCAGACATGGGTGGCAGGCCATGCTTGTTCTCCACCCAGGCTGTGCATTACAGCTGGGTGGAGAATATGCTAAGTGCGCATGACTGTTTGGTTGGCCCAAGACGGCCGGCCAAACTGTCATGCGCACTTAAGAGAGTCCCCCTGCCCGCATCTAAAGTTAAACAACACTGAGTCAGTACGGAAAAATTAAATGATAATATCATTATGTTATTATCATTTTATTTTTCCTTTTAGTACTGCTCAAAAAGCAGAGAGGCAATGCTCCTCTGCCTTAGCGGACGAGCTGCCGCTGGCCACAAGATACGAGGGGTGAGCCCAGAGTTCCTCACAAAAGCGTGCTCTTACTTAACAGGACCGTAGATTGTTAATTTGCTGGCTGGGATCTCTATCCCAAATTCTTAATCTAGTATTGTTCAACATGACTAACCCATTTACTATATGACCTGCACCAGTTGGTACCAGGTGTGCGATTAGAAGCAGAAATCTTAGGATAAGACAGGAGACTACTAACAATTTTGCCTCAATGTTCCTGCAGCTCACATGAAAAAAATTGCCCCAAATAAAATTAATACCCACAAAAAGGCACATGTTGAGCTGCTGGATGTGACATGGTGACATTTGGAGGCACTCCAAATTTAAAATGCTGTGTTAGAACACACAATATAAAAGCATTCTATACTTTGCAGGAATTTCATCCAAGGGATGTCTAGGTTACACATATTGTTGGTCACACACTGACAGGTTGAATGTGTGGCATGACCCTTGTGTCGGTTGTATATAAATTCTGCAGGGCGCCAACCTCCTGTGGAGTTATCAAACCTACAACTATGCTACGTATTGGGTGGTTTCGGGCCACACAGAAAGGCTTTCATTGAAGCATATCCTTTTAAAAACACAATACTATTGAGGAGAAATGTGCATTCTTTCCCTTTTAACAATGATTCTAAAGTCCCATTCCCATGGATTGTCGAAGGCATGGGTGTCCAACGTAGTTCTAGGAGAGTTGTACCCATTCCACAATGACAAAGTGCAAAATTTCTGTATAGATTGTTTTTTGAAATTGACCTTATGTGCGTATGCTGAGAAAAGTCCTGATCAAGCCTTCCTGACACTACACAGTGTCCCAGTGGTTTAAAGAGTAATGCTGAGACCACTTCCCAGAAACAGCCACTGGCTGGAGAAGGGAGATCAAACAAACCAAGTGTGATAAGAGAATGCTTGAAATAAGTTTAGCCACACCATTCGCTCGGGGTAGCAAACAAACCCATTGTTTTTTTGGCTACCATGGCACCTCAGATTAGAACAGTCATATGCAAATCAATCTTTGTCCTTGTTGGAAATGGATCTTTTTGCAGGCTCATCCTCAAACTTCTTGCCTTCCTCCTCCACTTTTCTGACCTCATTTTTCTGGTATTAGGACTCGGAGCACCCTACCCCTGCTAACCAGTGCCAAAGTGCATGTGCTCTCTCTTCTAAAACATGGTAACATTGGTTCATCTCCAATTGGCATATTTAGTTTACTTATAAGTCCCGAGTAAAATGGTATCCTTGGTAACCAGGGCCTGTAAATTAAATGCTACTAGTGAGCATGCAGCACTGATTGTTCCACCCACTGAAGTAGCCATTTAACAATGCCTCAGGCCTGCTACTGCTGAGCCCGTGTGTGCAGTTTTAAACTGCCTTGTTGATCTGGCAAAATAAACCTTTTACCATGCCCAAACCTTCCTTTTTTATATGTATAAGCCACCTCTAAGTAGGCCCTGAACAACCCAAAGGTCAGGGTGAAATGTATTTAAAAGGCATGACATGAACTTCTAAGTTTTACTTGTCCGGGTAGTGAAAAGCTCCCAAAGTCGTTTTTCACTACTGCAAGTCCTCTTTTACCATAGGATAACACTGGGACTACCTAATAAAATTTTATACGTGTAATTTACACTTGGGAAGAGATAAGACTCCCAAAAGTTGGATGACTCTGGAATCCTAATTTAAAATCCTAACAAGGTGAAATTGCAGTTCATGAAGTTTGCATTTTCTTATTGCTCTGCTGCCTGTTGTTCCCCTGCTACCTGTCTCTGATCAGTCTGGAGTGTGTGACAGCTAGGCGTTGTGTATTCCCCCTAGACAGCCACACACAATAGAAGCTTAGGTGTGACTTGATGGGCCATCCTGGGAGGATGGGAGGGAGGAGCTGCACCCAGCCTCACTTAAATCTGAATAGACTGTATCCTGTCCTCACACAAAGGGATGCATACCCCCCTGCATTGAGTCTGGAACCATGGCAGAAAGGGAGGACCTCTATGCACTGCATTTCAAAGACCTGTCTTTGAAATCTCCCCCACTTCAAAGGCCCAACTGGGTATAAGTACTGGACCTCTGACACTATGATTTCAGTACACTCCTGGACCTGTGAAGACTATGTCAGGAAGGACTGCTGTGGTGCTGAAGGACTGCCACTCTGTTGGACTGCTGCTTTGCTGGACTCCTGTCTTGCTGTGCTGCCCTGCCGGCTGCTGTTCCCCTGCCTGGGTATGAAGGACTGGACCTGAATCACCTGTACAGAGCTCCAAGGGCTAGCTGGCTGGCCTCCTGATCTGGAGTCTCAGGAACATAAAAGGCTTCCAACCTACCTGCTTCTCTACCGGGACTCTGACATCCGTGAGTCTGCCCTGCCAAGTAGTGTCACTGCATTCCTGGACCCTTGGAAGTGGGCCTAAGTTGCTTGCTCCAGCAAAACCCGCACATCCTCTGTCAAACTGGCACTTTGCTGTTGTTGCGTGAGCCAGAACCGGCCCATTGTCCCAGTTGCGTGGATTGCAACAGGCCCACTGATCCTTTTGCATGGATCAATCGGTGCACAAATGCTTGTGCATTGACCACAACCAGTGCATCGCTCTTTTTGCGTGGACCAGAACCGGTGCATCCCCTCTGCTGCGTGGATCGGCCCTGATGCATACCTTAGGAACCACCACTGCTCAATGCTCTTCCCGGCACAAGTTCTTTGCATCCTCATTGATGGCATCCTCGACGCCAACGACTAATCTCCGCATCACATCTCTTTTCTCATCGGAGTCGACGTATTGCCCCTGCTGTGTGGATCATGACAGGTGCATTGCCACCACTGCATGGATAGACACCGATGAATCTCTTTGACTGCACCCGCAACTTTGATGTTGACGCAACCAGGATTAAGGTACTTTTGTTCTGCAGGCCTCCCTGGGTTCCTGTATCCAGCCTGCACTCCAAAGTGGTTGGCATGGACTTTTACCTTTGTCCTGGTTCAACACTGCCAGATATCCCAAGGAAGTGTTTATTGCTTCTAAGCGCTATTTTACAGTTTATTCTTTAAAAATTCATATCGCAAGTTCTACTTATTGAATTTTTGTCATTTTGGTCATGTTGTATTTATTAAATTAAGAGCTATTTTTCTAACCTGGTGTGGAATCTTTTTGTGTGGTGTTTCCGCTGTTTTACTGTTTGAAGTGTTGCAAAAATACTTTGCACATTTGCTCTACGTAAAGGCCGACTGCTCTGTGCCAAGCTACCAGAGGGTGAGCACAGGTTAATTTAGGATGTGCCTGCTTCTTACCCGCATTAGGAGTGTGGTTGCTGATTGACTAGGGCTCATATATACCAGTCAACCTACAACCCAATTTCTAACAGTCCTGCTCCTGTGGGAACAGTCCAGCCCGAACTGTCAAGCTTGGTCCTCTCCAAACCAGAACACAAGGAACTCAGGACTGGTTTCAAGCTGATTGAGGCTCTTCAGCCAGATGTAGCTTGGTTCCAGTGGCACATTGAGCAAGGAACCCACATCTAGGCATATGCTTGCCCATTTAGGTCAGTACATCAAACACACAAAATGTGATGGGAGAATGCTTGCAATAAGCCTAACCACTAGCAATCACACAGGCTGGCATTCAAACCAATCGTTCTTTTGCTCACCATGCCACTTCAAATGACACCCAACTAAGTGCACATCAGTTTTGGGCCTGCTCTAGTGGGAATAGTGCATCCCAAACTACCAAGCCAGGTCCTCTCTGAACCAGAACACAAGCAACACGAGACCGGCAAATGCAAAAGAGTTTATTGATCTCATGTTTCATTGACCATTTAAGGTACATCCAGCATACTGATCATATCATCACAAGTTTCACTACTACCTATTACTTTCTACCATGCTCCATTTTTCCTGAAAGCCACTGACTATAGATAAAAAAAAAAAATCTGAATTATGTGAGAAAACTGTTTTGCACGTCACATTTCATTTTTACATACATTCATGCTCCAATTGTAAGTACATTGCCAACACTAGAAAGAAAATGCAAACTTGATTTGGCAGCATAACTCCTGCAAGACATGCACAAATATCACACAGATCAACAAAGTACTCAGTGCACTTTGGTAGACATGAACAGTGCATTATCTCAGCTTAGAGTGTATTCTGGGATTACGATCATGATACAAGGCGAAAGCAAAGAGCCCCTGGTCCAAAATTCACATTGTCGGCTTCAACTTCATCTTCAGGATCTTTAGATAATAAACCCTTTTCTGCAAGTGTAGTGCTATATTTTAAAAGTCTTTCTTGTGCGGCAGAACACACAAGTTACTCTGATTCCAGTCACTGTTCTATCCAATCATTGTTCTATCTCCAAGTTTTCCATATTAAAATCCGGTTCCTTAAAACTGACAACATTTTCATAGGCAAATTCTTTCCATTCCTCTATGGTACGTTCTTTATCCTCTATTGACTCATCATAGACTTCAGCCTCTGGCTCATCATCCGGGTCATGATACTGCAGAAAGTAAGGGTGGGCAAGAGCTATCTGCTTAACACTGTCCAATATGAGCATCTTCTCAAGAAGATCCACCATGAGTGGATTGGCACCACGAAATACTTCTTTTAAATCTTGATGAGGCAAATGTGGCAAGGACTCAATATACTTTCTAGCATGCTCAGAAGAGATTATCTTCAGAAGTTCAGAACTTGGTGTACCCACAACTTCCATAATTCTCTTTAACTGGTCAATATAATTGTTTCCTGGAAAAATCGCCTTGCCTTTCAGTAGTTCTGCCATGATGCACCCAACAGACCAAATGTCAACTGATTGTAGTGCATCTAATTTAACATGATTTCTGCAGCCCGGTACCATCGTATTGCTACATATCCTGTCATTTCATCATCTGTTTGTCGGGCTAACCCAAAATCTAAAATCCTGAGCTCACAGTCTTCGTTCACAGCTAGATTGCTGGTTTTTAAGTCTCGGTGGATAATCCCAGCTGAATGAATATACTTAAGTACTCGAAGCAACTGGCATACAACAAACTGTATGTGGTCATCTGTTAACTTCTGGCACTTCACAATATTATTCAAGTCAGCACCCATTAAATTTGTCACAAGGTAAACGTCATTAAAATTTTCATTTGAAGTTGAAGGTGTAAACACATCCACCAATCCTATCACATTTCATGTTTTATATGCTTGAGTAACCTCATTTCCCTGTAAGTTCTTCTTGCATGAATAAGTGACTGGAAGGGCCGCAAAAGCTTTTTCACTGCCACTTTTTGCCTCGTTTTGGTATTATACCTTGAGCAGACGGAACCGTAGGCGCCCACCGGGGTGAGGTTGGTGTAGTGTTTGGGCACTTCAATGCAGTTTAGTTCAGCTACTGCCGGTAACAGCCCACTTTTGCCGACATCTTCAGGCACGGCTGAGCCAGGCTCCGCTCAGAGTAAGGGTCAAGCCAAGACCAGCTTTGCCCAGATTGGGGTTCTGCAGTTCGGTGTAGCTTATATCCATTGGCAATGTGAGCAAGGGACAGTGCCACCCTTGAGACAGTTGCAATTGTTCTTTGATTTCCAGCTATAAAGCTGAGAGGGTGAGTAATATAGTGCCTGCACTGTGTGATGGACCTAAAACTGGAGGCCAAAAGTCATGATAATCTCTAAAATGTATCTGGCAGATACTTATTTTCACAGGAAATCCACTGCTATTGTCATGTTTAGTTTATGTAACCAGCCAGATCCTCATTGTTATCCACCATATATTCACTAACTAAGCTAGGGCACCGTTCTAACAAGTCCATTAGTGGAATCTTGTTAAAGTTTGTAAAACTATTATTAACCCTCTTTTATGAGTAATCTTGATTTAAAGGTAAATAGTAGCAAATCTTTTAGTATGATGATTGGACCGAGAAATACGAAATCTAAATCATATTTTATTGTGGGTGGGTGGAGGTCAGTAAGGTCACTACATTTAATTGTTTGAGAATTATGTTTGACCCTTCGTTGCAGTGGGGGTAGTTGATAAATACCAGATCACAGCAATTTGAAAGGGAGACCAAGGTATTTTTTTGCTTTGCCAACAGGCTCAAAACACAGACCCCCAAGGGTGATGTTACAGTTGTATAATAGTAAATGCATTCCAGTAGCTCTATATGGGGTAGGTATATGAGGTCACGTTAACTTTGGTGCTCTCTAAAGAGCAGAAAACACTTTTTTATATAGACTCCTTTCGGTACCTATGAGTACTGCTACCTGCATTTGTCACAGTGAATTAGGGGTATATTATATATATCACTGTTAGACCTAGCACCATTGGCGTGGGTCTCCCTTCCATTTTTTTCGCTGTTGCCTCCTATGTTTTTGCTATGTTTTGCTGGTCTAGATGCTTTGGGGCACTTTGCCACTGCTGTTCAGTGCCAAAGTGCAAGTGCTCCCTATTGTAAATTGTTGTAATGGATTAGTGACTCCCTGATTGGCTTATTTGATTTACTTGTCAGACCCTAGTACAGTGCACCATGAGTGCCCAGGGCCTATAAATCAAATGCTGCTGGTGGGCTTGCAGCACTGATTGTGCCACCCACAGAAGCAGCTTGTAAAATATGGCTCAGGCATGCCATTGCAGACCCTGTGTGCAGTCTGGGACTGCCATGTTTGTTTGGCAAGTGCACCCACTTTCCAGTCCCTATACCTTCCCTTTTCTACCTGTTAGTCACCCCTAAGGTAGGCCCAAGGTACACCTATGGGCCGGGTGCATTGTATGTGAAAGGTAGGACATGCCCCGGTGTGTGTGGCATGTCCTGATAGTGAAATACAGCCAAGTTCGTTTTTCACTATTGCAAGGCTATCTGTTCCCATAGGCCAGAATGGGTAGTTAGTTTATAACAGCTTATAAACATAACTGACCCTAGGAACAAGATGGATAAATAAAGTTTAGTATGCCTGAACTCAGAATGTTAAAATACATCTTTTAGTGTGGGTGATTTTTACATTCTGTGTTTGAAAATACCACTTTTAAAAAGTAGGTATTTTCTTGCCTAACCATCCAGTATGCCTCTGCTAGGTTTGTGTATTACATGTCTGGTTTGTGAGTGACAGGGGGCTGGAGAGGGCTTTGGCTCCAGCAGTCTGATGAGTCAGGGCTGGGCTGAATAGGACCTGGGTTGAATAGAGAGTAGGGGAGGAGATTTCCTTTCACTTGCCTGAGCCTACATTGAATAGAGAGTAGGGGGAGGAGATTTCTTTTCAGCTACCTGGGCCAGGTCTGCATTCAACAATGCTGTCTCCACCTCCTGCCAGGAAGCTGCATCAGGGAGGACAGAACTGGTTTGGGCTGGGTACAGACACTCTCTGCCTTCAGAGAACAAAGAAATTGTGTGTATAAAAAGAGGGGCCCAGACCCCAGAACTTTAGATCACTTCTGTGAATTAAGACAAACCTTTGCCAAGGAGAGAAACCAAGGAAGCTGAAGGAGGAGACTGCCCCTGCGCTGGTTACTGTTTGGGGTTGGCCTGCAGTGGTTACTTATTGCCAAGGAAAGGGGAAAAAGGAACTTTGTGTGTACTTTATCATCTTGAGGAAGATCTCCAAGGGCTTGAAGCTGAGCTTGCCTCCTGTTCTGAAGTCTCAGGGACACAAAGACTTCACCATCAGCTTCCCCTGAATTTCCTTGCTGGGAATTCTACCTGCAGAGAGGTGCCTGCTGTTGTTTTAGGACCTCTAGAGACTGCGTGTCGCTGGGAGCTGGAAGCGCGACGCAACGAGGAAGAAGCATGTCGCTGCCGCAGCTATTGCCGTCGAATCACCGAAGAAGCGTGTCGCATCGCCGGAGAAGCATGTCGCCGCCGCAGAGGTTGCCGTCGCATCACCGGAAAAGTGCGTCGCAGGGCCTGTCGCGGCTCAAGAAACCACCGATTTCGCCGCACGGCTGTCGGGCATGCACGCATCGTATCCAAGTTGTCGCATCACATCAAAGACGCCATTTTGTCGCATCGCACCGGATCATCGCATTGAGGCGCCAACTTGTCGCATCGTAACCGGAACGCAGTAAGAAACTGACGCATCACCTTCCCTGCGGCCCTTTTGTTTATATTGCATTACGCATCCAAGGAACTTTGAGAGTAAAGTGTTGCATTTACCATCTACATTGAACTAAGCTATTTCTACCATTTGAAAGTCATATTTTTGAATACTGTATTGTGGATTTTTGTTTCCGGTCCAGGGAAGACATGGCTTGGCAGTTCGGGCTGGACTGTTCCCATGAGGCACAGGGTCAGACTGATTTGCATATGGCCATGTCTGAACTGGGGTGGTGGAGTGAGCTAAAGAATGATGATGGATTAAACCCAGATCAGTTGACTGGGGGTGAGTGTTTGATTAGCTCAAGCGCTCCGTCCATCATTCCCTTTGGTATCGCTGTGTTAAATATTATACGCACAGTTTTAGCAATGATGAAAAGGTGTGATTAGTGCCATGATTAATATTTGCATGCCTGTTTTTTTTATCTGGATATCACTGGATTTGGTATCCGATATGACCTGATTTGAAATATGTTCTCTGTGCTATTTGTGTTGGACAAATTATTTTTGTATGTATAAGCTGACTGTATTCTGATTTGGAATTTTATGCTTTAAATGTAACTTTTATGGTATTTTTCCAAATAAAGTTGATTGACTGACTGACTGAACCCTCTGTAACAAGTCTCTTATCTGCAGATAATTAAAATCCCATCACTTGGCAAAGCAAATTCATGTTTCATATCTACTATGAAAGTGCACAGAGTTCACCCTCAAACAACTGGCCAAGACAGACAAGGCCATGTCCAATACAGCAAAAGCTATTGTGAAATGCACCAGGCAGTGATGACTCTGGATCAATAGCAATATTGACAACAAATAAACACCCTTCTGAACTTCTTCATACTTTACCTAATTAAAGTAGTTAGGATCAGAACACCTAATCAGGCACACTGTAGACTGTGATCTGAGACATAGGAAATGATACATCTGCGATGCATAATGGGATTGATCAAAAGATAACTGAAACATGAGCAACCTAGGAGTTGGGGACCTATTGGGGCAGTACAGGCTGGACTATTACCATTATAGCAGGGTCAAGACTAATTTGCATATCACTGGGTTCAAACTGAGGTGGCAAGGTGTGCAAAATACCAATGGACTGGGAAGCAGCCCCAAGAAATTACCAGTGGCTGATATTAATTCTACCATTCCATCCATCACTTTTTGTATATGTTAGTCTGTTGCTCTAAGTGTGATGGTTATGCCCAGACGTAGGTACTGTGCACACTATGTCACTGGAATCAACCTTTGCTAGGCTGACTAACTCTAACTAGGGTGAAAGCGGTCCTAGGTTGCTTGTGTTCCTGTTCAGGAAGGATCTGATCTGGAAGTTCAGACTGGACTATTCCCATTGGAGCAAGATGAAGAGTGATTTACATATGGCTGTGTCCAAACTGAGGTGGCATGATGTGCATAATAACGATGGACCGGGTTGCAGCCCTTAGTAACTACCAGTGGTTGATATTAGTTCAAGCATTCCATCCATCACTTGTTTTGTATACATTAGTGTGTCGCCCTAAGTGGGACAGCAATGCCCAGGTGTGGGTCCCATGTACACCGTGCCACTGGAACCAAGCTACACCTGGCTGATGAGCCCTAACTAGGATGATACCAGTCCTAGGTTGCTTGTGTTCTGGTTCGGGGAGGATGTGGCCTGGCAATTTGAGCTGGACTGTTCCCATTGGAACAGGGTCAAGACTGATCTACATATGGCTAGGGTCCAAACTGAGGTGGCATGGGCTGCAAAATAACTATGGGCTGGGATGCGGCCTCGAATAATTACCAGTGACTGATAATAATTCAAGCATTCCATCCATCACTTTTTTGTATACTTTAGTCAGATTTCTTAGCAAGCATTTCTATAGCAGGCACAGCATCTTCACCATATGTGGGAACTTTGATTTGGCAGCCGTTCAGCTCAACAGGTTGTATAGCTATTGCTGGAGTAATTTTGCTGCTGTATGGCTCTAGATATAATGCAATCACTAATGGAGGTATTGGGAACCCATGCAGTGTTCCCTGGGCAGCTCTGAAGGGGTCAGATATAGCACCCACAGGTAGAATTATTTATAGAACTCTAATTATGGCAATTGAAGTTCTATAAAAATGCTGCTGAAGTGCAGAGAATTTGAAACAAATCTCATTTATTCCATCACCAGCAAGAAAAACTGTCAAAAAACGGTATCAAATACTTTTTAATTGTCAAGGAGGATAGTGCTGGTTTTCTTTTGTAAACCTGCTGCAGCCAAATGCAGTGCTAGTCATATTTGTATGTGTAGTAATATTCTGGCCAGCAACCACAATGTGTTGTTGTTCAGTCACACGTTCTTTATTACCACTGAAATACTGGTGGAAACAACTTTGTAAAAGATTTTACAATTGGAGTTATCAAGGATATCGGTCAGTATGATCTCCCTTCATCTGGTGGTTTGTCTTTCTTTATGAATATGGCTGCATGAATACACTTTTGGGATATTGGGATGCCCTCTTCCCTGTAGATGGCATTGGATACAGTGCTAATACAGAGAAGGTCTTATTGAACTCCACTGGGGTAATATCTTCCGCAGCCGAACAAAATGTCTAAACAGTAATAAGCATTGCAAGCAGTGGCATCACTAGGGGGGTGCGGGGGGTGCGGACCGCACCGGGTGACATCATCACATGGGGTGACACCTTTCCCAAATTAGACTATTTACTAAATAGTCTCATTTGGGAAAGGTGTCACCCCATGTGATGGTGTCATGGGGTAAGTCGTGAGGGGGTGACACCATGAGTTACCGAGTTACCGCACTGGGTGACACCAACCCTAGTGACGCCGCTGATTGCAAGCTTTATTGAGTATTCTACTGATAAGGAGCTCTATGATACCGCATTTCAATATGGATTTATTTCCTCCGCTAAGCATTGATTTTCTTTGTTATTCAAGCTTTGATTAAAGTTTTAAATTTGTTTGATAATTGAATTTATGACCCTGACTAACTGACCATCATTTCCCTATTTGTTTAAAAGAATTCACAGAGGCACTGTCTATTTATTTATAAGCTATTATATGGCTGACTGATTCATTATATTTGTATAGGCCACTACGATTGTAAAGATATAATAATGCAGTCTTCTCTTACAGTCATCTCTTTGCTCATGCATTATAAATATATTTTGATATGTTTACGTAGCCCTCGAAGAATTGACAATGATTGCCCTAACATGTTTAATTTCTAGACTATGGTTTTGTTTGCTACATTTTATGAACTCACTTTGTTGGCTTTGATTTTCCCTAATAGTATAGCTAAGGACTGCTTGCCTGACTTTTGTCTTCAGTGTGTCGCAGACGATTGCCTTTAGAAGCAGTATTCATATCCTGGGG
Source organism: Calotriton arnoldi (assembly GCA_963921515.1). Classification (NCBI taxonomy): domain Eukaryota; kingdom Metazoa; phylum Chordata; class Amphibia; order Caudata; family Salamandridae; genus Calotriton; species Calotriton arnoldi. Next base: position 840,534 of record CAWUFW010007303.1, on the reverse strand, counting down.
GTATATATTTTTTGATTGCCAATCCTTTGTGCTCCTAGGATGAATGATTTCCTAACAGTGCCTGCTGAAAAATACAGCATGGCGTATATCTCATATTACCTAAATAATTAATCTCAGTCATCAAAGGATTGTGAACTGATGTGTTTCTAGGGACGATTTCAATATTTTGAGTGAAAGAATACAATATAAATCTAGAAACATTCTATCCAAGAACACCACTTATGTGAATATTGATAGAATGTGAACCCCAATTCTACATTACATAGAGCAGTCCATCCATCTGCTAGTCTAAATTCTGTCATAAGTTTAAAAATAAACACTCTAGCTTTAGGCATATGCTTTGAGATTAGTAGCATCAAATGTTCTGTACAAAGTAAAATTAAAACCCACACACCGAATGTATGGACATCTCAGTTGGCCAGTTCTTCTACTACAGGGTTGAAAATACTAGAATCATCTCTATTAGGGCCATATACCGAACATGAAGTGAACTTATCGAAATTATATTTAATACCAGTAATCACCTAGCACCCTTGGCTGTGTAATTTACTAGCTGTTTTACTATTCACAGATTTTGCTAGGACTGCAACTCCTGTTAGAGCTAAGATTTTTGATGTAGAAATAACAGTTTTCATCCTAATTTGTGTGAATTTATTAAATTCATCATAGGCTATATGTGCCTCCTGTAAGCGTAGTATTATCAGTTTATGCTTCACTATTCAAGCACTTATTGCTCTGTTTTTGTTTCGGCCATAAAGTTGCTTAACATTCCAACCAAGTATATTTGAGGTTGCCATTTCATTTGACTATTCAAGCAAGTATCTGTACACTTTGAGGATTATAGTGCCGTATTATTTTCACAAAATATTTTTCTTCCTCATTCATTTTTATTGACTAACTAAATGTGTCTAGCAATCCTGCAGCTTTCCCTCAAACTATCCTGCTGCAGAATCCTTTCTTTCATCATTTGCACCCTCCTGAAAGCAGGGGAAGCACTGATTCCCCCCATCTATCAGGATATACTACTAAACGTCCTAAGGAAGGATCAGTCCTAAAGATCAGAGAGAACACTGTATCATTACACCAGAAAATATGAATGCAACCTTTTGTTAAATAAGTGACCGTCGGACATCAATTTACGTTTTGGTGAATTGGACAGGTGTATTATTGCCTTTTTTTAAAAATGTTACAAATGCCTGTGCCTCTTCAGATTCTAACCTTATTTTGAATTTGCCTTTCCATAATAGTCTCAAATTATATTGCTGAACAATTTATTCCTGGCCGCTAAGAAATTGAAATAAGGCTCTTCATTGCCTGATTCCACTGGTGGTCTCAAACGCCGCGGCAGAATAAACCCTAAAGCAAAATCCAGAGTTTGATTAGAATAGCTATTCCCTTCTTGCCTTGGTCAAAATCTACTCTTTCATTTTGTAATTAGAAAAATAGGTTTGCTTCAGGAAATGGGACAGGATGAGCCCTGATGATTGATAGGTTGCATGCTTGACAAAACCCAATAGCAGTTGATTTTATCATGTTATTTAATGCATAAACTAGTTGTTTCTGGCCTGCAACATCTTCAGGAATATCAATAAATCTTAAGGTGGCTCTTAACGCACGATTTTCTAAATCTTTCGATTTACATTTCAATTTCTTCTTTGCCCTTTATGTCTTGCAGTGCATCTGTTTATAAGTTCCTCCAACTTTTTCCAGTATTCCCTCAATCTCTGCCAGTCTCTAAGATAACGTTTCCATTTTGTATCTACTTTTTCTAGTTTTGTGCATATCTTCTACTCCTGATTGTAGTTGTACCTGATTAGAGATTTGGACAGACTCCAGTGTCTGGTGCAGAATTGTTGTTATACTTCAGTGCTTTACTCGCAGTGGGCTCAGATATGATGTGGGATTAGCCATTGAGTGTTCAGATACTACAACAGATATGAGTGGTCTGTGCTTTTGGGTAGAAACAGGACTGCATGAACATTCCATCTCCCTTTACCTTGCTAGGACACCACTCCCTTGATATTTATTAGTACCTGTAGCAGTTTTTGCACTATGTGCAAATTTAACGAGCTCTGAAGAAGCAATGATATCTGAGGGGTTTATTCATGTAGGGCCTGATTCACAGAACTAACTTACGTCAAAAACGTAAACGTAAACGTAAACGTAAATGTAAAGTTAGTACTTTTTAGGTATTCACAGAAGTTAGTAGTCCTAACTTTAGGACTCCTAAATGCCTTCTGTGAATACCGAAAGTCTGAAAGTTAGGATTTTTCTCAGTTTAGGAGTAGTAAAGTTAAGTAAAATCCTAACTTTAAGACTTTCTTTATTCACAGAAGGCATTTAGGAGTCCTAAAGTTAGGACTACTAACTTCTGTGAATACCTAAAAAGTACTAACTTTACGTTTACGTTTACGTTTACGTTTTTGACGTAAGTTAGTTCTGTGAATCAGGCCCTCAGAGTCATAAGAGGCTCTGAAGTAGCCTACCAAATTAAGTTGGTCCGTAATTCCAGACATGTCTTTCGGCAGCGGAACCTCATTATTTCCTTGCTCCGGGTGTTATCTCCATTTAAAGTTTTTTTAGTTGGTATATCGGTTTTTCAACTTCAGGTGCAATGATAAGCTGCTGTGATATCCACTGACTTAAATCAATGACTGCTTGGCTCTTTTGATTCCTGGCTCTGCAAGGAAGAGGCATTTGGAGAGTAAAATGTCTGTGCTCCTCGTGGCCCCTCCGCTATTTGCGTGCTCTAAAACTTTAAGACATGACACGTCTTAATAGCAGAAAGAGGATGTTACGTCAGTGGTTCATTCTCAGTGAACCTCCTTTTGCAGGAGTGCCTATGAGCTTTAATATATTCCACTTTAGACCAAACGTGTCTGCATCCTATTTTATGTGATTATTTGTTTTGAGACTAATATAATCTTGTGACAAAGTTACAAAAAATTCACTGGGATATCATTACGGCTAGATTTAAAAGCCACTACTGTCTAATTTCAGCCATTGTTTAAGTAATTCCTAATGCTATCAGAGGATAATGCAGTATGTGCAGAGTTACAGTTCTCTTTATATGTTGCACCTGCATTTATATACCTGTGTTAGTTTTCTCCAAGATGTCCTTTGGACCTTGTTCCAAACATATGGTTGTCTGAATAAAGCGAGTGTGTGTTGGTTTTACTAGATTATCACTCCTGCGGGAAAGGTTAATTGTTGCTGTTTCTGCAAATTTCTTAGTTACCTACTTCAGAAATGACCTCTTGCAAGGATCGACTATCAAGACATTCTCTTGTGGCTTTATCTGTCTATAAAGCCTCACCATCAGCGGCAGGCTGCACTAGCGCAATTCATCTACGTCCCTGGCCCATCCTTCAAACTCCAGTATCCACTAGTTTGCTTTTTTTCTCTTTTTCCATCTTTAAATGTCCTGTTGACAATTTTGACCAACTCTCCCTTTTTTCCCAATTCCTTTGTTTTGGTGTCAGACAGTTTCTTAGCTCCTTTATTGGTCAATGGACCAATGACCTCAATATAAGCATTAGAATAACTCTGAATCGTATTACCTGTCTTACCGCCAATTCTAGTCTCTCTCAAGCCATAAAGTCTGTATTGTGGCTTTCTTATTAGTACCTACATTTTCATCGCTGCATACCTCAGCCATATGTTTATTAAAGCTTTTGTCATTATGCTCTTCTGACCTTTATTTAAGCTATCTTCCAACAATTAAAATGCTGTCTTGGTAATTATTGCTTAGTTTGTTTTCCCTTTCTGACCAAACTCTTCTTCAGGGACGTTCATACACAGAAAGTCAGTCTGCTAGCTCCAACCAGCCTCTTTCTCACCAGTCAGCAGTAGAGGGACCCATAACATCTTGCAGTAAGACCAGCCATGTCTCAGATGTTCCTCCTTGCCTATCACAGCCTCAATGGAAGTGCTACTCAGTCAGGCACCACCGGCTCCAAAGGCCTATCCAAGCTCCTTCTCCCTGAGCATGCAGAGACGCAGCCATTCCGTTGGTGAGTCATGTAGTTTAACTCGGCATGCTTAAGTTAGACATGGATTTGTCAGGTTTTGCCATTCGTGGTGTCTCTCTGCTCATGGTGCCCAGCTCAGTGGCTCCTGAGAATATTTGTGGCTGTCATCTTCAACATTAAAGTTATATAATAGGAAGGTTGCATTAGTGTTTTTGATTGTGGCCATTTTTAGGTGGAGCCTAAAGCGCTTGCGCTGTAGGATGATCTGTTGTATGTACTTTATGGAGTTTTACTCCTCCCATTGCTTTGGATTGGTCTAGTTGGTTGCCTTGTAAGAAATCTTGCTTACCATTGGTTACTTTGGCTTCCTGCTCCCTCCTTTTTTGTAAGTTGTTCACTCCCCGGAGTACTGACCCAAGATTTGGAAGCTGCTGCTTTTTTCTATGTTACTTTTTTTTAGGGCGAACAAGTGTTTCCCTGGCTTAGCACAGCACCCTCTTAATGGATGCCGCGTTTTATCTTTTGCAGATACTCACTCTCTTACCCCTGCTTTCTGCTCGTATTACTGCCTCCGTGGCTCACGCGCATGTGATCATGGCCATTTGCTATATCCAGGATATAAGATGACGGCCAGCAGGAGGATGATGAAGGTAAAATATCCCATTCTTGGGAGCATGTTGTAGTGGGGGGGTTGAAAGTGGCACTGAGGCAGGTTGGGTGACATGCTATGCTCGTTTACCCTCCGCTGAGCCACGAAAAATGGTGGCTTGACATGCTTAACGTCTGGGAGGTCCTGCCGGTAGTTAGACCTCAAACAAGCTGCGCCATCCACTTCCCATGAGCCATTGTCAGCAGGCCTTTCATGCCATGGGATCTTGGGAGCGCTCTTCCCGGTTTCCTCAGGGTTAAGGTGTCCAAAGGGCCACGCAGAAAAGCTGTGTCCTCGCCCCGTCAAATGGTCATTCAATACAGTGCAGTGAGAGGTAAGAGAACATTTAATCTCTGATGGTGCGCTCTGCTCCCTTGTTTTACTTTCTCCCCACCTCCACCAATTTCTTCTTTCCACTCAGCCGCCCCTATCCAGTTTCTTTGCCCCCACCCACCCCATCCTGCTTCTTTTTCTACAAAGTTCAAAATTGGACCGAGGACACTACAGCATTTTGGGACAAAAAGGCAGATGCACAGGAGATTCAACTGGAAACCATACATACTGACAGCTGCACAGAAGAAGAATAGGCTTAAAGAGGGCTCATAGATCGCAGTACACAGGTAGCACCCATTGTGCTTCAGTCAGTGTTCGCCGCCTGCCTACTACAGTACACTCGTCTGTGTAGCCCCATCCGGGTGTACATGCCTGATTGGTAATGAGACAGAATATCGAGGAAAAAAATTCGAACTACCATAATCTCGAGTGAAAAATATTGTGTAATGGAAATATCGAGTGCAAGAATATCGTTGCCAAGAATATCGATGTGAAGGTAAGTATTAACGATTTAAAAAATATAGAAGTCATTAATATTGTTCGTAAAAATATAGTTGTTTAAAATATCGTTTAACTATTGTTTTTCTTTTTAGTATGTATTTTAAATGTATATGACTTTTTTTGTTTAATTATTATTTATGGTTCTTTCTACAATCGTTAAATTTTTAGTAGTTAATTAATTAAATGTTGTGCTTTTTAGTTCTGTAGCATGTTGTGGGTTTATAGGGGTATAGCGTGGGAAGTAATTTAATTATAATACATTAATGATTATTTTTTAATTAATAATATTTATTTAATTGATATTCAATTTTGTTAATTGTGTTATTCATTTTTTTATTTAAATGTTTTTTGCAGATTGTGGCGTTTATAGGGGTAGAGGGGGGAAGTAATTTATTTTTAATATCTTAATAATTAGTTGTTATTTAACAATAATTAATTGATAATTAATTATGGTAATTGTGTACTTAATTTTTTTAGGTGTGGGTTGTGGAGTTATAGGTGTAAAGGATGGAAATTTATTTATTTTTAATTAATTAATTTATTGTTAATAAATAATAATTAACTGATAATTAATTATGTTATTTGTGTAATTCATTTTATTAGGTGTGGGTTTTGGGGTTATAGGGGTAAAGGGTGGAAAGTAATTTATTTTTAATTAATTAATTAGTTTTTAATTAATAATAATTAATTGATAAATAATTATGTTAATTATGTAATTCATTTATTTAGGTGTGGGTTGTGAGGTTATAGGGGTAAAGGGTGGGAAGTAATTTATTTTTTAATTATTAATTGTGAATTAATATAATTTAATTAATTGATATTTAATTTTGTTAATTGTTTAATTTTTTTTTTAGGTTTGGGTTGTGGGGTTTATAGGGGTAAAGGGTTGGGAGTAAACTATTTTATTTAATTGTTAATTACTGGTGAATGACTAATAGTTATTTAATTGTAAATGAGTTCATTTAATTGTTTTCTTACTTTAATTTTAGGTTGGGGTTGTGGAGTTTATATGGGTAAAGGGTGGGAAGTTAATTAATTTATAATGAATTTAGATTTTCATAAATAATATTTGTTTAATTGATAAATAATTATGTTAATTGTGCAAGTAAATGTTTTTAAATTTAGAAGTGGGTTGTGGGTTTTGTAGGGGTATGGGGTGGGAAGTAAATTAGTTTTACATTTTTAATATTAAATACACTTCTATTTTGTATTCAACATATTTATTAATTTATTTAACGTTTTTAAATTATTTTTATTTTGTTTAAGATATTTTACTTGTTTTTAATGTTTCACTGATTGGAGTGGGAGTTGTAAATGTTACCCCTCCGCAATCCAACACTTTCCCTACTGTTGCACTGACTGGAGTGGGAATAGTAAAATTTCCCTCTCCGCAATCCAACACTTTCCCTACAGTTGCACTGACTGGAGTGGGAATATTAAATGTATCCCCTCCGCAATCCAACACTTTCCCTACTGTTACACTGACTGGAGTTGTAATAGTACATTTTAGCCCTCTGCAATCCAACACTTTCCCTACTGTTGAACTGACTGGAGTGGTAATAGTAAATTATACCTCTCCGCAATCCACACACTTTCCGTACTGTTGCACTGACTCGAGTGGGATTACTAAATTTTACCCCTCCACAGTCCAATACTTAAGCACTGACTGGAGTGGGAATATAATTTTTCTTTTTTTTGTTAATTATATTTATTGTTGTGTTAATTGTACTGGGAATAGTAAATTGTAATATTTTCCAATTTTATAATTTAATTAGTTTTATATTTATTGTAGTTAGAGTAGTATATCTTATTTTTGTGTGATGTAAAGAATCTTTTTATTGCTGTATTAGGTGTGAGTACTTATTTTTATATTTATTTAGTGTAAAAATGTTTTTTTAATGTAGTGGGAAATGTATAGGTATTTATTTTAATATTTAATATTTTTTTTGTTGTAATCTAGATAATTATATGTTTGATTTATTGTAATAATAATATTTAAAAATGTCAATATCTTTTGTTTGTAAATTGTTTATAATTACATATAAAAAATCTGTGTTTACTTTTTATTTTAAATTAAATTGTTTTTCTTTTTTTAATATTTTGGGTATGACTTCAGTCCGCCTGACACCGTCTCAGTCCTGGGACCGATCAACCTCCGGTCGGCGGTCCCGACCGACTCATTACAATGTGACCGAACACTATTCAGTTGCATGCTCCCTTTTCTCAATGGGAGCTTGTGGTACAGCCGTAAACAGGCTGTAACACAAGCTCCCATTGAGGGAAGGGAGGTGCAGTTCAGCCCTGCACCCTGTGTCTGCCACAGGGTGCAGAGATTAACAGGGGGGCACCATATGTGCCCCCTTGTCCCCCAACCAGAGGCCGCAAGCACAAGTGGGCCTACTTTCCACAGGCCAGGACAGGCCTGGAAATCATGCCAGAAACAGTGCATCTTAATCTCAAGGGCTGAAATGCCTGCCCTTGAGATTACTGGCCGTCTTCTGACTTGCCAACAGGCTCCTAGAGCCTGTCGGAAGCCAGCCGGAATGACTAACTGGTTTACTTTCCGGCCGCCTAGAACATAACTACGGGGCCCATTACGATGTGGCCCTGAGGGCTCCGACCGTCGATAGGAGCCATAATGGGCCTCATCATAATCGCCCCTTAATGTTTGCTTGATTTACCCACTCCGCCCATGCCCATTTCTCCTGAAGCCCACCAGAGGGCTGTGAACATTGTTGTCCTATACTGAGTGCGGCAGGTTAACCCACTGGAGGGTATGATTTAGCGTAATGGACTACATTCCCCAGCGTGCATCAGTAATAGTCATCCATTGTGAGGGCACACCGGAAGCCCATAAATTGAGGGAAACGTGTGGAGGGGGTCTGGTAATGCTGTAATTTAAACCTGCTGCACGGGCCTCTGATGAGAAGCTAAGAACGCTTCGAAATGCGTCAGGCCAGGGACGAGATACAGGGAGGGAAAGCCACATGTCTTAAAGAATAAAGGAGTGTTATCCAACCTACTACGGAGTGCGGTCCCGTATCTGGGGAAACTCTTGGAAAACAAGTATTCGCGGTGCTTCCAGGCCGCGGGGACGACGCACCAAATCGAATTAAAGATGGACCCGCAAGTGAATATTCACGTTTGCATGGGCGGAGTGTGTAAATCAAGTTGACATGTGGAGTTTTCTCCTGAAGCCCACCAGAGGGCTGTGAACATTGTTGTCCTATACTGAGTGCGGCAGGTTAACCCACTGGAGGGTATGATTTAGCGTAATGGACTACATTCCCCAGCGTGCATCAGTAATAGTCATCCATTGTGAGGGCACACCGGAAGCCCATAAATTGAGGGAAAAGTGTGGAGGGGGTGTGGTAATGCTGTAATTTAAACCTGCTGCACGAGCCTCTGATGAGAAGCTAAGAACGCTTCGAAACGCGTCAGGCCAGGGACGAGATACGGGGAGGGAAAGCCACATGTCTTAAAGAATAAAGGAGTGTTATCCAACCTACTACGGAGTGCGGTCCCGTATCTGGGGAAACTCTTGGAAAACATGTATGTATATATATATATATATATATATATTCACTGAAAAAACCGTAGGTTTCAGACATGTTATAGTTAGGAATCAGCATTTAAAAACCTTTGAAATTCACTGAAAAAACCATAGGTTTCAGACACGTTATAGTTAGAAATTAGCATTTAAAAACCTTTGAAATTCACTGAAAAAACCATAGGTTTCAGGCACGTTATAGTTAGAAATTTGCATTTAAAAAACCTTAGAAATTCACTGAAAAAACCATAAGGTTTTAGGGACAGTTATAGTTAGTTGGACATTGCACTCGTACAAAACCCGTGAAATTCCCCCGTTATAGTTAGTTCAGGTAACTATAACTCGCGCCCCGCAATGCACTGCTGATGACATCACATATTACATCACTCATGACATGGTCAGTGACATCACTGATGACATCACTGATGACATCTCAAATGACATCACTGATGACATCATCCAGTGACTGTGTGTTTCTGTAAAGTTTAAATATTTTTAATATATATAGGGAAAGGCGTATTGAAGAATGAGTGGGTGTATAAGTGTCTGTATGGATGATTTAGTAGGTGCGTGACTAACTCGATAAGTGAGTGATTAAACGTATCTTACTGAATGCATGGGTTAGTGACTAAACTGGGTGAATGTCTGTATCCGTCTGTCTGTTGCTGTGTAAGTGGTGCATGGGTTTGTGAATAGCTACATGAGTGTCTATATGAGTTATTGATTGGTTGTCTGAGTATCTGTATGGGTGCCTGAGTGTTTGTGTGGGTGGGGTGTGTGCGACTCTGTGCATAGATGTGTTAGTGGGTGATTCACTGGGTGGATGGTTTCAAGAGTGCATCTGTGATAGACTGTATGGGTGGGTAAGTGTGTGTAAGAGTGTGTTAGTGAGTGAATGTATGTCCCAGTGGTACATGTGTGAGTAACTACATATGTGAAAGGCAGTATATATGTGTGTTGGAGTATATAAATAGCTATAAGCTTAGAGTGTGTGATTGTGAGAGTGACTGTATGGATGAGTGTGTGCTTGTATCAGTGATTGTATAAGAGCGTAAGAATGTGCTAGTATTTGTATGAGTAAGTGAGCTGGTGTGTGTATAACTGTATAGGTGAGTAAATGGCAGTGTGTTTAATTATTTGCATGACTGACTAGGTGTGTGAGTACCTCTATGGATGAGTGGCGGTGTTTGAGTGTATATATAGGAGTATGAGTGCATATGATAGTCCTGTACTGAGTGACCATAAGTATGAGTGACTGTACGGGTGAGTGAGTGGATGTGTGTGTGTAGACCTAAGAATCAGTGAGTGGGTATGTAGTTATTGGTGTTGGAGTGTCTATGGTTTTGAGAATGTCAGTCTGTAATTTAGAGTGGGTGTATCAAAGGTTATATTAGGGTGTGAGGAGGTGCATTAAATTCTCACATGGATGATGTCATCAGTGATGTCATTTGAGATGTCATCAGTGATGTCGTCAGTGATGTCACTGACCATGTCATGAGTGATGTAATATGTGACGTCATCAGCAGTGCATTATGGGGCGCGAGTTATAGTTACCTGAACTAACTATAACGGGGGAATTTCACGGGTTTTGTACGAGTGCAATGTCCAACTACCTATAACTGTCCCTAAAACCTTATGGTTTTTTCAGTGAATTTCTAAGGTTTTTTAAATGCAAATTTCTAACTATAACGTGCCTGAAACCTATGGTTTTTTCAGTGAATTTCAAAGGTTTTTTAAATGCTAATTTCTAACTATAACGTGTCTGAAACCTATGGTTTTTTCAGTGAATTTCAAAGGTTTTTTAAATGCTAATTCCTAACTATAACATGTCTGAAACCTACGGTTTTTTCAGTGAATTTCAAAGGTTTTGTAAATGACAATTTTTAAATGTATTAATTGTTATATTTATTTTTTTCATACTGATTTACTACATTTTTAGAAACATTTTTTTTTACATATTTTATTTTTTAAATTACATTGTAATGACATTATACATTACAAAAAATACTTTCTCAGAATGAATTACTTTAGTTTAAATACTTTGCACATAGGCAATAGACTTTTAAGTACAGTAGTTACATTTGTTGCAATGGGCAACACATTTTCAAACACAATGCAACATTCAGCTCAATGTGAATTTCTAGTTAAATGCAATTAGTTACTTTATGGATTACTTTTTCTAACCACAGGACTGGATCCTAGATTCAGTCCTGGGACATCTCCTGTAAACAGTTGAGTAAAAGCGTTTTGGTTACAGTAGTGATTTTTAAGGAATATTATTGTATTTTAAAAGTTGACACTTAGAAACTTTTTCTCATAGAATCACCAATGTTATCCTATGGAAGGAAATTCACTTAGCAGGTAAAAACTGTTATCGTTACTTTTTCTTACTCAGTGTTGGATCCTGGATCCAGCACTGGTGCATCTCCTGTAAACAGTTGAAAGAATGCGTTTAAGTCATACAGGCGATTTTTAAGGAATATTTGTAGTTTGTGAAAATCGACACTTTGAAACTTTTCAGCTGAAAACCAGACAATGGATTCCTATGGAAGAAAATATAAGTTACTGGTAAGTACGGTTAAAATTACTTTTCAGGGTCAGTGCTGGGCTAAAAGATGCAGCACTGAGGTCTCTCCTGATAACAGGTGAGTAAATTGGAATTCGTATTTCGGCTGATTTTAGAGGAATATTTTAAAGTTCCAAAACTCCACACACAGAAGAATTTCCAAGTGAAACCAGTCAATGTTAGCCTATGGAAGGAAATTCAAGTTACTGGTAAGTACGGTTAAAATTACTTTTCAGGACCAGTACTGGGCTGAAAGATACAGCACTGAGGTCTCTCCTGATAACAGGTGAGTAAATCGGAATTTGTATTTCGGCTGATTTTAGAGGAATATTTGTATGTTTCAAAAATCAACACTTAGAAACTTTTTCAGCAAAAAGCAGGCAATGATATCCTATGGAAGGAAATTCAAGTTACTGGTAAGTACGGTTAAAATTACTTTTCAGGATTAGTACTGGGCTGAAAGATGCAGCACTGAGGTCTCTCCTGATAACAGGTGAGTAAATCCGAAATCGTAGTTCGGCAGATTTTAGAGGAATATTTGCACAATGGTGAAGGTAGGGGCGGGGCCTGAGGTGACATCTGTGCAAACGCGCCCCGTGGCGCGTTTTAAGTTGGGGGATTAAGTCCCCTTGAATCATGAGGGTCCCTAGGGGCCAACTAGCCCACCAGGAACCTCCAGTATGCGCCAGGGGCTGCGTTGCAGAGACGTGTAGAGAGGCCACACCCCTTTACACCTCTCTGCAACGCAGCTCTGTGGCGGTTTCTGGATGTACCTGTTGGGCTAGTTGGCCCCCAGGGACCCTCAGGATTGAAGGGGATTTAATTCCCATCTTAAAACGCGCCACGGGGCCTGTTTGCACACATGTCACCTGAAGCCCCGCCCCTCCCTTCACCACTGTGCAAACGCGCCCGTGGCGCATTTTAAGTTGGGGGATTAAGTCTCCTTGAATCCTGAGGGTTCCTGGGGCCAACTAGCCCACCATGTACCTCCAAAGCGCCACAGAGCTGCGTTGCAGAGAGGTGTATAAAGGGCGTGGCCTCTGTACACCTCTCTGCAACGCAGCCCCTGGCGCATACTGGAGGTTCCTGGTAGGCTAGTTGGCCCCAGGGACCCCAGTATTGAAGTGGAATTACTTCCCATCTGCAAACGCGCCAGGGGCGCGTTTGCAGAGTGGTGAAGGAAGGGGGCGGGGCCTGCGGGCCGATCGTTTTTTTTTTTTTTCCTGAAGGGGGCTGTGTGGCCCCCTTCCTTTTCTTATTTTTGGGCCCTGGGGACCCCATCCCCCAGGGCCTTACCCCCTTTTTTTATTTTTTATTATTTTTGGGGAGAGGGGCCGCGTGGCCCACCTCCTGGGCCACTACTTGCCCCGGGGACCCCATCCCCCGGGGCCTGGCCTCTGGTTGGGGACTGTGGGGGGGTCCCCAAACCCCCCACAGTCCCGCCAGCTCCCCGTGTCCTACGGGAGCCGGCATTGCTTTTACACATGGGGAGCAGCTAACATGCTGCTCCCCGTGTGGAAAAGCAATTGTCTTTGGATATTGAAGCGAGAGCAGGTTTCCTGCTCTCTCTTCCAATATCCAAGCAGCTTGTAATGACAGGACGGGAGCCGCGAGGCTCCCGTCCTGTCATTGCAAACAGCAGTGTCCCGGGGTAGGCACCTCGGGACACTGCAGGAGCCAGCCCTGGGGGTGGCGGTCCCCAGGGCCACCACAGGCTCCAGGAGGGGGCCGCGTGGCCCCTCTCCCCACATCAGCAAAGCCCCGGGGAGGTGGTGGTCCCCGGGCTTCGGGGTCCAAAACGGACCCCCATTTTAATTTGTTAGTGCCCGGGGAGGTGGTGGTCTCGGGGTGTGTGGGGGCTGGAGCCCCCACACAGGTTTTAAAAAGAAAAAAAAAGCCCCGGGAGGTGGCGGTCCCGGGGCTGCGGGAGGGCTCAGAGCCCTCCCGCACCATTTATGATAAAGCCCCGGGGGTGGTGGTCCCCGGGCTTGGGGGCCCTTAGAGGCCCCCATACATAAAATAAACACCCTCCAGCATGCCCCCGGGACTTGGCCCACCCGGGGCAATTAACATCGAAGCGCGGAGACCGCGCTCGATTTTTATCGGCAGGATCCGCGCACCCTGAGCGCATCCTGCCGATTTTTTTTTTAAAATGCTTTTTTCTGCCCAGGGGGTCCTTGTGGGACCCCCTGAGCAGACCTAGGGTGTCAGGGTGTTTCTACCCTGCCCCCTTTGTGCGTTTTGCGCACTTTTTTTACTGCTTTCTTGTTCCTCAGTTCTACCGAGGAACAAGATGGCTGCCAACACTTCCTGGTTTGGAGTGTTGACAGCCAATTAGCAGACAGCTCGTGATCGGGAGGGTGCGCGAATCCGACGCGGCCATAGATATAAATGTACTTTTACTTTTGATTTTCTCAGCAACTACTGAACGGATTTACACCATTTAATAAAAAGGGTTCTTTCTGAACCAAGAACTACCTCTTTGCCAAATTTGGTGTAATTCCGTTCAGCAGTTCGGGCTGTAGCCGTGTCTAAAGTTTCCTATGGGAAATTGATTTTTTGACTCTTATTTTTTTAATTTCTCCGCAACTACTGAACGGATTTACACCATTTAATAAAAAGGGTTCTTTCTGAACCAAGAACTACCTCTTTGCCAAATTTGGTGTAATTCCGTTCAGCAGTTCGGGCTGTAGCCGTGTCTAAAGTTTCCTATGGGAAAATGAATGGGGAAAACACGTTTTGGGACCCCCTTTTTCTCAGCCCCCGCTTGACAAATCACCCTGAGACTTTCAGGGTAGGAGCGGACCGGAGCGGGCCATAAAGTTTGAAAATTTCGCGAAGATTCGTCAACCGACGCAAGAGTTATTTCAAATAGAATGTCGCGGATTTCGTATGGAAAATAGGTCCTAACTATAACTATCTACTGGCGACCGCCAGTAGATAATATATATATATATATATATATATATATATATATATATATATATATACATTCACTGAAAAACCATAGGTTTTAGGGACAGTTATAGCTAGTTGGACATTTCACTCGTACAAAACCCGTGAAATTCCCCGTTATAGTTAGTTCAGCTAACTATAACTCGCGCCCCGCAATGCACTGCTGATGACGTCACATATTACATCACTCATGACATGGTCAGTGACATCACTGATGACATCACTGATGACATCATCCAGTGACTGTGTGTTTCTGTAAAGTTTAAATATGTTTAATATATATAGGGAAAGGCGTATTGAAGAATGAGTGGGTGTATAATTGTCTGAATGGATGATTTAGTAGGTGCGTGACTGACTCCATAAGTTAGTGATTAAACGTATCTTACTGAATGCATGGGTTAGTGACTAAACTGTGTGAATGTCTGTATCCGTCTGTCTGTTGGTGTGTAAGCGGCTGCATGGCTTTCTGAATAGCTACATGAGTGTCTACATGGGTTATTGATTGGTTGTCTGAGTGTCTGTATGGGTGCCTGAGTGTTTGTGTGGGTGGGGTGTGTGTGACTCTGTGCATAGATGTGTGAGTGGGTGATTCACTGGGTGCATGGTTTCAAGAGTGCATCTGTGATGGACTGTATGGGTGGGTGAGTGTGTGTATGGGTGTGTTAGTGAGTGAATGTATATCTCAGTGGTACATGTGTGAGTAACTACATATGTTAAAGGCAGTATATATGTGTGTTGGAGTATATAAATGGCTATAAGTGAGAGTGTGTGATTGTGAGAGTGGCTGTATGGATGAGTGTGTACTTGTATCAGTGATTGTATAAGAGCGTAAGAATGTGCTAGTATTTGTATGAGTAAGTGAGCTGGTGTGTGTATAACTGTATAGGTTAGTAAATGGCAGTGTGATTAATTATTTGCATGACTGACTAGGTGTGCGAGTACCTCTATGGATGAGTGGCGGTGTGTGAGTGTCTATGTAGGTGTATGAGTGCATATGATAGTCCTGTACTGAGTGACCGTAAGTATGAGTGACTGTACAGGTGAGTGAGTGGATGTGTGTGTAGACCTAAGAATCAGTGAGTGGGTATGTAGTTATTGGTGTTGGAGTGTCTATGGTTTTGACAATGGCAGTCTGTAATTTAGAGTGGGTGTATCAAAAGTTATATTAGGGTGTGAGAAGATGCATGAAATTATCACATGGATGACGTCATCAGTGATGTCATTTGAGATGTCATCAGTGATGTCATCAGTGATGTCACTGACCATGTCATGAGTGATGTAATATGTGACGTCATCAGCAGTGCATTGCTGGGCGCGAGTTATAGTTAGCTGAACTAACTATAACGGGGAATTTCACGGGTTTTGTACGAGTGAAATGTCCAACTAGCTATAACTGTCCCTAAAACCTATGGTTTTTTCAGTGAATTTCTAAGGTTTTTTAAATGCTAATTTCTAACTATAACGTACCTGAAACCTATGGTTTTTTCAGTGAATTTCTAAGGTTTTTTAAATGCTAATTTCTAACTATAACGTGCCTGAAACCTATGGTTTTTCAGTGAATTTCAAAGGTTTTGTAAATGACAATTTTGAAATGTATTAATTGTTATATTTATTTTTTTGATACTGATTTACTACATTTTTTTAAACTATTTATTTTTAGATATTTTATTTTTTAAATTACATTATAATTACATTATACATTACATTACAAAATATACTTTCTCAGAATTAATTACTTTAGTTTAAATACTTTGCAAATAGGCAATAGACTTTTAAGTACAGTAGTTACAGTTGTTGCAATGGGCAACACAATTTCAAACACAATGCAACATTGAGCTCAATGGGAATTTCTAGTTAAATGCAATTAGTTACTTTATGGATTACTTTTCTAACCACAGGACTGGATCCTAGATTCAGTCCTGGGACATCTCCTGTAAACAGTTGAGTAAAAGTGTTTTGGTTACAGTAGTGATTTTTAAGGAATATTATTGTATTTTAAAAGTTGACACTTAGAAACTTTTTCACATAGAATCACCAATGTTATCCTATGGGAGGAAATTCACTTAGCAGGTAAGTAGAGTTATCGTTACTTTTTCTTACTCAGTGGGGGATCCTGGATCCAGCACTGGTACATCTCCTGTAAACAGTTGAAAGAAGGCGTTTAAGTCATACAGGCGATTTTTAAGGAATATTTGTAGTTTGTGAAAATAGACACTTTGAAACTTTTCTGGTGAAAACCAGACAATGGATTCCTATGGAAGGAAATACAAGTTACTGGTTAGAATTACTTTTCAGGGTCAGTGCTGGGCTCAAAGATGCAGCACTGAGGTCTCTCCTGATAACAGGTGAGTAAATCGGAATTCGTTGTTTGGCTGATTTTAGATGAATATTTTAAAGTTCCAAAACTCCACACTTTGAAGAATTTCCAAGTGAAACCAGTCAATGTTAGCCTATGGAAGGAAATTCAAGTTACTGGTAAGTACGGTTAGAATTACTTTTCAGGATTAGTACTGGGCTCAAAGATGCAGCACTGAGGTCTCGCCTGATAACAGGTGAGTAAATCGGAATTCGTAGTTCGGCTGATTTTACTTCGGTCCAGTATATATAGAGCCACTTTCCTACACCATCCCCTCCCTTCACCACTGTGCAAACATGCCCTGTGGTGCGTTTTAAGTTGAGGAAATAATTCCCCTTCAATCCTGAGGGTCCGTAGAGTCCAACTAGCCCACTAGGTACATCCAGTAAGCGCCACAGAGCTGCGTAGCAGAGAGATGTAAAAAGGGGCACGGCCTGCACCACCTCTCTGCAACGCAGCACAGTGGCACTTCCTGGAAGCACCGGGTGGGCTACTTGGCCCCCAGGGTCCCTTAGGATTGAAGGGGAGTTTTTTCCCCAACTTAAAACGCGCCACAGGGCGTGTTTGCACACATCACCTCAGGCCCCGCCCCCTCCTTTCACCACTGTGTAAACGCGCCCCGTGGCGCGTTTTAAGTTGGGAGATTAAGTCCCCTTGAATCCTGAGGGTCCCTAGGGTCAAACTAGCCCACTAGGTACCTCCAATAAGCGCCACAGAGCTGCGTTGCAGAGAGGTGTAAAAAGGGGCGTGGCCTCTGAACACCTGTCTGCAACGCAGCTCCCTGGCGCATACTGGAGATACCTTTTGGGCTATTTGGCCCTCAGGGATCCTCAGTATTGAAAGAGAATTAATTCTCCAACTTAAAACGCGCCACGGGGCGCGTTTGCACAGTGGCGAAGGAAAGGGGCGTGGCCTGAGGTGACATGTCTGCAAACACGCCCTGTGGCGCGTTTTAAGTTAGAGAATTAATTCCTCCTCCATCCTGTGGGTCCCTGGGGGCCAACTAGCCCACCAGGTACCTCCAGTATGCACCAGGGGGCTGCGTTGCAGAGAAGTGTTCAGAGGCCATGCCCCTTTTTACAACACTCTGCAACGCAGCTCCGTGGCGCTTACTGGAGGTACCTGGTGGGCTAGTTGGCCCCCAGGGACCCTCAGGATTGACAAGGAATTAATTCCCCATCTTAAAACGCGCCACGGGGCCTGTTTGCACACATGTCACCTGAAGCCCCGCCCCCTCCCTTCACCACTGGGCAAACGCGCCTCGTGGCGCGTTTTAAGTTGGGGGATTAAGTACCCTTGAATCCTGAGGGTCCCTGGAGTCCAACTAGCCCACCATGTACCTCCAAAAGGCGCCACAGAGCTGCGTTGCAGAGAGCTGTAAAAAGGGGCGTGGCCTCAGAACACCTCTCTGCAACGCAGCCCCCTGGCGCATCCTGGAGGTTCCTGGTGGGCTAGTTGGCTCCCAGGGACCCCCAGTATTCAAGGGGATCGTTCCCTCTCTGCAAACGCGCCAGGGGCGCGTTTGCAGAGTGCTGGAAGGAGGGGCGTGGCCTCGGGCTCGATGCCGGTCTTTTTAAAAAAAAATTATTTTTAGAAAGGGGGCTGTGTGGCCCCCCTTGTTTTTCTAATTTCTTGGCCCTGGGGACCCCATCCCCCAGGGCCTGCCCCCTAATATCTTGTTTTAAAAAAAAAAAAATTGGAAGGGGCCGCGTGGCCCCCCACCCCAGGCCTTAATCAGCCCCGGAGACCCCATCCCCCGGGGCATGGCCTTCTTTTTAATAAAAAATGTTATGGAGGGGGGCTGTGTTGCCCCCCTCCTTAGGCCACTTATGGCCCCGGGGACCCTATCCCCCAGGGCCGGCCTTTGTTTTTTTTTTTTTTTTTTTAAGTTAACATTCGGGGAGGGGGGCCACGTGGCCCCCCTCCTGGGCCACTACTAGCCCCGGGGACCCCATCCCCATCCCCCGGGGCTGGCCTTCTCCGTGTGGAGAAGTGTGGCTCAATGGTTAGAGCGGCAGACCCTGATGCAGAGATCTGGCCCGGGACCAGGGTTCAATTCCCGCCTCGGCGGGTCTTGGGCTCAATTTCCTCGGACCTGATAATTCTCGCCTCGGTGCCTATTCTAATCATGGGTCCCACTCTGCAACTCTGGGCAATAGCTTGCTTAATCTCCACAACGGCCCCAACAGCGCTGGGATGCCTGGCTTCACCCTGGGGGTGCCCAGGAGTGGACATTTCACAGGGAAAAGCCAGGAAGGGTTCCACAGCGGTATGCGTACAGCGCCAGGACACCTCTTTGGGGGTATAAGTGCGCTTTACAAGTACGAATTTCATTCATTTCATTTCATTTCCGTTGGGGACCGTGGGGGGGTCCCCAATCCCCCCACGGTCCCGCTGGCTCCCCGCGTCCTTCGGGAGCCGGCATTGCTTTTCCACATGGGGAGCTGCTAAGATGCAGCTCCCCGTGTGGAAAGCAATCTGCTTTGGTTTTGGAAGAGAGAGCAGGTTTCCTGCTCTCTGTTCTAAAACCAAAGCAGTTTGTTAAAACAGGACGGAGCCGCGAGGCTCCCGTCCTGTCATAGCAAACTACAGTGTCCCGGGGTAGGCACCCCGGGACACTGCAGGAGCCAGCCCTGGGGGTGGTGGTCCCCAGGGCCATCAAGGGCTCCAGGAGGGGGCCGCATGGCCCCCTCCCTTCGTGTGCACAGCCCGGGGAGGTGGTGGTCCTCGGGGCTCGGGGTCCGAAACGGACCCCCACATTAAAAATCTTAGTGCCCTGGGGAGGTGGCGGTCCTCGGGCGTGTGGGGGGCTCGAGCCCCCACACAGGTTAGTTTATTTTTTTAAAAGAAGCCCCGGGGGTGGCGGTCCCCGGGGCTGCGGGAGGGCCGAGTGCCCTCCTGCACCATTTTCAATTTAAAGCCCTGGGGGTGACGGTCCCCGGGGCTTGGGGGGGCCTTAGAGGCCCCCCATACATAAATTTGATAAACCCCGCATGCCCCCGGGACTTGGGCCACCCGGGGCCCAAATAGCATCGAAGCGCGGGAGACCGCGCTTCGATTTTTTTTTTTATCGGCTGGATCCGCGCACCCAGCGCGTTTTTGTCGATTTAAATTTTTTTATTTTTTATTTTTTGGCCCTGGGGTCCTTGTAGGACCCCTGAGCAGGCCTAGGGGTCAGGGTGTTTCTACCCTGCCCCCTTTTTTGTGTTTTTTGCGTCTGTTTTAGTCTTTTCTTGTGCCTCGGTTCTACCGAGGCACAAGATGGCTGCCAACACTTCCTGGTTTGGAGTGTTGACAGCCAATTAGCATACAGCTCGTGATCGAGAGGGTGCGCGGATCCTTCGCTGCCATAGATATATATGTGTTTTTACTTTTGATTTTCTCAGCAACTACTGAACGGATTTACACCATTTAACAAAAAGGGTTC
Organism: Calotriton arnoldi; assembly: GCA_963921515.1. Taxonomy (NCBI): domain Eukaryota; kingdom Metazoa; phylum Chordata; class Amphibia; order Caudata; family Salamandridae; genus Calotriton; species Calotriton arnoldi. The sequence goes on along the minus strand of CAWUFW010007303.1, from coordinate 820,226 downwards.
TTTCTGAACCAAGAACTACCTCTTTGCCAAATTTTGTGTAATTCCGTTCAGCAGTTCGGGCTGTAGCCGAGTCTAAAGTTTCCTATGGAAAATTGCATGGGGAAAACACGTTTTGGGACCCCCCTTTTTTCTTGGCCCCCGCTTGCCGAATCACCCCAAAACTTTCAGGATAGGAGCGGACCGGAGCGGGCCATAAGTTTTGAGAATTTCGCGAAGGTTCGTCAACCGGCGCCAAAGGTATTGGAAATAGAATGTTGCGAATTTCCTATGGAAAATAGGTCCTAACTATAACTATCTACTGGCGACCGCCAGTAGATAATATATATATATATATGTGTTTAAATTTTTAAAGTAAGTTGATTTGCTATATTTAAATAAGGAAACCCGCCAGAGACCATTGCAGAGAACACATCCTCCTCAGCAACAGCAGGCAAAAAGCGCAAAACAAGGCGGGGCAAGAAAAGACGGGGAAGAAGCACCCACCACGAATAATTACACGCAGCAAAGGCAGGAAGGGCAAGTGGTAGATATGGGTGATCTGAGGACTGTCATCAACCTCTCAGATCGAATACTCACCCAAGATGAGATCAAAGTCTAACAACTTGGCCTGACCTTCTGCCCAACTTCAGAATATAATTTTGTACAGACTAGAATAGACCTGTTGAGAGTATATCAGAAAAGTGAAACTACAAAAGATTTTCAACCTTCACCCTAAAAAAGAAAGACCAATGGGTGGGTCAAACCAGGATAGCAGTGATTCTGATTTACTGAGTGGCCATGATTTGGAGACTCTCATGGTCCTACAAACTCTGGATTTGGCAACAGAACTACATGAAGGAAACACAAATGTAGAAATCTGTCTTCAAGAGGCGGGCATAACACAGTACAGCGGACATAGTAATTTTAAGAATAAATCAGGAGTGATTCCACAGGTTCCTTTTGATGCCATCGACGTCTTTAAGGAGGCAGTCACTACAGACCTCAGGAACCTGGCAAAATCAACGAAACAAAAGAATCGCCGCTCCAACATCCCCAGGAAACAATGGGAGGCCATTAAGACATTAAAAGAAGATTCTACTCTAGAGATGAAACCTTCCGATAAAGGAGGGAATATTGTCATCTTCAGTAAGGAACATTATTACAAGGAAGCCATGAGACAGCTGGATGATAAGGACTGTTATGCTCCCATTAAGAGGGCCGATTATCTGGATTGCATTAGAGTATATCATCTACTCTTACAAGGTTGGAAGGAGCAAGGAATGTTAGATCAGGATGAATACCTGTTCTTACTCTGTGAATCACCGGTCCTTCCTACCTTCTATCACCTTCCTAAAATACACAAGGACCCAACCAACCCTCCGGGAAGGCCAATTGTGGCTTCAATTAATAGTCTCCTAGAGAATACATCAATGTACATTGACTTTTTTCTAGCACCTTTGGTGAGAGACGTGGCATCATACATACAGGATACCCAGGACTTTCTGAGACTCATGGAGGGAATAGTTTGGGAACAAGATATGCTCCTTATCACCCTAGACATCACTAGTTTATATACTTGTATAAACCATCAAGATGGTATCATGGCTGTAAAATGGTTCCTGAACAAAAGACCACTAAAATTCCAGAAGCATAACTCGTTGCTCCTTGACACGATCACCTTTTGTTTAAATAACAATATCTTTCTGTTTGCAGGAAGTTTGTACAGGCAACAACACGGGACCGCCATGGGACCGTGCTTCGCCCCCAGCTATGCAAATCTTTTCGTTGGCTGGTGGGAGAAGCACGTGGCCTGGGGGGAATCTCACGAACAATGGATGGATAACATAATATTGTGGGCGAGATATATAGACGATTTGTTTGTTGTTTGGCGTGGGAGTTGCTCCTCGGCTGAGGAGTATATTGCCTCGCTTAACAACAATGAATTGAATCTAAGCTTTACAGGTCATATCAGTGACACATCGGTTAATTACTTAGACCTGGAAGTATTTGTGGAAAATGATGCCTTATTGACACGATTATATAGGAAGCCTACAGCAGGCAACTCTGTGCTATACGCCGGGAGCCATCACCCCAAAAGTCTTGTAAAAAATATCCCATTCGGGGAACTATTGCGGCTTTAACGCAATTGTACAACCGAACAACATTTTCAAAAGGCCCAAAAAGAAGCATTGGGGAGATTTAAGAGGAGAGGATACACCAATGCTGCCCTATACCAAGCAGAAGACAGAGTAGATAAGATAAATAGAAAAGATCTGCTGGTAGCAAAAGGACCAGGGACAACGACACAGGAAGGACCTGCTAGAATGATAACCAACTACAATGAAAAATCAGGTGAAATTGTGCATATTTTTTAAAAAACTGGCACATTCGCCAAACCGACAACATTCTAAAAAATCATCTTCCAACCCGCCCTCTCATTACATACAAACGCTGCCAATCTTTGAGTGACCATTTGATTCATAGTCACTACGATGCAGCTCCCAAAGTGAAAAACAAAATAAACATAGTCGGATTCTATCCATGTCTGCATTGCAAAGCCTGCAAACACAGTAATAAAGTCATCAATTACAAGGGGAGACCGGGGGACCCTAGGCCTCTCAGAACTATTAAACAGCTTCTGAACTGTAATTCAGATTTTACAGTGTATTGCTTAGAATGCCCTTGCTCCAAACGGTATATAGGGAGCACTATCCACCCCATGAAAAAATGCATCCTTGAGCATATGCGTGCGATAACCAACAAGGATGCTACCTATCTGGTTGCGCGCCACTTTGAGAAATACCATCAAAGCAATCAGGACCTCCTAAAGTTTTACTGTATAGATCAGGTACAGAGGGGGGAAAGGGGTGGGGATAGAGTTAAAAAACTCTGGATTTTGGAATCGAAATAGATCATCGATCTCCAAACTAAGGCTCCCACTGGGCTCAACAATGACGAAGAGCTGTGGGTCCATTTGGAATGAAGGGGGTACATATCTGTAATGATCAGGTTTGATTAGAGACTTCACTCATTGGAGAAAAGATAAAAAGAAATTTTAAAAAATATATCATAGGTACCGTATCTCCTCCACACTGACGCACAGGTGCCCATTCAGGGCGTAATAAAGAATACTAGGGAGTGAACAATGTAAACATTTTCATATTTGCATGAACATACAAGTTGAAACATCTGTTTTTTGTAATTTTCATACAAAATGACTGCTTTGAAATGAATGGTCCCTGAAATTGACCACAAATGTTCAACTAAGATATTTTCACTCTCCCTGTATTTTTGGTTTTAACATTCTATACACGTTATAGCACTTTACACTTCAGGGTGGCATCACTATTGATTGTCAAAAACACATTCAAAGATGGCCGCCATGAATTTTACCAACAATGTTCTGTAAGTCCATCTTTGATGTTTATGAAAAAACACGTGACATTTTGTGATTTGAAATACTGCCGTGTTTGCACAGAAAACTGACATCGAGAAAGCCGAAACGCGTCTGTCAGTGCAGGGGGGTCTGCACAATAAATTACTTTGCTTAAAACTACTCCTGTGAGTGCTTTCTATTGGGCGTGGGAAAGGCATGCCTTGTTGTTGGAATTACAGCGGTTCACTACCGCAGGAATAAGCACCCGGGACAAGACGGAGCGGCGGAGGTGATTTCCGGTTACTGTATATATATATATATATATATATATATATATATATATATATATATCACTGCTCCATAGTACAAAGTACAGCACTCACGGGGGACTGTGTGACCAAGTTTATTGGCACATAAAAGACGAACAAAAAAATATATATATCCACACAAAAAAAGGTTGCCCCTATGGAAGAACCGCCAGTTAGGTTTTAGTTGCACATTTTTTAATTTCACATTTTTTAATGGGATGCTGCAGAGACATTCAATCAGGACAACAAGCTTTCAAAACATCAACCTCCTTTGCCAGACACGTTTCAGGTTTCCCCTTAGTCATTGGCATTCGGTGTAGCGCGCTCTCAAGGCAAGAAAGGGTGCTATTAATTACGTCCTAGAACCTCCCCAGTGGGCGTGGCCGCTCCTGCAACCGTGGCTGCTCCTGCAGCCTTCTGGTTCATATAGTCACCCTCAGTGTTACTAAAGTGAGTTTTGCCCACAGTTCACATGTAATCACTTGAACAACCCTAGTGGCTAAAAGCTGTAATCCTGTTGCAACGCGCTGCCTTTCTCTTGCATCTCGTTAGGCTCTACCTCCCGCTATGACAATGACCTCACCTCCGAAGTCACCTCTGGTCCACTACAGCAGAGTGGCTCCTTCCACGACCGGACCGGCCGCTAATTAATCCACACAAAAAAAGGTTGCCCCTATGGAAGAGCAGCCAGGTAGGTTTTAGTTGCACATTTTTTAGTGGGATGCTGCAGAGACATTCAATCAGGAAAACAAGCTTTAAAAACATCAAGCTCCTTTGCCAGATGCGTTTCAGGTTTCCCCTTAGTCAGTGGCATTCGGTGTAGCACGCTCTCAAGGCAAGAAAGGCTGCTATTAATTACGTCCTAGAACCTCCCACAGTGGGCGTGGCCGCTCCTGCAACCGTGGCTGCTCCTGCAGCCTTCTGGTTCATGTAGTCACCTTCAGTGTTACTCCAGTGAATTTTACCCACAGTTCGCATGTAATCACTTGAACAACCCTAGTGGGTAAAAGCTGTAATCCTGTTGCAACGCGCTGCCTTTCTCTTGCATCTCGTTAGGCTCTACCTCCCGCTATGATGATGACCTCACCTCCGAAGTCACCTCGGGTCCGCTACAGCAGAGTGGCTCCTTCCGCGACCGGACCGGCCGCTAATTAATCCACACAAAAAAAGGTTGCCCCTATGGAAGAGCCGCCAGGTAGGTTTTATTTGCACATTTTTTAATGGGATGCTGCAGAGACATTCAATCAGGAAAACAAGCTTTAAAAACATCAACCTCCTTTGCCAGACGCGTTTTAGGTTTCCCCTTAGTCATTGGCATTCGGTGTAGCGCGCTCTCAAGGCAAGAAAGAGTGCTATTAATTACGTCCTAGAACCTCCCCCAGTGGGCGTGGCCGCTCCTGCAACCGTGGCTGCTCCTGCAGCCTTCTGGTTCATGTAGTCACCCTCAGTGTTACTCCAGTGAGTTTTGCCCACAGTTCGCATGTAATCACTTGAACAACCCTATTGGGTAGAAGCTGTAATCCTGTTGCAACGCGCTGCCTTTCTCTTGCATCTCGTTAGGCTCTACCTCCCGCTATGCATAAGGATAATCCTGTTTGAGAGTTCCCAAATAAGAAAAGCGGCACACCAAAGGACAACACAATTCATTTATTGTGTCCACAAACGACGCGTTTCGGCGAAGTCTTTTTCAAGGCTACTCTCAAACAGGATTATCCTTATGTACATATAGCGGCTGCTGCTGCCGCTGCTGGCACAGGTGTCGAAAGGAAAGGGATTTGGCTGAATGTGGCATTTTCTTGAATATATATATATATATATACATATATATATATATATTCACTGAAAAAACCATAGGTTTTAGGGACAGTTATAGTTAGTTGGACATTTCACTCATACAAAACCCGTGAAATTCCCCCGTTATGGTTAGTTCAGCTAACTATAACTCGCGCCCCCGCAATGCACTGCTGATGACGTCACATATTACTTCACTCATGACATGGTCAGTGACATCACTGATGACATCTCAAATGACATCACTGATGACATCATCCAGTGACTGTGTGTTTCTATAAAGTTTAAATATGTTTAATATATATGCCAAGGTGTATTGAAGAATGAGTGGGTGTATAAGTGTTTGGATGGATGATTTAGTAGGTGCGTGACTGACTCTATAAGTGAGTGATTAAACGTATCTTACTGAATGCATGGGTTAGTGACTAAACTGTGTGAATGTCTGTATCCGTCTGTCTGTTGCTGTGTAAGTGGCTGCATGGGTTTGTGAATAGCTACATGAGTGTCTATATGGGTTATTGATTGGTTGTCTGGGTATCTGTATGGGTGCCTGAGTGTTTGTGTGGGTGGGGTGTGTGTGACTCTGTGCATAGATGTGTGAGTGGGTGATTCACTGGGTGCATGGTTTCAAGAGTGCATCTGTGATAGACTGTATGGGTGGGTTAGTGTGTGTAAGAGTGTGTTAGTGAGTGAATGTATATCTCAGTGGTACATGTGTGAGTAACTACATATGTCAAAGGCAGTATATATGTGTGTTGGAGTATATAAATGGCTATAAGTGAGAGTGTGTGATTGTGAGAGTGGCTGTATGGATGAGTGTGTGCTTGTATCAGTGATTGTATAAGAGCGTAAGAATGTGCTATTATTTATATGAGTAAGTGAGCTGGTGTGTGTATAACTGTATAGGTGAGCAAATGGCAGTGTGATTAATTATTTGCATGACTGACTAGGTGTGTGAGTACCTCTATGGATGAGTGGCGGTGTGTGAGTGTCTATGTAGGTGTATGAGTGCATATGATAGTCCTGTACTGAGTGACCGTAAGTATGAGTGACTGGACAGGTGAGTGAGTGGATGTGTGTGTAGACCTAAGAATCAGTGAGTGGGTATGTAGTTATTGGTGTTGGAGTGTCTATGGTTTTGACAATGGCAGTCTGTAATTTAGAGTGGGTGTATCAAAAGTTATATTAGGGTGTGAGAAGATGCATGAAATTATCACATGGATCATGTCATCAGTGATGTCATCAGTGATGTCATTTGAGATGTTATCAGTGATGTCATCAGTGATGTCACTGACCATGTCATGAGTGATGTAATATGTGACGTCATCAGCAGTGCATTGCGGGCGCGAGTTATAGTTAGCTGAACTAACTATAACGGGGAATTTCACGTGTTTTGTACGAGTGAAATGTCCAACTAACTATAACTGTCCCTAAAACCTATGGTTTTTTCAGTGAATTTCAAAGGTTTTTAAATGCTAATTTCTAACTATAACGTGTCTGAAACCTATGGTTTTTCAGTGAATTTCAAAGGTTTTTAAATGCTAATTTCTAACTATAACGTGCCTGAAACCTATGGTTTTTAAGTGAATTTCAAAGGTTTTTAAATGCTAGTTTCTAACTATGCCTACAGAGGTAGGACATGTGAAGAAAGAAGAAAAACGCACAGAAAGAAGCAAAAGAAATGCAGAAAGAAGCAACAGAAGTCCACAAAGACGAAGAAAAGTGCAGGAAGAAGCAAAAGATGTGCAGAAAGAACCAACAGAGGAGCAGAAAGAGGCCTTTTTCCAAAATCATCCTGTGCCCACAACTTTTTCCGACGTGTACTGGTGGTAACTGACTCTGACTGACCAGAGCCAGTGCTATGCTAAAACACACTTAGAATACAGTGAAAACACCTACATACACTAGGGAACACTATGCGTTGGGGTACCCCTGTGATTAGCATGACCTCCTCTGTAAGTCCCTAGTACATAATAGGGCAGGGGGATTAAAACTACCTCTTAAAATGCGTAACAGGGCGCGTTTGCACAGTGGTGAAGGGAGGGGGGGCCTGAGGTGACGTGTGCAAACACGCCCCGTGGCACGTTTTAAGTTGCAGGATTAAGTCCCCTTGAATCCTGAGTGTCCCTGGGGCCCAACTAGCCTTCCAGGTACCTACAGTTAGGACCACAGAGCTGAGATGCAGAGAGGCGTTCCGAGGCCACGCACCTTTTTTCACCTCTCTGCAACGCAACTCTGTTGTGCTTACTGAAGGTACCTGGTGGGCTAGTGGGACTCCAGGGACCCTCAAGATTGAAGGGGACTTAATCCCCAACTTAAAACACGCCACAGGGCCTGTTTGCACACATGTCACCTCAAGCCCCACCCCTCCCTTCACCACTGTGCAAACGCGCCCCGTGGCGCGTTTTAAGTTGGGGGATTAAGTCCCCTTGAATCATGAGGGTCCCTGGGGTCCAACTAGCCCACCCTGTACCTCCAGTATGCGCTAGGAGCTGCGTTGCAGAGAGGTGTTCAGAGGCCAAGCCCCTTTTACACCTCTCTGCAACGCAGCTCTGTGGCACTTTCTGGACGTACCTGGTGGGCTAGTTGTCCCCCAGGGACCATCAGGATTGAAGGGATTTAATTCCCATCTTAAAACGCACCACGGGGCCTGTTTGCACACATGTCACCTGAAGCCCCGCCCCCTCCCTTCACCACTGTGCAAACGCACCCCGTGGCGCATTTTAAGTTGGGGGATTAAGTCCCCTTGAATCCTGAGGGTCCCTGGAGTCCAACTAGCCCACCATGTACCTCCAAAAAGCACCACAGAGCTGCGTTGCAGAGAGGTGTAAAAGGGCGTGGCCTCTGTACACCTCTCTGCAACGCAGCCCCTGACGCATACTGGAGGTTCCTGGTGGGCTAGTTGGCCCCAGGGACCCCAGTATTCAAGGGGAATTACTTCCCTTCTTACAACGCGCCAGGGGCGCGCTTGCAGACTGCTGCAGGGAGGGGCGGGCCTCCGGCACGATGCCGGTCTTTTTTTTTTTTTTTGTAATTTTTTTTGTATGGGAGGGGGGCTGCGTGGCCCCCCTTCCCTCGGCCACTTTTGGCCCCGGGGACCCTATCCCCCGGGGCCTGAGGATTTTCTTTAAAAAAAAAAAAAAACGGGATGGGGGCCGCGTGGCCCCCCTTCCCTGGGCCTCTATTGGCCCCGGGGACCCCATCCCCCGGGGCATGCCCACTTTTTTTTAATATAAAAATATTTGGAGAGGGGCTGCGTGGCCCCCCTCCTCAGGCCATTTAAGGCCCCGGGGACCCCATCCCCCGGGGCCGGCCTTTACCTTTTTTTAAAAAAAAATTTTGGGGGGAGGGGGGCTGCGTGGCCCCCCTCCCGGGCCATTAATGGCCCCGGGTACCCCATCCCCCTGAGCCTGGCCACTCGTTGGGAACCGTGGGGGGGTCCCCAATACCCGCACGGTCCCGCCGGCTCCCGCGTCCTGCGGGAGCTAGCATTGCTTTTCCATAAGGGAGCTGCTGACATGCAGCTCCCTTATGGAAAAGCATTTGCTTTGCTTCATTGAAGCAAGAGCAGGTTTCCTGCTCTCGCTTCAATGAAGCAAGCAGTTTGCAATGACAGGACGGAGCCGCGTGGCTCCGTCCTGCCATTGCAAACAGCAGTGTCCCAGGGGTAGGCACCCTGGGACACTGCAGGAGCCGGCCCTGGGGGTGGCGGTCCCCAGGGCCACCACAGGCTCCAGGAGGGGGCCGCGCGGCCCCCTCCCAACATCAACTGAGCCCCGGGAGGTGGTGGTCCCGGGGCTTCGGGGTCCAAAACGGACCCCCACATTTCTTTCATTAGTGCCCCGGGAGGTAGCGGTCCCGGGCGTGTGGGGGCTGGAGCCCCCACACAGGTAATTTATTTAATTTTTAAAAATAGCCCCGGGGGGTGGCGGTCCCCGGGGCTGCGGGGGGGCCGTGTGCCCCCCGCCACCCTTATGTATTTGAAGCCCCAGGGGGTGGCGGTCCCCAGGGCTTGGGGGGCCTTAGAGGCCCCCAACATAAAATATAAAGCAACCCCGCATGCCTCCGGGACTTGGCGCACCCGGGGGCAAAATAGCATCGAAGCGCGGGAGACCGCACTTCGATTTTTTTTTTATCAAGGCGGGATCCGCGCACCCTAAGCGCATCCCGCCGATTTTTATTTTTTTAAATTCTTTTTTCTGCCCAGGGGTCCTTGTGGGACCCCCTGAGCAGACCTAGGGGTCAGGGTGTTTCTACCCTGCCCCTTTTGCGTTTTGCGACTTGTTTCTGTGCCTCGGTTCTACCGAGGCACAAAATGGCTGCCAACACTTCCTGATTTGGAGTGTTGACAGCCACTTGACAGCCAATTAGTATGCAGCTCGTGATCGGGAGGGTACGCGGACCCTACGCGGCCATAGATATATATATGTGATTTTACTTTTGATTTTCTCAGGAACTACTGAACGGATTTACACCATTTAAGCAAAAGGCACGACTCTGAACCAAGGGCTACCTTTTTGCCAAATTTGGTGTAATTCCGTTCAGCAGTTCGGGCTGTAGCTGCGATGAAAGGTTCCTATGGAAAATTGCATGGGGAAAACACGTTTTGGGACCCTGCTTTTTTCTCGACCCCCACTTGACGAATCACCCAGAGACTTTCAGGATAGGAGTGGACAGGAGCGCCCCACGAGTTTTGAAAATTTCGCGAAGATTCATCAACCGGCGCCAAAGTTATTTCAAATAGAATGTTGCGGATTTCCTATGGAAAATAGGTCCTAACTATAACTATCTACTGGCGACCGCCAGTAGATAATAAATATATATATATATATATATATATAAATATATCTGTGTTTACATTTTTTAAGTAAGTTGATTTGCTATATTTGTTAAAATATACATCTAAATATATTTTATTTTTATACATTAATGTTAGTATTTAATTTGTGTTTATTTTAATATTTTTAATTATATATATATTTAAAAATCGATATTTAATACAATTATATTATTGTAAACAATAGTTTTTCTATATTTTTGTTCTTACCTTTTTAAGTGTAGGCAGTCGACATTTTTGTATTCTATATTTTTTCCTTGATCTTTTTTACTTCTATATTATTTTCCTCGATATTCTGTCAGTGAACCTGCATGATTGTCATTTGCAACTGCATTTTTTGTGGGCAGTTTTCAATGCATTATACTTGTGCCTTACAGTCCTTGTGCCCGTGTGTGCTGGTGTTGCTGAGAAGGGTTTTGCTGTCAGTGCTTCAAATGGGTTGGTACTGTCACGTAATGAGTATCTGCACTTCATTAGTTTGAGAGGGACAGTATCTGCACTTCTCAGCACTAGAGACATTTTTTTTATTGGAGCGGCACTTATCACAAGCATGTAGGCTCTCTGGTATAGGGTACCTGCACTTCTATTTTTCCATTTCAATCACTGCTTACTGCCCTAATTGGAGCTAAGCAGTTTTTTTATATACACGCTGAGCATATCAGCAGGACTACAACGCGATGCCATCGGGCGCCTCAGTTGGGCTGTGTTTTTTTAAGTGATAATTATTCTTTCCTGAGTCAGCAGATATCCTGGTAATGCCCATATGAACATCGTCTCATTCTAACTTTTCTTGGTTTCCCATTGTGCTGCTGTCGGTGTGTGAGCCCGGGTGACTGGCTGCTTATATGTGGGCTGCTCTCAGGCGATGCACAGAGCTTCAGATTATCACACAAGGGTCTAGATGCCTTTGGCCAGCTCAGATTGCAATCATCTTGCTTCAAGAGAGAGCGTGGCTGTCAAGTACATGTGAGATGGGCACTTTCTGCAGAACAGTGACCAAACATTTTTATGCCTAAACCCATTTAATAAATTAATTGAGCTCGGTGCCCTCTGAATGACGTAATATTTGCACACATATCATAAATACATTTCATAACTCATAGGCAAACTGAAACATTGCCGCAGGTTTCGTGACAGTATAGTCCTCCTTAAATGTAGGCAATGTTAATTTTATTTGAGAACTATAAACAAATTAAATGTAAAGTAATGTGAGAGAGTCACATATTTCAAGGAGGTTTTTTTTGGGTGCTTTGCCAATTTCTTTTTGCCATGTTATACAGAAGTGTGGCTGTGCAGCATGGCTAAAAGTAAAGTTCTACAAATAAAGTGCTAGGATGAGGCCAGCACTTTCATTGTAACTTTACTCTTCACAATGCTGCAATGCCACATGGCTGTACAACATGGGTAAAAGACATTGGCAAAGCCAATAGTTTTCACATCCGCAAGACCTATTGGATTTGCCAGTGCTTGTTTTTACGGGGTGGGACATTGCTGTAAAGCGTCCCTAGGTCTAAGACATGCTACTCCAATTACTATACTAAAAATACTATTGGAGCTTGGATTGTGCCAAATAAAAATCCCAGAAATATGAACTGCAGTATTGTGTTTCATCCATCACCCATGCTAAGCAAGGTTCGGTTTTAAAGTAATTCTGTAGAACTATGCCGGTGAAATCCCACATTTATCTTAATTCTAGTCGATTCCTTAAAGCCCACCATAGTACTGAGTATTCAAAAACGATCTGGATTTAATGGTGTGAGATACTTTACTTACTAACTCACTAAACTGCTCATTTGCATTCTTGTCTTTATTTGGCAGAACAGAAGGTGCTATATATCACCAATAATTTGATTTCGACTGAAAAGATGGAGGAACGATAAATATTGTTTATAGCAGTTTATTAACTTCATGATGAATCTAAAGGGTCCATAAACTTTAGACAAAGTCCCACAGATAATCTGTAAAATGGAAACGTTTCACAGTCTGATGGGAAGGAGATTGGCACAGACAAAATGAATGTTTTAACATCACAGTTCGTTTATTCATCCCCTATTTATGCCTTTTGTTACAAATAGTCCCTTTCCGTTAAAAGGCTTATTTTAATATTTAATATCCGCTGTTGCAGACGTAATTTATACTTTGACTTGCAGGGGTTTTAATATAAAGAGATAAATAAGTTTAATTGTGCAAGGTTATGCATTTTGAAATTGATGTTGTCAATTTTAAATTAAAGCACATCAAATATTGAATAAATGGTGTTGCACACTGAAATAGATGCAATATATTTCCCTTTAATGACCCGACCAAGATTATGACGGTAACTGTGAGCCATATAGATACCGAGCCTAAGACATGTTTTTCACAGATAGAATTGAATCACACACTGTATATGTCAAAGCGTGATAAAGATAAGTTCAGTTTGAACATACATTTTCATTGACATCCTTTCTGTGACATGCAGTGTGCATTTTTGGGAGCAGAAAGGAGAAAAACTATTAAATACATCACAGAAATGCATTATGTACAATATTGTATCTGAAAGGACTAACAGTGCTTGGGACAACTGGTGCGAAAGAGGGGTGGCATAATTATACTATTAAGCCAATTGTAACATATTGAAATATTGGTTGGAACTGACTTGTCTCATGTTGAAACAAAGATTCTGTTTCCTAAAAGGATGCATTGCATGTAAGGACTTCCAACTAACAAAAAGTGCATTTTGCTCATGAACAAAATATATATGATTGCCAAACATAAAAAGTTCAACATGTGCTTGTGTTCTAGAGCGATGCTCATTTGCAACTGATACTTGTGTAAACTGTTCCTGCTCGCAGGAATTTGGGAGTGCATAGGGGGCAGAACATTCAAATCATCCATTTGCATTTGTCAAACAGAACTAGCCAAGTAGTAGCTCCCTACAAGCACTGCATGCGAGGTAAAAAAATATTGATCTAGGGTCCCATTTGATGCAGTTGGTATTACTGTGTTATAAAATCTTAGAATAAATCTGTTAACCTACATTGCTGCTTTTCCAGAAGGATTTTACATCCCAGTTTTTTCTTTTTAATGTTAATGAAGGATAACTTGGGGAATTGGATTTACTGCACTGAAACTCCACATATTTTTGCAGTTTTTCCACTCACAGCTGCAGCAGTTTAGAAGAAAATATTCTATACCTTACTCCATGGAGCCAATCAGTGCTCAAGACTAAATTGCTTCCATGTCCATCTCAAGCACTTAGCTGCTATATATAGCTTTCCTACCTTTTGGTGTTTGACCTGCCAATGGTGCTTTTTAGGTTGAGCTAGACAGTGCAGTTGTCTCTTCGACACCTGCTGTAATCGGTCTGTGGGCATCAAGTCCATCCCCTTTCCAGCCATTGCTTTTTATTTGTGTATGTCAGTGTCCTTCAAAAATCCCTGCTTTCTGGTGGTCAGTCCTGCCTCTTTGTCCCTCCTTTCTCTCTTCTGTTCTTCCCACAGAGAATGGACTTAGCAATGTCTCATTCAGCTATGGTTCTTTATCTGTTCTCTGGGGGACTTTTTTTTTTATTGGTTTCCTGCTCTGTTACTGTTTGGGTGTGTTTAGCTTCAGCGCCCTGGCAGCCTACATTCAAATATAGAGCCCACCAAACTTAAAGAAAAATCCACTCCATCCTCTCCCTTATATGCAGTGTGCCCTGCCTTTGACAAAGTATTAATAAGTGGCCTCTCAGGTCCCAACCCCATAGATGTTACCTGGTCCTCGATTGAGTCTGCAGCTGGCTATGAAACTAAGTCAGTCGCAGGCCCCTGCCTCTGCCTCTGCCCTGCTGCCTGACTTACAGCGCGAGCATTACTATTGCTGCCCTGGGGAAGGAGAGCATCCACCTTACCTCGCACAGATGGATCGATCCTTCCATCGTCCTGTTAATTCCACAGTTGTGTTACTGCTGCCTCCCCCACCATGGCTCCCACTTGGTTATTTGTTTTAATAATTGTGGACATACTTTATCAGCCCTGCGCTGGTTTCGCTTTCATTCATGTGTATTTTCTCTGCTCTCCCTCCCCCAATCAGTCCCAATAGGATAATGTTTCATACATGCAGTAAATTGAAAGAGGGAAATGGGCAAATAAATAACCCCATGTATTAACCATACGGAGGAATCGGTCTCTGCTATTGGAAATGGTAGTTGTTCTAACTTCTCAATATGTAACAAGGTGTATGTGGAATCTTTTATTGACATAAGCTTCTGTTTATCGGTTAAATTAAAAGGCAAAAACAGGGCAGTTGTGTTCAGATAATCCCAAGGCACTTTTCCATTTTTCAATGTTTGCAACGTCCAGCCAAATTGCATTACAGAGCGCAACTGATGTTGACCATGATACAAAACAGACACATCATTCTGCACCATGTCAATAACAGATGAAACAATATTGTCCAAAGTGTAAATACGAGAGGACAAAGTATTAATGCTGTTGTCTACCACATCCAAAACTTTACAAGTTATCTAGTTGTTGCAATCTGAAAGCTGCTTCCATTTGGGACAGTTTCCAGATTTCATTATATGCTGCATATGCAAAACGTTTCGGACGAGGAGACCTGGGACCTAAAAGGAAATCTACCAGATCAATGTCTCCATTTAAACGTGAAAGTTGTTGTTTCACAGACGATAACAATGACTGTCCCAACCCTTGTTGACACAATTTACCCACAGAATATGTAGTAACGGTATGTGTTTGTGGAAAGTAAGGGTCAGGTCTACTGAGCATAAAACCCCCTGTTAAATTTGAAAAATGCAATTGACAAGCATTAGTACTGAGCGGCCATGTTAACCATCCCCAGGGATTAATAGCGGACGAATTACAGGTACCATTGTGGACCATATTGCGTAGGTCCTCTAGAGAATAATTTGTATACTGCTGCCAGTCGTCATAAGCAGCTAATGATGGAAACGAGGGAGAATTTAAATTGTTAGCTGTAACCAAACCAAAACATGTAGTTTGTTGCACAGTCTGATTCAGGAATAACATCTGTGACGGTATCAAACACGTACAATGCAATGATTCAGTTCCCTGCACCTGCCAAATTTTGGTACCCCATATTGATTTCAAATAAATCATGACTTTCCAATAATCATAACCTTTCAAGGATAAATCGGTTATGAAAGCAGAAGCATATACCAATTTAGTATGGGTCAGCATGAATTTCGTGTGTGTTTGAGCACTCAATTTATAATATTAGAATCTTGGGTCCGATAGATTATAACCCGAAAAGTATACAAATTTATTTTTCTCTGTCTGAGAACTTTCTTGAAATGGGGCACGACAGTCACAAATCCAATCCACATGAAGAGAAATACCATTGTAAGTACCATTCAAATGTAGGTCCAAGGAGGAACCAGATCAATTCTGTGAAACCAGGAAAAGAAAATGAAAAATCGACTGGGGGGTTCCTCAGTAGGTGAACTCCAGGAAGAGGATGATGAAGTTAAAGAATAGTTGTCCCTGTCCATGTAATAACCCACAGTTCCTAGTCGATACAAAGGTGGTCTTTCAGCATTAAAAGATGATTGGAGCGCATGTGTAGGAATGTCCACAGTAAGCTCCATAGACGGCGAGTCATGATTTCGAGGTGTAGCCGTTAAAGCTGATGATGAAACAGGCAGCACATCAATTGAGTTTTCCACTTCACGTTCCTGGTGTATGGTAGTCGCTGTCGAAGACCTCACAGGAAGTGAAACATCGCCGCGGGACGGTTTGGGCATACTATTCAGTATCGGCCAAATGGTGCAACTTGACATGTTTAATGGAAAAGTAGCAAATTTTCCTTGCGACCAGGTAGTGGAGGCAAAATCACAGTTCAAGTGCCCTTTAATCCAAGAACTGGGACTGGTGCACGGTAGGAGGGACCAAATTCTTTTTTGTTCTCTATCTTCTCCCGGACCAAGTCACCAACTTTAGGAAGCCACCCTGTGACTGGGATCAGCACCGCTATGTCTTCGGAAGAGTGCAACTCAGCTTTAGCAAGAGTGTCTAGAGTCTTTTGTAGATCCTGTAACATAGCACAATGGTTATCTACATCAAATGTTGCGGCAGCCGCCACAACGTCTAGACCATCAAGGTCTGGAACAAACATTTTGATGCCAAAGAGCATTTCGAATGGGGTCCCCCCACCCAGAGATCCTCTCGGGAGATTATTTAGTGCACGCTGAACCCCATATAAATGAGTCAGCCAACTCCTGCCAGTGCCCACGACTCTAGCTGTCAAAGATTCCTTTAAGTCACGGTTCATTCGTTTCACTACAGAATTGCCTTCAGGCCGGTATGGAGACGAAAATTGCAATAGCACCCCCAGTGACCTCATCGCTTCTGTGTAAGCCTTAAAGGCGAACGCAGGACCTTGGTCAGAATGGAAGGTACCATGAGCAAATCGCTGATGACATTTCGAGCGTCAGCACTACGATGCGGCCAAACCCAAAGGAATCTAGTGCACAAATCCACTGCAACCAGAATATATTTATAGGCACTGTCAGGCATCAAAGGACCGCTGTGATCAAGATAAATACATCCAAATGGTTCATTTGAAGTGTATAGTTGCGTGTGAGATGGACGTGCAACCGTGGACAGTTTAATCTGTTGACAAATGTAACAAGAAAGTACATAATTACGAGTCTGTCTATACAGACCACGCCACCAATAACGCTGCTGCAAAAGAGACACTGTCGCTGAAACTCCAGCATGTGCAGATGCCATGCCTTCGTGCGCGGCAACGATCAAAGGAAGCCTGCGGTCCTCGTTGGGAACCAGCCGATCCCCAGCGGACAGAATAGAAGCGTAGGGAACTTGTTCCGGCAATAAATGATAAGGATACTTAGAAGGGAAACCTCGCAGGAACGCTGTCCCATCCCTTGTAGCAGCTATAGCTGCCAGAATTTCATTATCAATTTTAGTCTTGGACCTTATAACTGCTGCTACTGAACACGTGGCCACTGCAGCTTTGGCTGCCTCATCAGCCAAAGAATTATCAACAGCATGTGCTCCCACACGCTGATGGCCAAGAGTATGTATAACATGTGTGAGTGGCAAGCTTTCTTTAAGAGCTGCCACTCGAACCCAAAGCATCTTATGCTTGATTGAGCTACCTTTAGAGTCCCGATAATCGTTCTGAGACCAAAAGAATAGATTGTCATTAAAGGACTGTACACAATAGAAAGAATCGCACGCTATAAGTGTAGGTACATTGGGATCAGCAAATTCGAGAGCAAATACCAAAGCTCGCAGCTGAGCCGTGCAGTCACCGAGAGACTGTGTGTGGACCAACGCGGGTGTTAGGCCTTAGAATTTGGTACGCTCACATTTGTGACCGCCTCTAGAGTAGGCACAGGCGATACCATAAGAATGCGTTTCCCCTGAGCCAAAGAGAGCGTTCCTTTAGGATCGCCATCTGTACTGATGTAAGAATTTTCTCAATGGGGGAAAAACGCATCTCTGCTGATGTGTACAAATGCGATTTGTAGGCAATGGGGACTGTATCGCTCTCATTGAACGTCAGGTAAGTGAAACCCACTGTACCACTTACAATCCGTATGACTAAGTTAGTTGTGTTGTCTCAAGTTAACAAGAAGTTGGTCGGAAGCAGATCAGACAGCAAAGACCGAAGAATTTCTGTATGTTCCGGAAGCCAGCTGGAAGACGAAAAAGAGGGTTGTATCAACGCGTAAAGCGGTTTGATACGCTGAGCATAATCAGAAATGTATGTCCTCCCGAAATTCAAAAAACCCAGCAAAGAAATTAACTTTTTAAGAGTTGAAGGAGGCTGTAACTGAGCACATTTCTCCAGAAAGTGGGGGGCTAAGCCCCTCCCTTCATTATTGAGTTCGTAACCCAAAAAGAGAACAGCCAAAAAGGTGATGTGAGACTTAGCAAAACTAAATTTGTAACCTAAGTCTGCAAAGGACAATATGATGCGGTCAACACGCACCAGATGCGGTATCAATTCGTCATCAGTCAAATATATGTCGTCGACATAAGAGAAAGCATCAGGATCAATGTTGTGTAAAAGAGACAACACGTGCAGCAAACGCATGAGGGCTATTCTTGTAGCCCATGAGCAATCTTGTAAATCTTTTCTGATTGCCGACCGCAGTAAATGTGGTCCAGTCACAGCTCTCAGGAGCCAAATTGTGACAGTAAAATCCATTGGAAATATCCAAAGTGGTTTTATACCTTTTTCGGACAATGTTATTTATTAACACAGAGCTGTGGGTGTTCTGTACGGCAAACATACAAACATGACTGTTCAAATTTCTATAATCCAAAACAATGCAATATGAACCGTCTAGTTTCAATATCGGAAAAAGAGGATTATTCATTGATGAAACACAGGGTTTAATTACACCCTGATATTCCAACTGGGCTAAAATGTCACTAACATACGCTTGCGCCTACCGTTTGATCGGATATTGTGCCCAAGGCTGTGGCATGGATCGCTAAGGGATCTCATGTGCCAGGGAATCTCCATCCCAGCCCACCTGATTGCAATACACAGCCGGCACTAGGGCTAAAGCCCATTCCGATGCATAAGCCTGTTTAGCCTCTTCAGGGACGTAACGCGAAATACTCGGAAGTATTACGTCCTCACCTCAGGAAGATGTCAAAACAAATGAAGGAGGCCAATCCGCCTCCGCCAACAAAATGTCGTATGATGAGGTAAGGTTAATCCCAAAAGATACCCTTAATTGTACGTTGTATATCACCTTCAGTTTGGAGGACTATCTCATAAAGTCTTTCAGGGGATGCACCTCTTGTATCAGCTGTTTCCACTGTAATGAATATGTCAGTTGCTTTTGCCTCCAGACAAGTATGGAGAACCTCCCGTACCATGGTAATTTCCGCCGCACAGTGAGTGGGCTGTGACACTCACAGCCCATCTTCAATTGAGGAACAGGGTTTTCACCATCTGAGGCATACTTCTCTGTTAAAGCGGCAACTTCTGCTGTTGTTGTTGTTGTTGCTTATTCTTGTTCCAATTCTTTTTAGGAAAGAACGGACGCCCCTCCTTTTCAGGAGGGGGTTTATTCTGCGGTTGAGTAAAAGGTTTAATCCCCAAATTATTACGCCCTAATGATAATGATTTATACACCTTAGCGTTAATCTTAGGCAATTTTCATTGTTTATCCGCATCAGCTACTGCCTCAAGGCGCTGCCTCACTTGCAAACTTACGGCTTCTCCTTTTATATTGGCTAGTATCATATCAGAGACTATAGGGAATACCTTAACTAGTCTCATCCCCAACTCCAGGGCAGCCTCCGTCCCGTGTTCCTCCTGTACCTTCTTAAGAACTGTCGGAAGCACTGTCATGGAGGGGGTGCAAAGCATAGAGAATACAGTGCCGCAAATACCTTTCCCCAAGTGGTGCAGTCTGCTAAATTGGGAATAAGACCTTTTGGTAAACTCATTGTCAGTATCCTGTGTTTATCCAAAGAAGTAGTATTGGGAAATACAGCTTCGAGTTGCTCAAATCTTTCTATTAACCAGAACGGTAAATCATCCCTATTTTGAGGACGCTTCCCCATCACTGAATTAATCATCATTGGGGTAATTTCCATGCCTCCATGTCCTGGTTGCTGAGGAAGGGCTCCAGCCGGAGCCACCTGGATCATGCGGGACATATATTGTACCACGCTTCTGTGAATTTGAACTAAAAATTCATGTAATTCTCGCAGCTCTGCGTGTGTAACACCACAATAATTTGGGTGTGGTGTAAAATCCGCCAAAACGGGCCATGTGGCCCCGTCGACCGATAAAGGACCTAAATGGACCATTGTAACAGGGTGAGGTAGGGCGCCATTAAACCAGATGGTGTGCTCCCAAGCTGACAACGGAACTTCAAGTGACCGATAAGGTCTAGAATCCCGGGAACCCGCAGCATGTTCATATTCATGAAAGAAATTATCATTCCCATCCACCGCCGGAAACTTAACCCAAGAGTAAAAAACCTTGAAGCGAAAAGCGGCGTTTGCTTCAACCACAAAGTTAATGTCTGCTCCCGCAGCCGGGACTCCATGTTGAGTCAAATGAGCAGTCAATGCTGCGAGATTATGAGCAGAAATAACAATAGCCATTATCTAAACAGAGTGGAAAAGAAGGAAAATGGTAGCGCAACACTGGGTATTACAGAAGAAAAACTAAACCTTTTAATATCCCAGCTTGAAAAACCTATAATCTCTAATATAGGAGGTAAATCCCTTGCACCACGGACGTCTCCGGTAATTGGTGAGAGGGTATTGTGAACAAGCACAAGCGCTACTCAGAGGTCTCGTGAATAAGTACCAGACCAGACGTTGGTGGCGCCATGTTGCAGGTATTCTGCACATACACAGAACTATGCGCAGGATTATGGGACCTCGGTGTATAGGGGCTAAGTCTTCCTACCGCCTTAGTGCCCACGAGCCCAGGACCGACTAGCTATAGTGTCTCACTAGCTCTCCTACTCACAAACGGAGAAACCAATGATTAGACACCCCAGAACACAACACTCCCAGATTTCTCAGGAATCGTGGTAACTAGACACACCTTTTCACTCACACTCTCGTACTTGTCCACAATAAGATCTGACAGAGACACAAAGATATTTTAAAATATTTATTTTAACTAACGTGCTCTAACATGCAGCATATGTGCCACAACCAGCAGCAAAATGCATAATATCAATACAGTTAGCATTGCAGCAAGGCCATATATCATAAAGGGAGATGTCATTTTATAAAGACAGTGGATAAAGGACTATAAGGCCTAACCACCCTCCCCTTGGTAAGCATAAGTATTATTATATAATAGAAGCTCTCTGGGCTTTGTCAGCAGACCCCATACATCAGGCCATAGATCGTATTTCTACATCACAGGTGCGGGTTGCTCTTCTCCCTGGAAAGGTCCCTCTCCAAGTGTGTCTTTCCTAAACATGCATCCCCATAATATCAAAGTACGATTCTCCACCAGAAACAGCTGCATTGGTATGTTTTGTCTAAGTGCTAGGGCCTGACCAGAACAGAATAACAAGAGTCAGTGTTTATCGACCTTGCTCACAATGTTCAGACTAAACTCCAGGAACAGGCAGAGAACGAGCACAGCAGAGAGTTCTCATGTGAAATGCATAAACAGAGCTTTGTAAAAATAAAGACATGTAGTGTTGTGTGCAAAAGCAGCATCATGGCTACCGGGCACATGCTAACTCAAAGATGTCGACAATGTCTCTAACGACCACGTGACACTATGAAGTACAGTCATTTTGCAAAACCAGGAATTGGAAATTGGGCACAAACCTTGTTTGAGCCTGATTTCCAATTTGCCACTGGTAACGGAATGATGGTCCTAATATTAAAATAAAAGAGGGGATTCAGCTACATGTTCTGACACAGTTGCCTGATTACAATTTGAACAGTGTTGAGGTAAAGGTAAAATTGCATGTGATTTGATCATTACTATGTTGTAAGTACAAACTAGTACAACACAATTACAAGTTAAACCCCATGGAATGGCAATTCCTACATGGGACTGATTTTTCTTGTCATAAAACCACATAGAATTTAATGCATACATTTAACCAGGTGGTAAAGGCATGTAGGAACCTGTGGGTGGGTGTTGTGTGATGGCAGGAGTAGGGAAAGGAATAGAAAGATTTTGTCTGGTGGGGCAGTATATTCCCTCTTGCTAAAGCCTGATGCATTTCTACATCTGGGATTACAGCTACGAAAAATTGGGTATGGTCTCATACAGGGTGAAAATGGTTGTTAGAAATTGGGGGGCAGATTTACAAGCCCCCTGCGCCACCAGTACGTCACTTTTCGTGATGTACTGGTGGCGCAGGGGGCTCCTTGATATTTACAAGGAGAGGAAAAGCCACCATGCGTGACTTACCCTCTCCTTGTAAATACCGTCCCTTCACACGCAGCACTTTGCGGTGAAGGGGCGTTCCATGGGTGTTGCTGTGGGTGTTCCCACGCAACACCCATGGAACAAGACACATCTCCAGAATTACGAGAAATCGTAACTCTGGAGATGCGTCTGAAAGCTACGCCACCCTAGAGGTGGCGTAGCGAGGCGCACCGAGGAGAAATGTTTTCATTTCTCCTCGTTTTTCCTCTTTCAATGCGTGCTGCATTCTGCAGCACGCATTGAAAGAGGAAAAGCCTGTACTGATTGTTTTTGTGCAGAAAGGTGCCCTTCCTGCACAGAAACAATCTCCCCATGGCGCAGGCATCCTTGCACCATGGTGCAAGGGTGCCTGCGCTTGGCAGCTGTTTGTGCGCCAGCGCAGGGGAGAGCACAGGAATGCGACATATTCTTGTAAATATGTCGCATTCCTGTGCTCTGAAAGTGCCGCAGCGTGGCGCAGCCAAAGGGCTTGCAGCGCCACGCTGCGGCACTTTCTTGTAGATCTGCCCCTGGGTCTCTAGTTGGCAGAGGGTTGCACCCTGTCCACGTAGGGACCACAATCCTAGTGCGGATAAGCTTGATACACACTTTAAATTAACCTGTGTTCACCCTCTGGTAGCTTGGCACAAAGCAGGCAGGTCTAACTTAAGAGGAAATGTGTAAACTATTTGGGCAACACACACGTACCCACACACACACACACACACATTGTAAAAAATGGGAAAAAACACAATAAGACTCCGCACAGGTTTAGAAAAATAGAGAATATTTATCCAAGTAAAACAAGACCAAAACAACAAAAATCCAATCAGAAGCTGAGATATGACTTTTGAAAGAATAAATGCAAAAACAGTGCTTAGAAGTCAATAGCGCTAAAAGGTTACTTGAGGTCGTGAGGGACCTGGGTTAATCCAAAGTACAGGCTGACTGCAATGGAGGGCAGGCCGGCTACGAGACTCATTCAGGTCCCGCAGAAAAAGTGCCTTGGATGGAGCAAAGCCTCGATGCTGAGGGCACAATGGATCGATCTTTTCCTCTCAGGCGGGCCGCGGGGTCGCCATCGAGCTCCATTAAGTTGCACGCAATATGTCGCCGTTGAGCCTCACAGAGCATTGTCAACAGGCCGTGCAGGCTGTAGAACCACTATAGATGAACAGCCTCTGGTCGAAGGACAATGCATCAGATCCGATCAGCCCAAAGGTGACGATGCATCGGTTTTGTAGCAACACAGCTCCAGAACCCACTTCTGAGGCCCAGAAGTGGAAGGGGGCATCTCAGGCAAGGGTAGGACTCATAGATGGCAGAGTCCAGCAGCACCAGCAGAATTGCAGGAAGTCTTTTGTGATGTTGAGACTTCAGTAAACAGGAGGCAAGCCGGCAAGCCTTTGGGGTCTCTTGAAGACAGTATATATCCGCCTTCAAAACTTTAAAATCTTCAGTCACCCTCTTGGCATCATCATTTAACCCACAGATGTTAATTATGGCTATGCAGAGTTTAGCCATCACACCAAAAGTACAAATTTACTGTCATCTTACAACTCCACTAAATCATCCCTTGGTAGAGCTGGCTTGAACTAAATTTAAAGAGAAATTGCCCCAGCAACTCTTTGCTTCCGAGGCCTATCTTGTTCTTTAATCTGCTGAAACTTTTTCCAGTGATACCCATCGTGCATGTCCCCGTCGCCCTTCTCAGGTATTGAAAGCCATCCCCTCCATCCCCCTCCCCGTCACCCCACACAATACACCCCACACCCAGCACCTCTCCCAAGCCTCCCCTATAGCCGTTCCTACCCACCCCCAACTACCACACTGGGCAATCAAGCTACCCATGGCCTGAATAATGGCTTCCATAACCACCAATGACTCTGCAGGCACCCCCACAGTTCTACACATTCTAAAGAACACCCACACAGTAAATAAAAAAGCAGAGCGAGGGAGCAAAGGAAGAACAGCGAATATTAAGCCAAGTAACCTGGAGGATCCTCAAAACACCAAATAAATCACTTCATACCAGAGCCCAGCTCTTCTGTGAAAACTAATAGATCCTAAGCCATTAATATTCCATCATTAGGCCTAAACACAAAAGAAATCTTCCCCCATCCATCTTAATCCATACACCAAAAATATATAATAATAATAAGTGGGAGCAGATAAGCCCCCCACCCTCGAGGACATCATATGTGAGCCTCCTACACCAAGTGAAAAATGACATCCTGAGAAAATCCAGACAATAATTCTCAGGAGACTATCATTACCGCTGTGGGGGCAAGCTGGTCAAATTCTCCTTAGCCAGAATTTCAGAGGTAAAGGTTCTGATTACGCCCTTACAGACCGTTTTAAGCCAAGTGGGGGCTAAAAAAAAAGCCTCCGCCCCAGCATCTTGGAAGGGTTTTATCAGCTGCCTCAACCTCCATCTGCGTTCAACTGTAACATGGCAGTAATCAGGACAAACAAAAATAGAAAGAACATTATACCAGCGTTGAGCTTCTGGGCAGGTTTTCCTCAAATATGATTTGCTGCAGTAAAACATTTCCAAAGTACACCATTACGTTCTTCCCTCATCACATCCAGATGGGCTACCTTTTTGTGCATTAAGGGGAATCTGTGGACCCTCTGCACTTCTGCCTCCCATTGCCAAGACGTCAACTCTGGAAAAGCACTTTTAAGGAGGCCTAACATGAATGCTTGAATACCATCACCCTCAACCACCTCCCTAATCCCCAAAAATCGCAAGTTATTACGCCTTTGGCAATTTTCAAAGTCTTTGAGCTTCCACATGATATCTGAGATTTGCCCCTCTTGAGTTTCAACCAGGCCTTTAAGGGCCCCTACATCCAATTCAATTGACATAGTCCTTTGCTCAATAACATCAAGTTTTTCTCCGATTTCAGAGTAAGATTTAGGCACCTATTTCAATGCACTTTGTAGTTGTTTAGTAGCAAGCCGAGCTCTACGGCTCTCGGCCCTAGTCTCTATTTGATGTTCTTTAATAGTCCTTTGAATAAGCTTTAATGTGGGATTATTCGAGTCTACTCCAGTTTCAACATCTGCTATATCCTTTGGAGCAACCAGGCTCTTTTGCCCACTCCTATAATTCAGCATTTGAGCATCCGAGTAGTCCCACTTAAATGTGAGATCAAAGTCAGGGTCACTTTCTTTTTCTTTCCCCTTTGCAGATGCCGAAGAATTCCTTCTAGACTTTTTCCGATGCCCACGCTGTTGTAACTGTAGTGCCTCGCGATGTTGCGTAGCTGGCTGCACTGGCCTCAGACAATGAGATACTCAGTTCGTTCTCACTCTCAGTAGTGCTAAAACCTGTGGGATCTGACTTTTCCGTTGGAGTGTGAAACTTATCTGCTCCTTCTCTTGACAAATTACTGAGAGCATTCTGCCTTTTCTTTTTGCCCTCATCACATACAGCCATTTCTCCTGAAGGATTCAAGCCATTAATACCTCCACTAGTCTTTTCTTGCTCCAGGCACATTTAACAAATTAGGGCTAACATTTTTAACACTTGACTTCATTTCACCCACATTGTTTGGGGGAAACTGAACTCCGGAGCCCACCAAACTTAAAGAAAAATCCACTCCATCCTCTCCCTTATATGCAGTGTGCCCTGCCTTTGACAAAGTATTAATAAGTGGCCTCTCAGGTCCCAACCCCATAGCGGTTACCTGGTCCTCGATTGAGTCTGCAGCTGGCTGGGGAACTAAGGCAGTCGCAGGCCCCTGCCTCTGCCCTGCTGCCTGACTTACAGCGCGAGCATTACTATTGCTGCCCTGGGGAAGGAGAGCATCCCCCTTACCTCGCACAGATGGATCGATCCTTCCATCGTCCGGTAGAGTTACTTTAAAAAGTTGACCCCCAACACAAAAAACTGTTCTAATGGCCAGCTGTGGGGCCCGCATTGGGAGCAGAGAGAAGAGTCTGCTGCATCGAAGAAACCCATGCCTTTCTCCTGTGCTTGCAAAAGTAAGGGTCAGGTCTAGTGAGCATAAAACCCCCTGTTAAATTTGAAAAATGCAATTGACAAGCATTAGTACTGAGCGACCATGTTAACCATCCCCAGGGATTAATAGCGGACGAATTACAGGTACCATTGTGGACCATATTGCGTAGGTCCTCTAGAGAATAATTTGTATACTGCTGCCAGTCGTCATAAGCAGCTAATGATGGAAACGAGGGAGAATTTAAATTTTTAGCTGTAACCAAACCAAAACATGTAGTTTGTTGCACAGTCTGATTCAGGAATAACATCTGTGACGGTATCAAACACGTACAATGCAATGATTCAGTTCCCTGCACCTGCCAAATTTTGGTACCCCATATTGATTTCAAATAAATCATGACTTTCCAATAATCATAACCTTTCAAGGATAAATCGGTTATGAAAGCAGAAGCATATACCAATTTAGTATGGGTCAGCATGAATTTCGCGTGTGTTTGAGCACTCAATTTATAATATTAGAATCTTGGGTCCGATAGATTATAACCGTGAAAAGTATACAAATTTATTTTTCTCTGTCTGAGAACTTTCTTGAAATGGGGCACGAAAGACGTATGGCATTCAAATCGTCTCCGTCGGGCCGTATATTTCGTATTGAACTTTATCCTAAACAATTCCATCTACTACTGGCACAGCAGAAATATTAACATGGGATTGTTCCCTTTTCATTATATGAGATGAGGTGTGTGGGGCTAAAACACCATCAACTAAATGTACATCAGAGCGTTCAGGTGAGTAATGACCATTAATCAAAAGGAAAAAGACAGTCACAAATCCAATCCACATGAAGAGAAATACCATTGTAAGTACCATTCAAATGTAGGTCCAAGGAGAAACCAGATCAATTCTGTGAAACCAGGAAAAGAAAATGACAAATCGACTGGGGGGTTCCTCAGTAGGTGAACTCCAGGAAGAGGATGATGAAGTTAAAGAATAGTTGTCCCTGTCCATGTAATAACCCACTGTTCCTAGTCGATACAAAGGTGGTCTTTCAGCATTAAAAGATGATTGGAGCGCATGTGTAGGAATGTCCACAGTAAGCTCCATAGACGGCGAGTCATGATTTCGAGGTGTAGCCGTTAAAGCTGATGATGAAACAGGCAGCACATCAATTGAGTTTTCCACTTCACGTTCCTGGTGTATGGTAGTCGCTGTCGAAGACCTCACAGGAAGTGAAACATCGCCGCGGGACGGTTTGGGCATACTATTCAGTATCGGCCAAATGGTGCAACTTGACATGTTTAATGGAAAGGTAGAAAATTTTCCTTGCAACCAGGTAGTGGAGGCAAAATCACAGTTCAAGTGCCCTTCAATCCAAGAACTGGGACTGGTGCACGGTAGGAGGGACCAAATTCTTTTTTGTTCTCTATCTTCTCCCGGACCAAGTCACCAACTTTAGGAAGCCACCCTGTGACTGGGATCAGCACCGCTATGTCTTCGGAACAGTGCAACTCAGCTTTAGCAAGAGTGTCTAGAGTCTTTTGTAGATCCTGTAACATAGCACAATGGTTATCTACATCAAATGTTGCGGCAGCCGCCACAACGTCTAGACCATCAAGGTCTGGAACAAACATTTTGATGCCAAAGAGCATTTCGTATGGGGTCCCCCCACCCAGAGATCCTCTCGGGAGATTATTTAGTGCACGCTGAACCCCATATAAATGAGTCAGCCAACCCCTGCCAGTGCCCAAGACTCTAGCTGTCAAAGATTGCTTTAAGTCACGGTTCATTCGTTTCACTACAGAATTGCCCTCAGGCCAGTATGGAGACGAAAATTGCAATAGCACCCCCAGTGACCTCATCGCTTCTGTGTAAGCCTTAGAGGCGAACGCAGGACCTTGGTCAGAATGGAAGGTACCATGAGCAAATCACTAATGACATTTCGAGCGTCAGCACTACGCTGCGGCCAAACCCAAAGGAATCTAGTGCACAAATCCACTGCAACCAGAATATATTTATAGGCACTGTCAGACGTCAAAGGACCGCTGTGATCAAGATAAATACATCCAAATGGTTCATTTGAAGTGTATAGTTGCGTGTGAGGTGGACGTGCAACCGTGGACGGTTTAATCTGTTGACAAATGTCACAAGAAAGTACATAATTACGAGTCTGTCTATACAGACCACGCCACCAATAACGCTGCTGCAAAAGAGACACTGTCGCTGAAACTCCAGCATGTGCAGATGCCATGCCTTCGTGCGCGGCAACGATCAAAGGAAGCCTGCGGTCCTCGTTGGGAACCAGCTGATCCCCAGCGGACAGAATAGAAGCGTAGGGAACTTGTTCCGGCAATAAATGATAAGGATACTTAGAAGGGAAACATCGCAGGAACGCTGTCCCATCCCTTGTAGCAGCTATAGCTGCCAGAATTTCATTATCAATTTTAGTCTTGGACCTTATAACTGCTGCTACTGAACACGTGGCCACTGCAGCTTTGGCTGCCTCATCAGCCAAAGAATTACCAACAGCATGTGCTCCCACACGCTGATGGCCAAGAGTATGTATAACATGTGTGAGTGGCAAGCTTTCTTTAAGAGCTGCCACTCGAACCCAAAGCATCTTATGCTTGATTGAGCTACCTTTAGAGTCCCGATAATCGTTCTGAGACCAAAAGAATAGATTGTCATTAAAGGACTGTACACAAAAGAAAGAATCGCACGCTATAAGTGTAGGTACATCGGGATCAGAGAATTCGAGAGCAAATACCAAAGCCCGCAGCTCAGCCAACTGAGCCGTGCAGTCACCGAGAGACTGTGTGTGGACCAACGCGGGTGTTAGGCCTTAGAATTTGGTACGCTCACCTTTGTGACCGCCTCTAGAGTAGGCACAGGCGATACCATAAGAATGCGTTTCCCCTGAGCCAAAGAGAGCGTTCCTTTAGGATCGCCATCTGTACTGATGTAAGAATTTTCTCAATGGGGAAAAACGCATCTCTGCTGATGTGTACAAATGCGATTTGTAGGCAATGGGGACTGTATCTCTCTCATTGAACGTCAGGTAAGTGAAACCCACTGTACCACTTACAATCCGTATGACTAAGTTAGTTGTGTTGTCTCAAGTTAACAAGAAGTTGGTCGGAAGCAGATCAGACAGCAAAGACCGAAGAATTTCTGTATGTTCCGGAAGCCAGCTGGAAGACGAAAAAGAGGGTTGTATCAACGCGTAAAGCGGTTTGATACGCTGAGCATAATCAGAAATGTATGTCCTCCCGAAATTAAAAAAACCCAGCAAAGAAATAAACTTTTTAAGAGTTGAAGGAGGCTGTAACTGAGCATATTTCTCCAGAAAGTGGGGGGCTAAGCCCCTCCCTTCATTATTTAGTTCGTAACCCAAAAAGAGAACAGCCAAAAAGGTGATGTGAGACTTAGCAAAACTAAATTTGTAACCTAAGTCTGCAAAGGACAATATGATGCGGTCAACACGCACCAGATGCGGTATCAATTCGTCATCAGTCAAATATATGTCGTCGACATAAGAGAAAGCATCAGGATCAATGTTGTGTAAAAGAGACAACACGCGCAGCAAACGCATGAGGGCTATTCTTATAGCCCATGAGCAATCTTGTAAATCTTTTCTGATTGCCGACCGCAGTAAATGTGGTCCAGTCACGGCTCTCAGGAGCCAAATTGTGACAGTAAAATCCATTGGAAATATCCAAAGTGGTTTTATACCTTTTTCGGACAATGTTATTTATTAACGCAGAGCTGTGGGTGTTCTGTACGGCAAACATACAAACATGACTGTTCAAATTTCTATAATCCAAAACAATGCAATATGAACCGTCTAGTTTCAATATCGGAAAAAGAGGATTTTCCAACTGGGCTAAAATGTCACTAACATACGCTTGCGCCTACCGTTTGATCGGATATTGTGCCCAAGGCTGTGGCATGGATCGCTAAGGGATCTCATGTGCCAGGGAATCTCCATCCCAGCCCACCTGATTGCAATACACAGCCGGCACTAGGGCTAAAGCCCATTCCGATGCATAAGCCTGTTTAGCCTCTTCAGGGACGTAACGCGAAATACTCGGAAGTATTACGTCCTCACCTCAGGAAGATGTCAAAACAAATGAAGGAGGCCAATCCGCCTCCGCCAACAAAATGTCGTATGATGAGGTAAGGTTAATCCCAAAAGATACCCTTAATTGTACGTTGTATATCACCTTCAGTTTGGAGGACTATCTCATAAAGTCTTTCAGGGGGTGCACCTCTTGTATCAGCTGTTTCCACTGTAAAAAATATGTCAGTTGCTTTTGCCTCCAGACAAGTACGGAGAACCTCCCGTACCATGGTAATTTCCGCCACACAGTGAGTGGGCTGTGACACTCACAGCCCATCTTCAATTGAGGAGCAGGGTTTTCACCATCTGAGGCATACTTCTCTGTTAAAGCGGCAACTTTTTTCTTTAGAAATGGGGCACAAAATGGCAATTGTCCCTCCGGTTTGGCCGGATCACGTCGTTGTTTTGTGGTCTCGCCTTGTCTATGATCTGGACGCACCCCTCCACCGGACTGTTGACGCGACGAGGCCTGCAAGGAACGAGGAGAGCGAGGATCAGGACCCGGAAACCTCTCTGGTGTCTTAATCTTAGAGCGGTCACGCAAATCATACCTACACTCGGGAGCATCAGGGGTTGGTGAACCAGCACGCAAACCCTGCTTCTGCTGTTGTTGTTGTTGTTGTTGCTTATTCTTGTTCCAATTCTTTTTAGGAAAGAACGGACGCCCCTCCTTTTCAGGAGGGGGTTTATTCTGCGGTTGAGTAAAAGGTTTAATCCCCAAATTATTACGCCCTAATGATAATGATTTATACACCTTAGCGTTAATCTTAGGCAATTTTCATTGTTTATCCGCATCAACTACTGCCTCAAGGCGCTGCCTCACTTGCAAACTGACGGCTTCTCCTTTTATATTGGCTAGTATCATATCAGAGACTATAGGGAATACCTTAACTAGTCTCATCCCCAACTCCAGGGCAGCCTCCGTCCCGTGTTCCTCCTGTACCTTCTTAAGAACTGTCGGAAGCACTGTCATGGAGGGGGTGCAAAGCATAGAGAATACAGTGCCGCAAATACCTTTCCCCAAGTGGTGCAGTCTGCTAAATTGGGAATAAGACCTGACCATTGTCAGTATCCTGTGTTTATCCAAAGAAGTAGTATTGGGAAATACAGCTTTGAGTTGCTCAAATCTTTCTGCTAACCAGAACGGTAAATCATCCCTATTTTGAGGACGCTTCCCCATCACTGAATTAATCATGATTGGGCTAATTTCCATGCCTCCATGTCCTGGTTGCTGAGGAAGGGCTCCAGCCGGAGCCACCTGGATCATGCGGGACATATATTGTACCACGCTTCTGTGAATATGAACTAAAAATTCATGTAATTCTCGCAGCTCTGCGTGTGTAACACCACAACAATTTGGGTGTGGTGTAAAATCCGCCAAAACGGGCCATGTGGCCCCGTCGACCGATAAAGGACCTAAATGGACCATTGTAACAGGGTGAGGTAGGGCGCCATTAAACCAGATAGTGTGCTCCCAAGCTGACAACGGAACTTCAAGTGACCGATAAGGTCTAGAATCCCGGGAACCCGCAGCATGTTCATATTCATGAAAGAAATTATCATTCCCATCCACCGCCGGAAACTTAACCCAAGAGTAAAAAACCTTGAAGCGAAAAGCGGCGTTTGCTTCAACCACAAAGATAATGTCTGCTCCCGCAGCCAAGACTCCATGTTGAGTCAAATGAGCAGTCAATGCTGCGAGATTATGAGCAGAAATAACAATAGCCATTATCTAAACAGAGTGGAAAAGAAGGAAAATGGTAGCGCAACACTGGGTATTACAGAAGAAAAACTAAACCTTTTAATATCCCAGCTTGAAAAACCTATAATCTCTAATATAGGAGGTAAATCCCTTGCACCACGGACGTCTCCGGTAATTGGTGAGAGGGTATTGTGAACAAGCACAAGCAGTGTGCATAAGGGAAGCATTCAGTGTTATGAATTCTACAAATGGAAAGGAGCGTCAATGTATCCGCTATGGTATCCAATCAATTATTGTTTTTCGAGAATCAAATCCATAGGCAAACTCATTTCATATGTGTTTTCCATTTATTAATTCAAAGGAAAATCATAGCTCCAAAATATAACAGTATCCAGTCGTCAGCCAAATATAACAATATCCAATAGTCAGCCGGAGGTGCAGCACCTATTGGATACCAAAGGTCCTGAACTGGAGGAGCACCACTTGGGGGGGTTAGGATTTACTTAGGCTGGGTCCAGGTGCGTATTCAAAATGGTTGGAACCTTTTCGGACCCTAAGGCACTGATCAGGAGGCCAGACAACTAGCCCTTGAAGTCCATCTTGTTGTCCTGGGTTCAAGTGATGAAGCAGGGCTCAACCAACAGGGCAGGCCTTTGAGGGTTCAAGACAGTCTCCAGGCAGCAAAGCAATCCTTCCAGTTGCAGCAAATCAGCAGGCAGTCCTCTGAGAGTCCTTCCGCAGGTCCACAAAGCAAACTGAAGAGTGGGTCTGAGGGTCCTATTTTTATACCTGGTGCCTTCTTTGAAGTAGGAGAAGTTTCTAAAGAATTCCCTTTGAAGTGCTTGAAGTTTTCTGACTCCCGTTCCCGGGTTCAAAGTTGGCTTCATGAACAATGCAGGAGTGATAAGTCCTTTGCATGAAGGCAGAGCATAGCCTATTCGGTTGAAAATGGGGCTGTCTTAGCTCTGCCCCCCATCCTGCGGATTTATGGCCTATCCAGGTACACTGAATAAACAAAGTCCAACTTTCAAATACACAAAGTCATATGTCCTAGGACCAGCTGCAGGCACAAAATTTGGTTGGAAAATGCCAACTTTTTAAAGGGGTATTTTCAATATTGTAACTTAAAATCTGACTTTACCATTAAAGAGGATTTTCAATTACTGCTTCTCAGACACCATACATGAAACATTTACCTCTGCCCAATCAAAGGTTAGCACTTATTAAATGTAATAAGGCAACCCAATATTATCCTATGGGAGAGGTAGCACTCACAGTAGTGAAAAAAGAATGTAGGAGTTTTTTACTACCAGGGCATGTAAAACTTAAAAAAACATGTTCGACCTCTCAGTTGCAATTCAGTATGTCTTATATGCAATAAAATGGGAGTTTAAGGTTTGACAATGGAGTTATAACGCCAAGTCATATTGGCAGTTTATAACTACATTCAGGCTGAAATGGCAGGCCTGGGACATGTTTAAGGGGTGTTTAAGTGGGTGGCAAAGCAAGTGATGCACGCCCACTGGTAGCATTTAATTTACAGGCCCTGAGTATATGGTATGCTACTCTGCAAGGGACGTATAAGTAAATTCAATATGTCAATCAGGTGTATGCCAATTTTACCATGTTTAAGGAAGAATGAAAAAGCACTGGTTAGCAGTGGTAAAGAGCACAGAGCCCTAGAGCCAACTAAAAGGAATTTCAGAAATAAGTGGAGGGCAAAGACAAAAGGTTTGGTGGGAGACTATCCTAAGACTGACAGGTCTAACAATATGTGTTCTGAGAGGCTGATACCCCGAGACATTGATATGACAGCATCACTTATACCTCAAACAGAGCTGGATATACCATTTGCAGACTGACATTAAAGGTCTAAATGATAACATTCCATGGTCACAGATAATCGTTTAATAAGATTACATTTAAAGCTAAATATATCATCTACTGTATATGAAATATATTAGGCCTTCCTCTGCCATTGCATGCATACTTTTACAAGATATTCCTAGCGTAATTACCTCAATCACCTTTACATGAATGTCCAACAATACCGGACTCATTTGCAGCAATTAATAAACAGGTCCCTGTATATTGACCCGATGATCTTGCAAACTTTTGTTGTCTTCCTCCTCATTAAGTTATTACTACCCACTAACTACACACACTCTTTGCCAACATTGACACACCACCAGAGGGTGCTAACTTCACACTGCATTTAATCCATCTCATTATATTTACTATAGTTTTCAAAAAGTACAGTTTTTTCTTTTTCAGAGCACAGAGTCCTTTGGCAGAAGTTACCACACCTGTTTTGTCCGCACTTTTCACAATATAAACTGTTGTTTGTAATTTATCCAGACATCATCTGGAAGTATTCAACCAGTATGTTATGTTTTTTAGCATGTGAAGTTATCTTATCACGCTGGTGGGTATCATTTGAAACTCACCTATGGAAATGGCACGTTTCTCTTACAGCTCCCATCATTATCAGGGCGTTACATCATCAGCATGCATGTGAAGTAACGCTCATCAGGAATGTGCAGAACAAGCTATGAAAGCTCCAACTTATAATCAGAATCTGGCACTGAAAAAAGTCACCAGTGCTGCTGATGGAAGAGTGAACAGGTTGAATTGCAGAGTATTGTCTCTTGCCAAAGGAAGGAGTGAACTCTATGACACAAATTGCCTAACAACTTGAGTGAGGGAAATGATTGGCTGTTCTTTAGAATGTGTACAAATACTTTATGGTACCCATGAACTTTTGTGTCTTAACCCTGATACGCAATTGTGTGGGTTATTGTGTGTGTATATCGATCGATACATGCTCTTAATGACATCTTTTCCACTGCCACCAATATTTTAATATGGGCTTGACAATGCTATAATCTGGATGTAGTGTGTATGATTGTGTACCTCATTTATGCCTTTATCAAACATCATACCCCACTGCCATCACAGAATGTATGGAAAATTGCTTTGTTATTGTTATTTGTTTGGTTGCCTTATATGTCACACCGTGTTATTGACATTTGGATTCTGTAAGTATGTGTGTAAGTGCACATCTTGACCATTACTGTAATACTATGAATAGGAACATCATTACCAGCTATTATCTGTTTTTATTTTTGCTAACATTTATTCTCATAAATATTGACTACAGAGAGTGTCCTCTTCTGGCAAAAACAATTGGTCTTCTTATCCCCAAAGCTAGTGTAACTGGGAACACTGTGTGAGGACGTTTCACCGCTTTCACAATTGCAGTAAAAGTGTTGTGTTTTCAAGGCTTTTATCACAAAACATGAGTAATGATTTGTGCCTTAAACATCCATATAAATTGCACACCCACATTATGCAGCTACAATATTTAACATAGAATTGAACAAGATTTTCTCTATTTTCACACTAGGTATTAATTAATACATTTTAGTTCCAAGGCAAGACATTTGCTTACCTCTTCACCAATGAACAGTTAGGTGGATATTTACAAGGAGCTTGTGCTGCTGTTGTGTCATGTTTTAGACGCAGTGGCAGCACTCTGTTAGCCCCATATTTACAATGCTATGCATTTGGCCAAATGCATCAGTTTTTTGAGGCCTGAAGCAAAAAAATCTGCCCCGGTTCAGGCTGTGTCACAAAGAAATTAATGTATGCAGAGTGTGTGTACCGTCATAAAAACTCACTTGTAACTGACGCAGTGAGATTTGCAAGATTTTCCTCATTTGACGCATCTGTCAGATGCATCACGCAAAGCCTGCAATGCGTCAGAATTCCTATTCTTCTTAAACCCAGGCGTAGAGACTGACGCAGTGGGTTTCAAACATTAATCTGACCATTTGATGTCACTTCAAACCAGGGTTCTCCAACGAGTAGCTCGTGAGCTACTGGTAACTCTCCACCCACCTGTAAGTAGCTCTCCTGTGTTCATTCCAGTCTCCTAAATTTGAAGCTTTTGTTTGGCTGAATTAATATATGTGTACAAAATTGAAATGTGTGCATCTGAGACAAAGATGTGTGTATTTTCAGACCTATTTAGATAATAAACTATTTAAAGCTGATATTTAAGTGAAAAATCATGTGACATTGCGGGAGAGTTATTACTAATATGACCTTGGTGCAAAGGCATGCAGCTAAGGCTGCTATGTATTACCCATGTAAAGGCATTCCAAATTGACAATGCATTGAAATGATTACTGCTGGCAACCCTGCACTGAGATGACCACTGCTGGTAGTCTTACAAAGGGTGCGACTAATGTAATCATGTCTGATAAGGTAATTATTCTTACAAATTTAACAATAGTAGCTCAGGATGATTTTCACTGAACATAAGTAGCTCTTATTACAGAAAAGGTTGGAGACCCCAATGTCTGTTAATCACATCCCCACTAGTTGTAGTTGGTCTACAGATGTGCCAATCATGTTGTAGGACACCTTGACGAAACTGGGACCATGGCACCAATGATTTCATATTCTTCTGTATCAAGGCAATGTGACGTTGTGTACTACTTGTAAGGGACAGGCCAGGATTGTCACTTCTCCATGTAGGAAGGGGTCCCCAAGTCCAGGCCAGTGTACTCCAGAGGACAACAGGCAAGTACACATAAAAGGAAGGTAATACATGAATTGCCACTTTACATAACACCATATACTTATATTTACTCACATGACACTGTTTCTCACTATGTCACACATACTCCGGTCTCCACACACACATAAGTAGACTATGCCCACTGTAAAGTGACAAATAACCATACTGCTTACACCTCATCCAGGACCAACATGAGATTGTAAACAGTGCTGTTGCACCATTTTGCAGTCTTTCACATTGAGCCTAACACATTAGGCCACTTACGTCAGTCAAAACTGACACAACGCCTCTGGATTTTGATGCATTGCTGAAGTTGCTTCAGGTGTGGGGCCAACTTCAGCAATGCACCACTTTTGGGGCATTTTTGTTACAGCAAAATTCCCACAGATGCATCAAAAATTCTGACGCACCTTGGGTCTTTGCGCCATGGTGCCCTGTATTGTAAATATGGCGCATCCATGGCGTTGTAACAGATTTCTGTGCATCATAACTATTTCTGAAGCATCTCTGCCCCAGTGCAACGATGCATAATTTCTTGTAAATATGCCCCTTAGTGTTTAGATTAAGGTTCCCCATCACTCTGATGAAAGCCCCTGATGCAGTTTGGGCTCCTTTGAGGACTGAAACATATTGGCACTACCTAGGATGATTGAGACATAATTCTCAATATTCATCAATCATTTTTATAATCCCAAGTGTAGCCACTATTACAGGAATTCCTTTAGGTTTACACAGAGGTAATTTATGGCACTATCTGCAACCCTAATATTCCAGTATATCTCATAAAGAACTCCTTCACTGTGTCTATCCTGGTAATATCATCTTACTAGGGTGGGTGCGGATGCCCCCGATGAAGCATGTCACAAAGTGTGGGTAAGGCTTCCTCATCCAAAGTAATATATACACATTAGAGTATGACTGTTGGTGTGTTTGTGGATCATAGCCAATAGATTTACATTTAGAGAAGACATCACTGTCAAGCTTTGACATTTATTATATTAAGTGTATTTCTGTTTACTTTGCAAAAATTTAGAATGTACATCAAATCTGAAGATTTATGGTAGAAATATCTTCTATTTAACCCGTTAAGTGCTTCTGTCGGCCAACGGCCGTCGCGAGCACTACCTCGGTAGTGCTGCGCACGTCCGTTGGCCGACGCGGCCCCGCCCGCTTAATAGAACGTTTCGCACTGGCGCGGAACGTTCGAAGCAGTTAACCGGTTAATAGAATAAATTATGGATTGATTCTTACTGTTACACTGAATAAAAATACATTTTAAAAGGGTAGAGAAAAGGGAAAGGGGATATTAATATATAAGAATATTAAGTAATATCGAAATGACTTAATTAATTTGCTAGATAAGGAGAGGTATTATTTCCATGATGCATGTGAGTTCTGGAGCACTATATCTGTCCTTATTAATGTATGGGTCATTATTATCATCCCATCCATACTATCGCTATCATTCTTAGAGTACCTATCCTTTCAAACCCAGCTCTATTTGAATTGGCTCATTGTTTCACTGATATGTACTGTTAGAAATGGGGGGTCTCTAGTTGGCAATGGTTTGCATCTTTTTACAAATAGGGACCCTTGCTTCTAGTCAGGACAAAGGGGATACACTACTGACATAACCCCTGCTCACCGCCTTGGTAGCTTGACACGAGCTGTCAGGCTTATCTCAGAAGCAGTGTGTAAAGTATTTGCACATAACCAACAGTAATACAGTGAAAACACTACAAAATCACCCCACACCAGTTTTAGAAAAATAACCAATATTTATCTGTGCAAACAAGACCAAAATGATAAGAGACCAACATACAGTACTCCAAAAATATGCACTTTGCAATAATAACTCTAAAATGCAGTTCCTTGAAGCCGGTAGCTCTGTCCAGGGCTACCGCGGTGCTGAAAACAACAGAATCCAACAGTTCCGGCAGGCTGCGTCAGTGCGGGCCGGCGTCAGTGTCAGCAGACTCGTAAACAGTACCTTTGGTTCCGGCCGACTGCGTTGGTGTGGGCCGGTCATGGCAACCGTTGTGGTCGCGATGTGAAGCTGAGCGGTGCGGCGTGCGGTGCCCTCAAGTCGCAGTGTAGGCAACGGCTCGGTGATGGTCGTCCAGCGGCGTCGGTGAGACCAGGGCTGCAGTGTGGAGTGAGGCGGTGCTCGTTGCGGTGCTGACAGATCATGGTGCAAGTGGCAGTGCCGGTTGATGGGAACTGGCGTCGGTTGGCCCAGACGGTGGTGTGGGACAGAGTGGTGTGTTGTGTGACTTACGAGCGGTGCCCCCAATCTGCAGTGTGGTCATGGGGGTCGAGGTCAGCTTGCAGGGATGTCGTCGGTGAGACCAGGGCAGCAGAGTGAAGCTCGGTGGTGCGGAGTGCGGTGCCCAGCGGTCGCGGTGCAAGCAGCAGCTCGGTGGTGGCGGCAGTCGTCATCATTGGTGAGACCAGGGTTGCGGTGCGAAGTGCAGCGGTGCCAGCAGCGGTGGCTATCCCCCTCTGTGGCAACTGAAACCCACGGTTCCAGAGGCGGTACCCAGAGGTAAGTGAAGGCTTTGCTGTCCCTGAGACTTCGTGAACAGGAGGCAAGCTCTATTACAAGCCCTTGGAGATACTCAGCAACACGTGAAGAAAGTTCAGTCCAGTCCTTTCACTACCTAAGGCAGAAGCAGCAACTGCAGGCCAACTCAGCAAAGCAACAACACAGCAAAGGGGCAGTACTCCTCCTGGAAATTCTTCCAGCTCTTCTTCTTGGCAGGTTCCTTGATCCACGCGAGTTCTAAAGTTCTGGGGTCTTGGCCCCAATATTTATACTCAGTTTCTCTTTGTTCTCTTGGGAAGAGCGTGTCTGTGCTCAGTCCAAAATCAGTTTGGTTCTCTCTGGCCCAGATTCCTGGCAGGAGGTGGAGACAGCATTGTCCAAGGTAGATCAGGTCCATTCAGGTGCAAGGAGATCTCCTCCCACTACTCTAAATGTAGCCCAGGTCTATTCATCTCAGCCCTGACTCATCCAGAAAAGGCTTGACACACCTCGACACCCCCAGTGGCTGTCTGAAGAGAATGCACATCCCCAGCCACTGTCACTCCAAAGCCAGACAGTCAGTCCACAACCCAGCAGAGGCACACAGGATGGCTAAGCAAGAAAAAAACACGTTCTAAAAGTGGCATTTTCAAACAAACAACATAAAAATCATCTTTACTAAAAGATGTATTTTTACATTCTGAGTTCAGGCATACTAAACTCAATTTCTCTATTCCGTCCCAATGGGACGTTATACTTGTAAGATGTTACAAACTACCTCCCATTCTATCCTTTGGGACAGATAGCCATCCAATAGTGAAGAGCAAAATACACTGTATTTCACTATCAGGACATGTCACCCACACCAGTACATGTCCTACCTTTCACATACACTGCACCCTGCTCATAGGTGTACCATGGGCCTACCTCAGGGGTGACTCACATGTAATAAAAGGGAAGGTTAGGGCCTGGCAAGTGGGTGCACTTGCCAGGTCGACATGGCAGAAAAAACAGCATGTAGACACTGCCATGGGAGGTCTGAGAAACCTTTGAAAGGCTGCTCGTGCGGGTGGCACAATCGGTGCTTCAGGCCAACTAGCAGCAGCCACTGATCTGACCTTTGCAGAGGATGTTCCTCATTTACCTTGACCCACCATATTTGACTTTAACTTGGTCTAGTGCGAGCAGACACCCTCTGTTAGCGCTTTGCGCTTTTAGATATTAGAAACATCAAAAACTTTGAAAAATCATATCTCCATTTCCCTACATCTTTGTTTTTTGCTGTTTTGGAATCTATTTAATTAACAAATTCTTCTCTAGCTTTATAAATTGGAGTAGGGTTGCAATTGTGTTAGGCTTTGTACTTTTTATATATTTTAATCCTGATAAATGCTTTACACAATTTTCCTAAATTAAGCCTGCTCTGTGCTACAGCTACCAAGGGTTGAGCTCAGGTTTAAATTATCGAGACCTAACTGGACTGAGTCAGGAATAGTACCATTATTACAAGACGAGGACTTCCCACCACTTGAACTAAATAATCCACTTTCTCACAAACTTCATGAATCAGGCTGACTATATTTAAACTGTACTCCAAAACCTAGGATTTCACGTAAAATTGTTTAAGGAAAATCCTCTGACGTGATGAGGAATTGTAAGGTGGAGAATCTATGAGTTGGATTTAAAAAAAAAATAATATGGTGAAGAAAACTCTTCTGATGGATTCTCCAATAGATCTAAAACTTGTTCCATAAACCTGAGCATTTTTCATCACAACCCAACTTGAAATCACATCAATTATCAATTCTTGACAGCAATTTAGACCCTTGGGTTTGTTCATGTTCTATCACTGTGCCCTTGTTGCATCTCTTCCCCAGATGCTAACTCTCAAGTGGTATTTATGTTGAGATTCAACAGAGATCAACACTAAGGACAAGGAAAAACTTTGAAAACGATTTTATTGAGCTGAAGGTGTCAGATGTTCTTGTCAGGGCATGCTTCTGAGTCTGGCAGTTTGGGTATGGTGGAGATGCCATCATAGCCCTGCTGTCAGTTAAGTTCTCACTTAAACTTTGGAAATCAGAATGCCATTTGGATTAGAGTCTGGAATACGCTGACTCCTGTCACAGATGATAGTAATAGAATTACTGCAAGTTCTTGTCTTCACTACATCCCCACGGTTGGAAATAAAGGCTGTGGCTGCTCTCCCAAGGCTCATCAAGCCAACCAGTGAGTCCAGTCAATGGGTCCAGTGAGTCCAGCATAACGTGCTATTTCATGGATGCTGCTGCTGATGCAACCCTGAGAGATCCACTTCATATGAACATCTTTTATTGACTGAGCTGCTTATTAACAATTCAGATACTAAGCCCCAGGGAGGGAGCACAGTATAGAAAACATGGCAACTAAGACTGCGGCAAGTCAGAGCTTCATAGTCCCAGAGATATTTACAGATCCAAGACCCAAATGGTTCCCCCACAGCACAGTTTCTACAGCCTCGATTTCCCCTACTCTAATAATTGCTCCACACCATCTGCCAGTTCAGTTGTCTGCAAA
The DNA here is from genome assembly GCA_963921515.1 of Calotriton arnoldi. Classification (NCBI taxonomy): domain Eukaryota; kingdom Metazoa; phylum Chordata; class Amphibia; order Caudata; family Salamandridae; genus Calotriton; species Calotriton arnoldi. The sequence goes on along the minus strand of CAWUFW010007303.1, from coordinate 778,586 downwards.
GCAAGAGACAGGGGAAGGCAAACTTAGAAACAGGAGATGTTGTTTTCATCACATACAACGGCTACAGGGTTAGATTAAATAAATGTTAAAAACAAAGCTTTCGAGGGTGCCAATTCAGTTGATTGATAAGAGTAAAGGCTCTACTGACTTTCGAAAAAGGCAAACTGGACCCTTCCAAGTCAAAAAACTATTCTTTAACACTTTTCTGGTGTTGTATGTGTGCTTTAGAATGCAGCACACATGCATTTTAGGAAAATGGGGATAAAGAAAACATTTGTCATCAGTATGCCTGTCTTGAGGAGGCGAAAGATTTTGGAACAAATTCCTGTCTATAAATGTTTTTAGGTAGGGATCTGCATTAAAACCCAAGAGTGTTTGCATGGAAACAGCCATGCACCATCCATTGAACACCCTCTTGATGCAAAGTAAAAAAAAGCAGCTGTTAGACCTGGCATCTTTTGGCGTGTTTCCCCTGACTTTTTTCTTTCTGACCTCCTGGTTTCTACTCTGTTTTTGCTGGTTTAGTGTCTCTGCGCACTTTCTCACTGCTGTCCACTGTTAAAGTGCAAGTGCTCCTATTGTAAATTGTATTATGGATTGGTGTTTCCATGATTGGCATATTTGATTTACTAGTAACTCCATAGTAAAGTGCACCGAGAGTGCCAAGGCCTGTAAATCAAATGCTGCTAATGGGCCTGCAGCACTGGTTGTATCTCCCGCACAAGCAGCCCTGACAAGGGTTCCCAGGCCTGCCACTGCAGTGTCTGTGCTCAGTTTGTAACTGCCATGTCGACCTGGCAAGTTCACCCACTTGCCAGGCCCTAATCTTCCCTTTTCTTACATGTAACCCCTACGGTAGGCCCAATGTATCCCTGTGGGCAGGGTGCCATGTACATTAAAGGTAAGACATGTACTGGTTTGTGTAACCTGTCCTGGTAGTGAATTACAGTGTACTTCAATTTTCACTATGGAAAGGCTATCTGTCCCATAGGATAGAATGGGAGTTTACTTATAACATCTTATAAGCATATCTTCCCATTGGGACAAGGTAGAGAAACGGGGTTCAGTATGCCTGACTCAGAATATAAAAAGGAATCTTTTAGTAAAGATGATTTTTATGTTGTGTTAGAAAATTCCACTTTTAGAAAGTAGGTATTTTCTTGCTTAGCCATCCTGTGTGCCTCAGCTGGGTTTATGGATTGACTGTCTGGCTTTGGAGTGACAGAGGCTGGGGATGTGCATTCTCTCCAGACAGCCGCGGGGGGGGTCGAGGTGTATCCTGCCTTTCCTGGATGAGTCAGGGCTGGGCTGAATAGACTTGGGCTGCATTTAGAGTAGTGGGAGGAGATTTCCTTGCACCTGAATGGACCTGGTCTGCCTTGGACAATGCGGTCTTCACCTTCTGCCAGGAAGCCAGGCCAGAGAGGACAGAACTGGTTTGGACTGGGCACGGACACTCTCTGCCCCAAAGAACAAAGAGAAAGGCAGTACACATATTGGGGCCCAAACACCGGAACTTTAGAACTCGCTGGAATCAAGGAAACTGCCAAGTGCTGGAAGAGCTTCCAGGAGGAGTACTGCCCCTTTGCTGTGTTGTTGTTTTGTTGGGTTGGCCTGCAGCAGTGAAAGGACTGGACTGAACTTTCTTTACTTGTGCTGATATCTACAAGCGATACCAAAGGGGATGATGGACGGAGCGTTAGAGCAAATCAAACACTCAACCCCAGTCAACTGATCTGGGTTTAATCCATCATCATTCTTTAGCTCACTCCACCACCCCAGTTCAGACATGGCCATATGCAAATCAGTCTGACCCTGTGCCTCATGGGAACAGTCCAGCCCGAACTGCCAAGCCATGTCTTCTTCACTGGACCGGAAACAAGCATCCTGGGACCGGTTTCGGGTTCAAAACCCTCATCAGCCAGGCTATCTTGATTCCAGTGGCAAAGTGAGCAAGGGACCCACGTCTGGGCATACCCTGCCAACTTAGGGCGAACAAAGCGATACTCAAAGGGGATGATGGACGGAGCGTTAGAGCAAATCAAACACTCACCCCCAGTCAACTGATCTGGGTTTAATCCATCATCATTCTTTAGCTCACTCCACCACCCCAGTTCAGACATGGCCATATGCAAATCAGTCTGACCCTGTGCCTCATGGGAACAGTCCAGCCCGAACTGCCAAGCCATGTCTTCCCTGGACCGGAAACAAGCATCCTGGGACCGGTTTCGGGTTCAAAACCCTCATCAGCCAGGCTATCTTGATTCCAGTGGCAAAGTGAGCAAGGGACCCACGTCTGGGCATACCCTGCCAACTTAGGGCGAACAAAGCGATACCAAAGGGGATGATGGACGGAGCGTTAGAGCAAATCAAACACTCACCCCCAGTCAACTGATCTGGGTTTAATCCATCATCATTCTTTAGCTCACTCCACCACCCCAGTTCAGACATGGCCATATGCAAATCAGTCTGACCCTGTGCCTCATGGGAACAGTCCAACCCGAACTGTCAAGCCATGTCTTCCCTGGACTGGAAACAAGCATCCTGGGACCGGTTTCGGGTTCAAAACCCTCATCAGCCAGGCTATCTTGATTCCAGTAGCAAAGTGAGCAAGTGACCCACGTCTGGGCATACCCTGCCAACTTAGGGCGAACAAAGCGATACCAAAGGGGATGATGGACGGAGCGTTAGAGCAAATCAAACACTCACCCCCAGTCAACTGATCTGGGTTTAATCCATCATCATTCTTTAGCTCACTCCACCACCCCAGTTCAGACATGGCCATATGCAAATCAGTCTGACCCTGTGCCTCATGGGAACAGTCCAGCCCGAACTGCCAAGCCATGTCTTCCCTGGACCGGAAACAAGCATCCTGGGACCGGTTTCGGGTTCAAAACCCTCATCAGCCAGGCTATCTTGATTCCAGTGGCGAAGTGAGCAAGAGACCCACGTCTGGGCATACCCTGCCAACTTAGGGCGAACAAAGCAATACCAAAGGGGATGATGGACTGAGCGTTAGAGCAAATCAAACACTCACCCCCAGTCAACTGATCTGGGTTTAATCCATCATCATTCTTTAGCTCACTCCACCACCCCAGTTCAGACATGGCCATATGCAAATCAGTCTGACCCTGTGCCTCATGGGAACAGTCCAGCCCGAACTGCCAAGCCATGTCTTCCCTGGACCGGAAACAAGCATCCTGGGACCGGTTTCGGGTTCAAAACCCTCATCAGCCAGGCTATCTTGATTCCAGTGGCAAAGTGAGCAAGGGACCCACGTCTGGGCATACCCTGCCAACTTAGGGCGAACAAAGCGATACCAAAGGGGATGATGGACGGAGCGTTAGAGCCAATCAAACACTCACCCCCAGTCAACTGATCTGGGTTTAATCCATCATCATTCTTTAGCTCACTCCACCACCCCAGTTCAGACATGGCCATATGCAAATCAGTCTGACCCTGTGCCTCATGGGAACAGTCCAGCCCGAACTGCCAAGCCATGTCTTCCCTGGACCGGAAACAAGCATCCTGGGACCGGTTTCGGGTTCAAAACCCTCATCAGCCAGGCTATCTTGATTCCAGTGACAAAGTGAGCAAGGGACCCACGTCTGGGCATACCCTGCCAAGACTGATTTGCATATGGCTGGGTTCAAACTGGAATGGCATGGTGAGCAAAAAAACGATGGATTTAGGCCCAGATCTCTGTACTGGGGTGAATGTATGACATTGTTCTGCATTCTCTCCATCAACTGTTGTTTTTGCATTTGTCAACCCGAGTGGGACGGGTATGCCCAGACGTGGGTCCCGTGCTCTCCATGCCACTGGAATCAAGCTATCCTGGCTGAAGAGGGGTGAAACCCCGAAACCGGTCCTAGGATGCTTGTTTCCAGTCCAGGGAGGACCTGGCTTGGCAGTTCGGGCTGGACTGTTCCCATGAGGCACAGGGTCAAGACTGATTTGCATATGGCTGGGTTCAAACTGGAATGGCATGGTGAGCAAAAAAACGATGGATTTAGGCCCAGATCTCTGTACTGGGGTGAATGTATGACATTGTTCTGCATTCTCTCCATCAACTGTTGTTTTTGCATTTGTCACCCCGAATGGGACGGGTATGCCCAGACGTGGGTCCCGTGCTCTCCATGCCACTGGAATCAAGCTATCCTGGCTGAAGAGGGGTGAAATCCCGAAACCGGTCCTAGGATGCTTGTTTCCACTCCAGGGAGGACCTGGCTTGGCAGTTCGGGCTGGACTGTTCCCATGAGGCACAGGGTCAAGACTGATTTGCATATGACTGGGTTCAAACTGGAATGGCATGGTGAGCAAAAAACGATGGATTTAGGCCCAGATCTCTGTACTGGGGTGAATGTATGACATTGTTCTGCATTCTCTCCATCAACTGTTGTTTTTGCATTTGTCACCCAGAGTGGGACGGGTATGCCCAGACGTGGGTCCCGTGCTCTCCATGCCACTGGAATCAAGCTATCCTGGCTGAAGAGGGGTGAAACCCCGAAACCGGTCCTAGGATGCTTGTTTCCAGTCCAGGGAGGACCTGGCTTGGCAGTTCGGGCTGGACTGTTCCCATGAGGCACAGGGTCAAGACTGATTTGCATATGGCTGGGTTCAAACTGGAATGGCATGGTGAGCAAAAAACGATGGATTTAGGCCCAGATCTCTGTACTGGGGTGAATGTATGACATTGTTCTGCATTCTCTCCATCAACTGTTGTTTTTGCAGATATCTACAAGGGCTTGGGGTAGAGCTTGCCTCCTGTTCTGAAGTCTCAGGGACAGCAAAGACTTCACTTACCTCTGGGTACCGCCTCTGGAACCACAGTTTTAGTGCCAGAGAGGGGGGAAAACCACAAACAACTCCGTTGCTAGCTCCGTGTCCTGAAGGCACCGCAGAGGGCACCGCCACATCTCGCACCGCAACCTTTCTCTCACCGATGATGACAATTGACGCCACCGCCAACGAGCCGCTGCTTGCACCATGACCTGTGGGCACCACACTCCGCACCGCCTTCACTTAGCTGCCCTGGTCTCACTGACGCCATCATTGCCTGCTGACTTCAACATCCATGACCGCATCGTAACATGGGGGCATCGCTCGTATGTCTCACGATGCACTGCCCTGTTCCACACCGAAGTCCAGACCGACCGGCTGACGCCAGCTCCCCGCAACTGGCTCTGTCGCCTGCACCCTGATCTGTCAGCACAGCCACAAGCACCGCCTTCACTACGCACTGCAGCCCTGGTCTCACCGACGCTGCTGGACGACCGACACCGAGCCACTGCCTGCACCGCGACTTGATGGCACTGCACGCCACACCGCTACGTTTTGCATCACAACCACGGCAGTTGCTATGAGGAAACAAACTTTACATCGCGGTCATTAGACCGCGATGCCTTTACAACGCGGTCGTTACAACAACTGCGTTGTTACAACGCGATGCCATTACTACGCAAGTCATTACATCGACTTGCAGTAGATGGCGCTCTAACATAAGGAATAGTATAATTTACTATTCCAACACCTTCCCTACTGTTGCGTAGGCTGGAGTTGGAATAGTAAATTATACATTCCTAATGTTAAGGAGCCATCTACTGCAAGTCGATGTAATGACTTGCGTAGTAATGGCATCGCGTTGTAACAACGCGGTCGTTGTAACGACTGCGTTGTTACCTACCGCGTAGTAAAAGCACGTGTTGTAGCGTGCTATATTCGTTGCTACGACCGGCCCGCACCAACGTAAGCCGCAACAAAAAGGTACTGTTTACTAGTCTGCCAACGTTCCGACCAATGCGGTCAGACAAAACTGTTGGATTCTGTTGTTCTCAGCACCACAGTAGCACTGGACAGAGCTACCGACTTCAAGGAACTGCATTTTAAAGGTAACTCTTGCAAAGTGCATATTTTTAAGTACTGTATGTTGGATTCTTATCGTTTTGGTCTTGTTTTAACTATATAAAGTATTGGATAGATTTCTAAACTGGTGTGGTGTCAGTTTGTAGTGTTTTCACTGTATTAATGTTGCTTATGTGTAAATGCTTCACACACTGACTCTCATATAAGCCTGATTGCTCGTGCCAAGCTACCAAGGGGGTGAGCAGGGGTTATTTTAGGAGTGTAACTCCCTTACCCTGACTAGGAAGAAGGGTCCCTACTTGGACAAAGGTACCTACCTCTGCCAACTAGAGACCCCCATTTCTAACAGCAGCATATATCACAAACTTTGTGTTACTTTGAGAAACTATCCAATGCAAATCTTGATTTGAATTGAACAGTGAAACCTAGAATAACACTTTGTGTTAAAAAAGTACCGCAAACCTTACAGTCAGAAAACTTTAAAGTATTTTCAGCTAACAGATTCAGATTTCACTTTAGGGGAGGGTAAATAATACAAGCACCCCTACTACAGCTAATATGCCATTGACTAATTCTGTGCCAGTCTAGGCTAATATGCTTATTAATTCAGTCTCATTACTTGGCCGCATCAGTTGCAGAGGGAGCCTTGCAGCTGAACCATTGAGCATAATGAGAAACACTCTGTCCACCTTAATTGATTTCGAATCAGCCAAGGCAGGCTCCTCTCTGTGAGAAGAAAAGCCCTCTCTCACAAATCTCCTTCAGTGTATATTACAAGAGATTCCTGAACTGAAGCAAACTTTAGCAGTAACTTCTACTTTGTTACAATACAATATGTGGCAGATAGTAGATAAACTTGATAGTTTTTATAGGGCTTTGAGGAAATAGAACATGTGTGTGATGTGGAGGTTAGCAAATTAGATGACCAGAAGTAATTATTAGAACTGACCACCATGGACACTGTGGTAAAATCTCAAGAGTGAGACTTAGAAAATCCTGAGCATATGTATAATTCATGCTTTATTCGGATTCCACAGCATTTGAAGAGAACAAATTACAATATTTGTAAGATAAATTATTTAAAAGTCCTTTCTTTTTTATTGCCAAAGAAAATTTACTATGTTTTATGCCCATCGTGTCCCCCTTTCACCTCCTAAAATAAGTGCACGCATTTGGACTTTAATTCTCAATTTCATGCATTACCAGAACCTGCAGAAGTAAGCATTTAAAGATTCCAATGGATTATTTTATAAAGATGTTAAAATTCCGATACCGAGACCCAAGTTGGGAGCCCAGTAGAGAAAATATGGCAATGCAATACGAACATTTCAACTAAGTCAGAGCTTTACAGCCCCAGAACCATCTCTGGATCCAAGAATACAAATGGTCTCCCCACATCACAGTTTCATCAGCCTGGATGCTCCCTGCTATGATGATTGCGTCACGCCATCTGCAAGTTCAGTCATGAGTTCTTTTATGAGTTTTGAAGCCTGTGGGATCAAAACTGTACCCCAAAATGTGGACACACCAAAAGTAACCTCAATGAGTTCTCCCACAGTCTACTGGATCAGAGACGGTGTTAACCCCAATTTAATGAGGCAATGTGTCTCAGCATTAAGGCACCTCCCCAAACATCAATTAGCAGAGTTGAAACGGTTTAATAAAATAAGGGGGTTCAATGAATCATTGAGTTCAAGATCAATGAAAAGGTAAAGGATTTTATGTCAAAAACCCCATAGAAGCCGTACAGAGTCAATGCCATGAAGGCTCTCAGATGCAAAATTATACATATGTGCAAAAAGGAGTACGTGCAAATCAAAAAAATGTTCTAAGTCTCAATGAGGAGCAAAATGTGCAATTTATTTAAGCAGAATGCTATGATAAATTGCATATTACACATTGTTAATAATGCACATAAATATAAGCTGAAAAACAATGCCATAAGCCTAAAAAAAGGTGAAATTAAAACAACTGATTACTCAAATTAAAGGCATTAAAGCAAAAGCGATACTAGTGCAGCAGTCACTTATGTCTGCTAATTACGGATATTTAGTGATGCTATTTCAGCTGAAGGATTCCTAGAGGATGTTATAGGCTCCAAAGGAGCAAGTAGTAAGGAAGGGCAAACTTAGGGGCATATTTACTAGCCCCTTGCGGCACAATTGCTCCTACGGAGTGTCACTTTTGACCTATGGCAGGCTTGTCACACACTTTTATTGGCCCTGGATGAAGATGGCCTCAGATGCGTTCTGCAGATCAAGTCCCAGACCAGTGGGAAGTCAGGATAGTAGCACAAAGCTCCCCTGGTTCCCCTCCAAGTCATTGGCATCCCCTTTGAAAGGTTGGGCATCAATATTGTTGGGCCTCACGATCCGAATACATCCCTGGGCAACAGGTTCATCCTGGTCTTGGTGGACATTGCAGTCTTGTGTTCTAGCTGAGAGGACCACCTATACCACCTCATAGAAGGGCTTCAGGTTCTGCAGAGAGCAGGCCCGACTATCAAGGCCAGCAATTGCCAGGTTGGCAGGTTTCAGTGGTCTACTTGGGTTGCCAAGTTGGAGTAGGCAAGGTGCAGCCCCTCCAGGTTCAAAATCCATACCATTCTGGCTTGGGAGAACCACAAAGACCCTGGCTTAGGTGAAGAACTTCCTCGGCCTCACCGGTATTACAGGAGGTTTGTCCAGGGGTATGTCCCCATTGTAGCTCCCTTGACCGAACCTACTTCTAAGAAGCAGCCCAGACAGGTGATCTGGAAGAACATGTGCCAGACTGCTTTTGAAACCCTGAAAAAGGCCATGTGCATGGAACCCATGCTCAAGGCCCCTGATTTCTCCCAGGAGTTCATTGTGCAAACAGATGCCTCAGAGCAGGGTTTAGGGGCCATGCTCTCACAGCTAAACAAAGAGGGTCTAGATCATCAAGTAGCCTTCATTAACAGGAGGTTACTTCCCAAAGAACGGATGTGGAGTGCAAGAGAAAGAGAAGCCTTTGCTGTGGTCTGGGAACTGAAGAATTTGAGGCAGTACATGTCTGGGGCTCACTTCTGGGATCAGACAGACCACAGACCCCTCAGCAGGCTAATGCAGATTAGGGTTGAGGATCCCAAACTGTTGAGGTGGCCATTCTCCCTACAGGGAATGGACTTTGCAGTAGAGCATCGCCGTGGATTTGACCAAGCCAATGCTCTTGGTCTCTACAGGTTCTTCCGCCTTAGTGAGAGAACTCCAATGAAGGTGGTAGCTCTCTGCTTTCAGTTGGGGAGCATATGTTGGACTAATTCTGTGTTCTTGAACAAATTCCTGTAATCAGCGGACGTGACAACTCCAAATATCTCTTACAGAGAGAAGTACATTGGATTGACTTCCTTAATTCTGTGAATCCCAAAGGTCTTAATGAAAGGATGGACCTGAGTTGTTTTTTGTGAATTGTGTTTTTTTGTGAATTATTTTGTGAATTGTCCTTTTTCTAAAAACATGTAACACTCTCATACGATCTATGTATGTTACCACCACAATTTCATGAATCATTTCTTGATATTGTAGATTAACCAGGTTGACCGTACAGTTTTATTACATCGAGCATCATTGTTCATTACCTGGGGAAACATGTTATGACAGGACACAAACTGGGCTTAGTACCCGTTTTACGCATTCTTTAACTTGGGGTTAAACCTTATTTTATTTTGATTCTTCGCTCACATTGATGATTCTCAGTTTTATTTCTGTGCGTGATTATTCATAGGTGTCACATTCTAACACTCAAGGTGCAACTTTGTTTCTCGTACTATACTCTTTTATAACCCACCCATGAACGTACTCGACATTTTGCCGTTCACTTTTCTATTTCCATTGTAGTCCTTCGAAGGTTAACACTTTTTCGGTTAAACTGTCGGTGTAATCTTCCATCGTAAAACACGTAGAATCATGAATAAACTTCCACACTCAACCATCAACGGAAGTTGACCTCAGTGTTTATAGGATTAACGTTCTTGTTGCAGCAGGTTGCAACAGTAACTTTTTTGTGATATTCGCAGAATTGATTTTCATTGGCTCACGCACTCTGTGGGTCCTTTAAACTTTCACCTTCAAGGTTAGGTTACACCATACCAAACGGAATACGTGATCTGTCAGATTCATTAATACGCCGGTAAGACAATTTGCTTCAGTTTTTTTTACAAATTCCTCTTTAGTATACATTTCCCCTTCATTTGGGTTAATTTGATGATACTTTTTTTAAACACAGCTCATCGAGTATCGAAATACATGTTACGATACACGACGCCACACCGACTGTTTGGACTCGGATACATCCAATCGGGTCACATAAAAGTTTTCCAAAGTAAGCATTTTCAGCGTATTCTTTTAACGATGATTTGTACAACTGACAACTGAATTCGTCGGGTTGATGTGTAGGTCACGATTTCACTTACATGTTTGCACGTTTGTCCTGAAATTAAGTGGTGGTCACACAAAAGTTTCTCAAAGTAAGAGTTTTCAGCGTAATTTTTTTAACGATGATTAATACAACTGAATACTGAATTTGGGTTGATGTGTAGGTCACGATTTCACTTATATGTTTGCACGTTTGTCCTGAAATTAAGCGTTGATGCTCATTCTGAAAGATACCAGTATTCAATAACACCGGCTCATACGGTTTAGAACTGACAACAACTTGTACACCACAATATATGGATGACGTAAAGCAGAGAGTGTTAATGATTTTTACTATTGGAATACCAGTGATATGTCATTTTTTTATGTATACATTACCAGTTATTGTTATCAAACTGCTACGTAACCAGTTATTTCTGTTTCTCATCTGGAATTCTGAAGATAATACTTAGGGGCCGATTCCGATCTCGGTCGGAGGCGCACCCAATACTATTCGGTCGGGAAAAAAGCCATGCGAAAGCCAGTTTCCCGACCGATCCGTACAGCACACCGAACGAGCAAGTACGATGCGCACAACAGCAAAAATTCCGGCCGAGCCGTACTCACCCAAACCAGGTCCTGTTCTCCGACCGAGGCGAATCCGGAAACGCCGAATCGAGTCGCACGGAAGGGAAAATGCAGCCCCGTCCGGCCGGACAAGTACGATGCGCTTTCCGTACGCGCCGAACCCGTCGCTACGCACGGCACATCAAAGCATCCGGGAGAGGCGCACATAAGCTCCGAATCGCGCCACAACACGATCCACGGCTACGAGACGAACACAGCACCGACGAGGACGACGCGAAGCGACGAGGACGAAGCGAAGCGACGAGGACGAAGCCAAGCGACGAGGACGACGCGAAGCAACGAGAAGGACGAACGACACGAACCAACCATGAATCCCTTCGTCCCGATCATACCAATATTCTACATCTACTACCGGAACAGGCACGGACGCGTACGGCGCAGAAGGTAAGTCAGACACCAACCACAAAACACATACAACACGTACACGACACATCACACACATACACTGGGAATCTGAATATACTTACACCAGCAACAGCAGCACCATAGGGGCGGGATGCCCATCACCAATGCCACATATGCACACAGGGGCCTGAATGCGCGCCACCACCCCAACCCAGGGGGGCTGGATGCCTACCACTACTACCACCCTTAGCCAGGGGGCAGGATGCCTACCACTACTACCACCCTCACCCACGGGGGCAGGATGCCTACCACTACTACCACCCTTAGCCAGGGGGCAGGATGCCCACCACTACTACCACCCTCACCCAGGGGGCAGGATGCCCACCACTACTACCACCCTTAGCCAGGGGGCAGGAAGCCTACCACTACTACCACCCTTAGCCAGGGGGCAGGATGCCTACCACTACTACCACCCTCACCCACGGGGGGCAGGATGCCTACCACTACTACCACCCTTAGCCAGGGGGCAGGATGCCCACCACTACTACCACCCTCACCCAGGGGGGCAGGATGCCCACCACTACTACCACCCTTAGCCAGGGGGCTGGATGCCTACCACTACTACCACCCTTAGCCAGGGGGCAGGATGCCTACCACTACTACCACCCTTAGCCAGGGGGCAGGATGCCTACCACTACTACCACCCTTAGCCAGGGTGGCAGGATGCCTACCACTACTACCACCCTTAGCCAGGGGGCAGGATGCCTACCACTACTACCACCCTTAGCCAGGGGGCAGGATGCCCACCACTACTACCACCCTCACCCAGGGGGCAGGATGCCCACCACTACTACCACCCTTAGCCAGGGGGCAGGAAGCCTACCACTACTACCACCCTTAGCCAGGGGGCAGGATGCCTACCACTACTACCACCCTCACCCAGGGGGCAGGATGCCCACCACTACTACCACCCTTAGCCAGGGGGCAGGAAGCCTACCACTACTACCACCCTTAGCCAGGGGGCAGGATGCCTACCACTACTACCACCCTCACCCACGGGGGCAGGATGCCTACCACTACTACCACCCTTAGCCAGGGGGCAGGATGCCTACCACTACTACCACCCTTAGCCAGGGGGCAGGATGCCCACCACTACTACCACCCTCACCCAGGGGGGCAGGATGCCCACCACTACTACCACCCTCACCCAGGGGGCAGGATGCCTACCACTACTACCACCCTTAGCCAGGGTGGCAGGATGCCTACCACTACTACCACCCTTAGCCAGGGGGCAGGAAGCCTACCACTACTACCACCCTTAGCCAGGGGGCAGGATGCCTACCACTACTACCACCCTTAGCCAGGGGGCAGGATGCCCACCACTACTACCACCCTTAGCCAGGGGGGCAGGATGCCCACCACTACTACCACCCTCACCCAGGGGGGCAGGATGCCCACCACTACTACCACCCTTAGCCAGGGGGCAGGATGCCCACCACTACTACCACCCTTAGCCAGGGGGCAGGATGCCTACCACTACTACCACCCTTAGCCAGGGGGCAGGATGCCCACCACTACTACCACCCTCACCCAGGGGGGCAGGATGCCCACCACTACTACCACCCTTAGCCAGGGGGCAGGAAGCCTACCACTACTACCACCCTTAGCCAGGGGGCAGGATGCCTACCACTACTACCACCCTCACCCACGGGGGCAGGATGCCTACCACTACTACCACCCTTAGCCAGGGGGCAGGATGCCTACCACTACTACCACCCTTAGCCAGGGGGGCAGGATGCCCACCACTACTACCACCCTCACCCAGGGGGGCAGGATGCCCACCATTACTACCACCCTCACCCAGGGGGGCAGGATGCCCACCACTACTACCACCCTTAGCCAGGGTGGCAGGATGCCTACCACTACTACCACCCTTAGCCAGGGGGCAGGATGCCCACCACTACTACCACCCTTAGCCAGGGGGCAGGATGCCCACCACTACTACCACCCTCACCCAGGGGGGCAGGATGCCCACCACTACTACCACCCTCACCCAGGGGGGCAGGATGCCTACCACTACTACCACCCTTAGCCAGGGTGGCAGGATGCCTACCACTACTACCACCCTTAGCCAGGGGGCAGGAAGCCTACCACTACTACCACCCTTAGCCAGGGGGCAGGATGCCTACCACTACTACCACCCTTAGCCAGGGGGCAGGATGCCCACCACTACTACCACCCTTAGCCAGGGGGCAGGATGCCCACCACTACTACCACCCTCACCCAGGGGGCAGGATGCCCACCACTACTACCACCCTTAGCCAGGGGGCAGGATGCCCACCACTACTACCACCCTTAGCCAGGGGGCAGGATGCCTACCACTACTACCACCCTTAGCCAGGGGGCAGGATGCCCACCACTACTACCACCCTCACCCAGGGGGGCAGGATGCCCACCACTACTACCACCCTTAGCCAGGGGGCAGGAAGCCTACCACTACTACCACCCTTAGCCAGGGGACAGGATGCCTACCACTACTACCACCCTCACCCACAGGGGGCAGGATGCCTACCACTACTACCACCCTTAGCCAGGGGGCAGGATGCCTACCACTACTACCACCCTTAGCCAGGGGGCAGGATGCCCACCACTACTACCACCCTCACCCAGGGGGGCAGGATGCCCACCACTACTACCACCCTCACCCAGGGGGCAGGATGCCTACCACTACTACCACCCTTAGCCAGGGTGGCAGGATGCCTACCACTACTACCACCCTTAGCCAGGGGGCAGGATGCCCACCACTACTACCACCCTCACCCAGGGGGCAGGATGCCCACCACTACTACCACCCTTAGCCAGGGGGCAGGATGCCCACCACTACTACCACCCTTAGCCAGGGGGCAGGAAGCCTACCACTACTACCACCCTCACCCACGGGGGCAGGATGCCTACCACTACTACCACCCTTAGCCAGGGGGCAGGATGCCCACCACTACTACCACCCTCACCCAGGGGGGCAGGATGCCCACCACTACTACCACCCTCACCCAGGGGGGCAGGATGCCTACCACTACTACCACCCTTAGCCAGGGGGCAGGATGCCCACCACTACTACCACCCTTAGCCAGGGGGCTGGATGCCTACCACTACTACCACCCCCACTCATAGGATGGACAATGCATGACACAACAAGCACACCACAACCTAGGGAATGCAAGATTAAGACATCCCCCACCACCATGACAAGCGTGTGAGCAGGCTGTGTCAAATGCCTACAACACCGAACATGACTTTGAACATACAATGTGACCCCCTAGCACATGTGCCACACATATATGTGTGTGGCACCCACAATGCAAGCAGCCCATGACCATTGTGGCAATGGGGCCTAAACCCCCATCATCACAGTGACCAAAAGGTAAGTGTGGGGTCCATAGCTGAAGCACATTTTGACCATTGTGGCAATGGGGTCTAAACCCCCATCATCACAGTGACCAAAAGGCAAGTGTGGGGTCCATAGCTGAAGCACATTTTGACCATTGTGGCAATGGGGTCTAAACCCCCATCATCACAGTGACCAAAAGGTAAGTGTGGGGTCCATAGTTGAAGCACATTTTGACCATTGTGGCAATGGGGTCTAAACCCCCATCATCACAGTGACCAAAAGGGAAGTGTGGGGTCCATAGCTGAAGCACATTTTGACCATTGTGGCAATGGGGTCTAAACCCCCATCATCACAGTGACCAAAAGGTAAGTGTGGGGTCCATAGCTGAAGCACATTTTGACCATTGTGGCAATGGGGTCTAAACCCCCATCATCACAGTGACCAAAAGGTAAGTGTGGGGTCCATAGCTGAAGCACATTTTGACCATTGTGGCAATGGGGTCTAAACCCCCATCATCACAGTGACCAAAAGGCAAGTGTGGGGTCCATAGCTGAAGCACATTTTGACCATTGTGGCAATGGGGTCTAAACCCCCATCATGACAGTGACCAAAAGTTAAGTGTGGGGTCCATAGCTGAAGCACATTTTGACCATTGTGGCAATGGGGTCTAAACCCCCATCATCACAGTGACCAAAAGGGAAGTGTGGGGTCCATAGCTGAAGCACATTTTGACCATTGTGGCAATGGGGTCTAAACCCCCATCATCACAGTGACCAAAAGGTAAGTGTGGGGTCCATAGCTGAAGCACATTTTGACCATTGTGGCAATGGGGTCTAAACCCCCATCATCACAGTGACCAAAAGGGAAGTGTGGGGTCCATAGCTGAAGCACATTTTGACCATTGTGGCAATGGGGTCTACACCCTCATCATCACAGTGACCAAAAGGTAATTGTTGACAAAGAAAGAGCTGCAACTGCCAAACTGCATGGATCATTCCTGGTCACAGAACCAAAAACTCATCTGTGGCAAAGTAGTGTATGTGTCCCATTGCAACATAAATTGGGGGAGCCAAATACTGCAGTGCAAATGAAACATTCCTTTGGCCATGTGCAGACAAACAACACCCATGGGGGCTGAGACCGTCAACAGTCATCAATGACACAATGACAGAAGTGACCATCAGAATGCAGAACCACATATTTGCACCAATGGGCACACAAATGCAGATACCCTGTGGAGACAGCAGATGTGAGGTGAACAGATACCATACCATGGCAGCAATGGGACACACAAACCATGATCACTGTGCTGACCGATGACCTAGGAGTCCCAGGGACAGCAGGGGAAACACACCAAACAACATACAGCCAATGGCACACCCAAGATATGCCAATGCAGTGGTGCAGATGCACAAACACAAACAGGCAGACCAACACTGTCATCATACACAGCAGGTGAGGGGTGGGGGTGCCAGTGTCCCCAGGCAACAACACAACACATGAGGAGAGCTGAATACCAATCATACAGATGTGCATACACTGCCACACTAAGGTAACTCATGGATCCAAATCCCCTATGTGGGCAAGCAGGCATTGACAGGTGAGAGGGAGCACAAAACACACATGTCACACAGGCACGTAGGAACAACAACTGACACAGCAAGTCACAGACACACCACAGCACCACCCCCAGGGCCCCCACAATGTGGTGACCCTGGGCTGAATAAAAATACCACTGTGATGACAAAGCTAAATGTCGTTCACACTGTGAACCACAGTCAGGTGTCCTGAGCAACAAACTACCATCACACCTACACAAGCACAAATCAATCAGCATGGCCAGTAAGCCAAGGCCAACATGGAGGCAGGGGACTAGCCGGGCAACAACTCTCATCTGCACACACTCAAGACCACACCCTCGACCTCCAACAATGTGCAGCAGTGAAGTACACATGCACTGGTGACATTGCACATGCACCCATGACTATTCCAGGGTGGTGGGTGGGAACCAAGGTGTAGAAACACATCACACATGGACACTCAACAAGACTCCTGAATGTCTGACACACTGCACACTACGCTGTACATGGACATGACGGCAATACCACACCGACCAATGGGATCCCAGCCACAGTCACACACCAATGAAGAAGCCAAGGTCACCCACAAAGAACACACATAGACAACAACCAACATTGCAGCCCGGACCCTAAGGAGTGCCAGCAGTCACACACACAACGTGTCACAATCACTGAAAGATAACACAAACTGGAAATCACATGACAGGGGCAAACAACAAGTGCCAAAGGGAAACCTGACTGTGACCCATCTGCGTCAGCACACAAACTCTGCCCTGACAGCAAACACACCTATGGGTGACACCCTGATGACCAGTAATGTGCCATGCACCCACATCACAGAGAACACAGGGAGAAGACTTTGGGGGAACATAGCTCAAGTCAGCAAGCATCACAAACAGGTACAACACTAGGGATCACAGCATGCGCAGATGAATGGAAGTGAACACACAGACATGCACATACAACACACACCTTGGGCGCAGGCAATGTCACACGTGTACACACTGCCATGAGGGGACTCCACTCCTGTGTGAGGAAAGCTGTGCCATATGTTGCCTCAGTAGGGCCCCATCATGTCAGCTGAGCACTTGGTCACACAATCAACAATTAGCACCAAATGAGGGCTCCCATCACATCAGCCTGGTCATGGATGTGCCAACGGAATCATCAGCACAGATCCAACACACTTGTATAGCAATGTTGCACTGACTACACGGATGAGTCCCTCCCCATTGATGCCCAAACCTGCATGTCCACTGGAGATGGCAACACGGTCAGGGAAGTAGACAAATGCAACGATGGCAGGCACAACAGATGTGCAGGGGTGGAAGCCACAGATATGAAATTGCCAATGTAAGTAGGAAACCCATTGCCAAATACTGAACACATGACACCCTCAGATGCTGCTATTGATGACATGGATACACCACATGATAGGACACATTCCCCCTGGACCACATGGGTTCCTGCACAGTAACACTTCATAATCATGAGACCAGATATCACCATCACTGCAGCAAGGGCATGGTTAACTGCACCAACAACATGTACATCTGAAGCATGAGCACTAGAGAAAAGAAAGTTGCTTTATTCAGCATATGTGTTGTTTGATAACGACGTCCAGAAGAAATTAGAGCAAAGGCCAATGGCCAGTCCATTGTCAAAGTTCAAACAGGGTGACACTGGCAGATGTCACCCTACGCATGCCTGCACAATACCAGGGACAATCCACTAGGAGGGGCAACCGGGGGGCAGGCCAGGCACCGCAGGGACAGGATCAGGGCTCACCAGGGGAGTCAGGGAAGGGGTGGTGGGTGCTGGAGAGCCACTGACAACTGCAGTGGAGGTGTCTGACATGGTGTGTGCCGGCACAACTGGGGGCATGACACAGATGTCGTGGGTGCCGGCACAACTGCAGTGGACCCTGCAGATGGGGTGGACAGGTCCGCCACTGCAGTGCCCAAGTCAGACAGGGCGGTAGTGGACTCCACTGCAGTGCCTACCTCCAGGGGAGGAGAATGGGGAACAGGCAAGGTGGGTTGGACAGAGGGGGAGGACACCCTCACCACATCAGTGGCACAGACAAGCGCAGCGGGGGTGTGGTGCTGGGAGAGCAAGTGGCAGGGGAGAAGGCCGGAGCATCTTGGGGATGGTATATCTGTGGGTGGGGGAACCTGGGGCAGGGTGTGGTGGGGGCACCTGTGCAGTGGGGGCCTGAGGGATGGAGGACGGAGACCTTGTGCCTGAGCTGCAGGGCGGTGGCGGGGTCTTGCTCTTAGCACTCCGGGGGACTTGCGGGTGGGGGCCTCAGTCCGTCTGCGCCTGGGGGAGGGTGTCCGGGGGCGAGGGGCACTCTGCTCCGTGTGGGTGGGCTTCCTCTTCCCCCGGGATGCTGGAGCAGCTTCATCGGTGGGGAAGAGGCCGAGGTCACAGAGGAAGAGCTGCTGTGACTTTGGGGTTGCAGGTGAGGCAAGGGAGGGTGCTTTGGAGGGAGAGGGAACTGAGGACTGCGCAGTGCATGTGGATGCGTGTGTGTGTTCCAGGGCCCCATCCCCTGTGAGTCTGGCTTCAGTCCCCTGAATGTGCGTGCGTGTGCGTTTTGTCATTGGCGTGTGTGTCAGTGTGCTGGATGTGTGTGTGCTGGTGTGTGCCTGTGCCAGTGTGTGTGTGCCTGGGATGGGTAAGGTGCTGGGGAGTGTGGATGGAGCAGAGGCAGGAGGGGTGAGGGACCGTTTGAGGAGGGACACTGCTGCCGTCAGGGAGGAGTCCATGGACCTATTGCCCCTCTGTAGGTCAGACATGCCCGATGAGATGCCCTCCATGAACGACACCAGCTGAGTCAACAGCGCGGTGTGCGCATGGAGGACACTCAGCATGGCTGTCTGCCCTACATGGAGCTGGCGAAGGAGGTACACAGACTCCTCACTCAGGGCAGCAGGGGACACAGGGGCAGGGGTGCGGTGCCTGGCCCAAAGGAGACACGCTCCCGGACATGGGAGCCTCCACGGACCTGGGGAATGGGAGCCGATGGGAGGGCGGTGGTGGTGCTGGTGGTGGCGGGGACAGCAACACTAGCTGGGGTGTGGTGGCTGCTGACACCCGCCTCCACAAGGGAGTCATCCTCCGAGTTGCTCTGGTCCTCAGCTGAGGTGGATGCTGCTGAGGACTCCTCGGTGTGGCTTCCCTCGCCCTCCGTGCCACTGGGTCCCTCCGACCACTCCTCGGCTGCTGACCCAGTCTGGCTCTCCGGCTCCTCCTGGTCCGTGGAGCTGTCCCCTTCCGTGGCCGTGGATGTATCTGCAAACAATGGGGAAACAGACAGACATCAGTCACCTGCACATAACGCACACACCACTGTGAGCACAGCACATCACAGAGCAAGCCCTGGCATCATTAGTTGTACATTGCTAAAAGTGCACTAATTGAACAGGAGAAGTCAATTGTCAGTCTGATGCCAAGCATGGCACTCACATCCCACATGGCCTTGCACCCATCTGTCTGGTGTCTGTTGGATTGCAACACCCCAGTGTTGACACATGCACCAAGTACACAGTAGTTGGACAGTGCAGAGGACACGGTGTGGACACATCACAGCTCTTGCCACTGAGTCAGTACAGGTTTACGGATGTAAGGGATGCCCAGAGTCAAATAGGAAATGCATGTGATGCATACCAGCGACAGACACCATGATGCACCCATGTCCTGATAGCCAGCGCCACTATGGTGTGCATGTAGCACATGTCACTCCCCTGCAGGATCACCAATCAGTAGACACATGCCATGGCGGAGGCATGACTGCAAAGTCATACATCACTGTCTCAGTGATGTATGACTTTGCAGCCAGACAACAACACTCTGCACTGTGTCACAATAGTAGGTCATGGGGAATGCAAGTCCTGGAGCTGCACAAGTGCACATGTACATCCCCCCACAACACATCCTCTTAACCCTCATCTGTCCAGGTCATACCTATTGGACATATGGGAGACCTGTGACACTACCCTCTGAACCTGAGCCCCTCACATTCTGCTGTGCATGGGGAACAGCTGCCTGAACATCACATTTACATGCCCCAGTCTGCATGGGCAGCTGATCAGACACCTATGTGTCACACAAGTATCGTCTCCTATGGTCACATCTCCAGTGGCATGCTGAGCCCCTACCAAGAAACTCCACAGCAGTCCTGGCGACTAATCCACAGCACACTGACACAGAGGCAGACACCTGAGGGGTCAAATCACTGTGCACAATGTGTCCGCTGATACACGGGAGTGGGAGTACAGAGTGTATTGTATGGCCTGGAGTAGGCATGACTGTCCAGCCCCACATGAATGAGGGATGAGCCCTGGACTGTAGGCAGCTGGCTAAGTATGTGTGACACACGTCATATACATACTCCTGGGGCCCAAACATTGTTCCCACCCGCAGCATGGGTGTGTGCCAGGTACCCCAGCCACATGTGGTGGATCAGCTCAGCAATTGGACCACAGATCAAAGTAACACGCTGAATACATGTCAGAATACAGGCATTGTGTAAGCAATGGACCCACCCATGATGCCCACCACAGAGTCAGGGAAACAGATGCTGTCTCCCACCTTGAGTCAAGCAAACTGCAAGGACACAGTCCTAAGTGACAGAATTCCCTGCATGTAAGGGCCACACCTGGGTATCAGATGAGGAGTGGGCAGTGCACAATAGAGGGACATGGCTCCTGGACAACATGACTGCTGTACTGTGGCAGTTCAACCTGGCCCGAGGAGGGCACATAGCATGTTAGACAGAGTACACAGTGCAGTCTTTGACTCACCCCCTCCTTGCTGCTCTCTGGCCTTCAGCTGCCCATCCAGGTCTGAAAAGACCACCGCCAGGATCCTGAGCATGTGGGGGGTCAGGGTCCGTGTTCCGCCCCTCCTGCGAGGAGGCGACAGCTTCAGCTGGACCCGTGCAATCCTCCGGGTCCAGCCCCGAAGGTCCTGCCACCTCTTTTGGCAGTTGCGGATCCGGCGCTTGTAGACCCCCACGGACCGGACAGCCCGGACGATGTCCTTCCAGATCTCATGCTTCCTTTGGGCAGAAGCCTGTCAGGATGACAAAGTGATAAGGCCATTACTACACATGCAACATATCCGTGCATGACACAGTTGCATATACATGTCGCAATCACAGGGGCACATGGTGTACCCAGGCAGTGCACGGCTGCCCATGGACAGTTTTCCAGAAGTCACTACATGGTATCATTGCATGGGGAGTAAAACCCTGTTCAGAAGCACTGTCACTGCACCATACCTGTCCAGTGCAAGTCACTACACACTATGGGGGTGACAACTACTCAGTGAGCCTGCTAGCCAGTGGTGTGCTGACTCTCAGCCTTGCTAGTCAGACAAAATGCACATTCAGAAAGGCAGTGCACAGAACACTCACCTGCTCCCCTGGTGTCCCATACAGCTTGCTGTACTGTGGAAGTAGGCTGTCCAGCAGGGCCTGGTTCTCCTCAAGGCTGAAGGCTGGGGCTCTCTCCACAGTACGTGCCATTGCAGGGTCCAGAGGGGCAGAGACAGCAGCAGTGCAGTGGCAGATGTCGTCCTGGAGCATGTAGTGCAGGCAAGTGGGCTCTCAGGGGAACATGCAGCAATATATATGTGCTGGAGAGGCAGATACTGTCCCTTGTGTCCAAAGTGATAGGTCCAAGTCGTTTGCATCTTCTGAATCTGGCCAATCCATGGAATAGCAGCACCAAAACACGCCCACAGCATCCTTCAAAATTTCAACTTCATGACATACATGATTTTGCAACATTGTTGTGGGTGACCAACTGATTTTCCAGCAACCGACTCGTTCGAATATTCGAAAACGCGTCCGTTGCCAGGCAAGCCCATTGTCAATGGGTGCGCACTGATCGGTCCATTGAGGTACAACGCGCACAGGGGTACAACGCGTACCCGCACACATTGAATGCAATGGGCCGGCCGGAGGCACCGATCGGTCCATTGCTGTTCAACGCGCACAGGGGTACAACGCGTACCCGCACACATTGAAAGCAATGGGCCGGCCGGAGGCACCGATCGGTCCATTGCTGTTCAACGCGCACAGGGGTACAACGCGTACCCGCACACATTGAATGCAATGGGCCGGCCGGAGGCACCGATCGGTCCATTGCTGTTCAACGCGCACAGGGGTACAACGCGTACCCGCACACATTGAATGCAATGGGCCGGCCGGAGGCACCGATCGGTCCATTGCAGTACAACGCGCACAGGGGTACAACGCGTACCCGCACACATTGAAAGCAATGGGCCGGCCGGAGGCACCGATCGGTCCATTGCTGTTCAACGCGCACAGGGGTACAACGCGTACCCGCACACATTGAATGCAATGGGCCGGCCGGAGGCACCGATCGGTCCATTGCTGTTCAACGCGCACAGGGGTACAACGCGTACCCGCACACATTGAATGCAATGGGCCGGCCGGAGGCACCGATCGGTCCATTGCTGTTCAACGCGCACAGGGGTACAACGCGTACCCGCACACATTGAATGCAATGGGCCGGCCGGAGGCACCGATCGGTCCATTGCTGTTCAACGCGCACAGGGGTACAACGCGTACCCGCACACATTGAAAGCAATGGGCCGGCCGGAGGCACCGATCGGTCCATTGCTGTTCAACGCGCACAGGGGTACAACGCGTACCCGCACACATTGAAAGCAATGGGCCGGCCGGAGACACCGATCGGTCCATTGCTGTTCAACGCATCACTGTACATGTGACTGGCATATGTCAGCATGCCTGTCTCAGATGAACATATGCCAGCCACAGATAGCTCCCAGGGAGTGAGGGGCACACCTACATCACGACAGCCTGTCCAAACCTTATCATAAGGCATGTAAGGCTGCATTTCCTATTGTGTGTATGTTGGTGTACATGTTGTCCTGTGGGTGTCACAAGTGGGCAGCCACCCCCAGGCTGTGCACGTGTTAATGGGGACAGGATCCTGGGTGTTACGTGTACGTGACCACTGTGATGTGCAACTGTTCATATCTGTGCATGTGCCATGGTCACATTTCACAGTGGTGTTTGTGTATGTCATGTCACATACCCCGTGAGTCCCATGTGGGACGGTATGTTTGAGCCAGGGTGTCCCAGTGGCACAATAGTGATGGCCCTCCACAGTCTTTGTGCATGTAGTGTTTACAATGTCTCTGATTTCATGTGCACAATGGGAGACAGTCTCCACATCCACGTTGTGTGTGCATGGACTCTGATGTTGTGCGTGTGTGTCACAGACGTCCATGGCTCTCCTGCCATGGCAAGTGTGGCCACTACCTGTGGGGGTCATGTTTGTTTTGTTGTGGTGTACACATGATACTCCAGGTGATGCCAGTGTCCATGTGGCATTACAGGGTCCCTGGGAATGTGCCTGTCGTTGAGCTGTGGTGCCTGGGGCACATCTGTCCTCACATGTCACTGGGGGGTGACTGTGACACAGCATCATGATATCCAATGGGCCAACCTGGGACAAATTGATGCCACCTGTAGGACCGTGTTGACAGATGTTGGCCATGTATGTACCATACATGTCGTTCCGGTACTGCACACTTCATGTAGTTGTGCCTCATGATGATGTATGTTGGGATCTTGAGTGTGTTCAATGCCGCATATGTGGGGTGACTGACGATCTTGCTTACTTCTCCTCTGCACTGCAGGGCTCCTGCTGTCCATCGGCCATTCCCAGACCTGGCAACGATGGTGGAACGGGACAGCATCCGACGGTACCGCTTCACCAGGCAGCTGATTGAGGATTTGGCAGTGCAGTTGTCCCCACATTTGCAGCCTGGCCGGCCGTATCCTACAGCGCTGACCCCCAAGGTGAAGGTGATGGCAGCCCTACACTTCTTTGCCACCGGTACCTTCCAACATACTGTGGCGTCTGCTGGTGGGATGTCACAGACCATGTTCAGCCGTGTGCTCCGCGATTTCTTGGCGGCAATGTTGCTCTTCCTGAACCGGTACATCTATTTCCCTAGACTGCGACGACTCACTGACGTGAAGAGTGACTTTTATGCCCTGGGGAGGATGCCGCATGTCATTGGCTCCATTGATGGGACACATGTGGCTTTGGTACCACCACAGGCCCAGGAGCAGGCCTACAGGAACCGCAAGCACTACCACTCGGTCAATGCACTGGTGGTGTGTCTTGCAGACATGACCATCACACACGTGTGTGCCCGTTTCCCTGGTTCAGCACACGATGCCTTTGTGATGAGGAGTAGTCGCATCCCCAGGTTGATGGCACAGATGCAGAACCAGCGTGCCTGGCTTGTCGGTGTGTACTGACTTTGTGCCATTGTGTGTGATCTGATCTGTAGTATTCCGCCCACTTTTCCAAGTCAGCTGATGTGCACTTGTCTGTCCGTAGGTGACTCGGGATACCCCAACATGCCGTGGTTGCTGACACCCCTCAGGAACCCTGTGACACCTGCCCAGATGCGCTACAATGAGGCACATGGTCGGACCAGGAGAGTGATTGAGCGGACCTTTGGTCTCCTGAACAGCCGCTTCCGCTGCCTGGACAAGACCGGAGGGTCCCTCCCATATGCCCCTGCGAAAGTGTGCAAGATTATCATCGTCTGCTGCATGCTCCACAACCTGGCAGTGCGGAAGGAGTTGCCTCTCATCCAGGATGACGATGACCAACATCCGCCACCTGTGGAGGATCCTGGCCTGGACCACGATGCCAGTGACGATGATGATGATGATGGTGATGGTGATGTCCGCACACAGCTCATCACCAACTTCTTTAGCTGAATGTGAGTATCCTGAGGTGTCATGTGAATGATGTGAGTTGGCATGATGTGTGGGTGGTGCTCTGGTGCTGTTGGAGTGTGTCCATGGGCTACTTGACAGGATGTGTGTTGCGATGTGTGGTGACAGGTGGGCTGTACTCCCCAACAGTGTTGACATGCTAACTTGGTTCTGGGTGGGTATCTTGTAACATGTATTGTGCATGAGTTTTGCTGTTCTGTCCTGTACTGCATTGCTTTTGACTGTGTGTCATTTCTGTCCTTCACAGGGTACTTTCAGATTCGTTTGGTCAACTGTGTCCACCGACGACGTGATTGCACATCCAGGCTGGTAGCTGTTGTGTCCCTACAGGTGATGTGCGCCACACCCATGGACTTCCTTCTGTCTACAGTTGTTGACTGTGTGCCCGCTACCAGGTGGGGTTACCTTGCATCTGTAGTGGTTACGGCATGTTGCTACTGTGTAATAAACCTGTGCTTCACTTAGTGATGTGCGTTGTCTGTGGTCACACATTTGACTGCCATTTGCTTACTGCACCTGTGGGCTACTTGACTACAACTGGGAATGGGTGTGGTGTCTGTGCATTGCACCGTCTTCCCTGGCAACATCAGTGTAGGCAATGAGTCAGATGGCCTAGGTGTGTATGTGTTGTGTAGCCCTGGTGGTGTGTCTCCCTCATATGTGTCACGTTGCCTGTACTCACATGCCTGTGTTGTCCTTGCTGTTGCAGTTCGCATACACAGTGTAATTTTGCAGTTCATCATCCCCATAACAGCACCCACGTTGGAATCACGACAGAGGCAAGTATGGTGTATTATTGTGTTTATTGTGATACATCTGTGATAATAGTGCATAGGATGGATTGTGCTGTACATGAATCTTGCAATCCCAAGTTCCTAGATGAATAGAAAGTCCAGGTAGACAGGATCCCCAGTATCGGGGCCACAGTTGTCTGACACATTGTTCCAACTTGTACTCCCCATGCAATGTGTGGGAGTAGTGTTGCCATCAACAGGGTGAACAGTCTGTGCACAAAGGCGAAAATCCAGAACAGGTTCAGGCTTCCTGGGAGTTGCGCTTGGCCATCAGCCTCTCACTTTCCCCTCCTCGGACGACCCCTCTTCTTGGGGGGGGCCCTCAAGTGCAGGCTGCTGCGGTGCAGGGGACTCTCCGCCAGAGTCCTCCTCCCTCCCTGTGGCAGTTGCAGTTTGTTCGGTACCAGATGTTGTTGGCACACAGGGAGGTGTGGACTGGTTGCTGTTCATCTGGCGGAGGCATTGTAAAATGTCCCTGTGCACCGCCGTCATCTCATGTAGTACATCCCACTTGGACTCCACGCGGGACATGTGGGAGTCCACACGTGACATGTGTGACTCCACGTGGGACATGTGGGAGTCCAAGCGGGCATGATGGGCAGCCTGCTGCTGTTTGATGTCTCTGAGGAGCCCCACTACCTGGCTGAGCTCTCCGGTGCTGGACGGGTACGCATCAGCTATGCGTACCAGTTGTGGGTCTTCATGCACACCAGCAACGTCTGCAAGCAGCGACCTCTGTCTCCCACCCCTCCCACCACCCCTGCTGACATGTGCAGTGTGTGCAGTTGCCAGCACAGATAACCCTGGTCCACCTTGGGGGTTGGTGGTGGTGGTGGTGTCCATGGCCCCAGGTTGGTCCAGGGTCACTGCGCTGGTGTTGTTCCTTATTCTGTCCATGTCGGCAGGGATGGTATTCGTGGTGACAGTCGTTGGAGGGGTGGGTGCAGGGGGTGCAGCTGGTGGACCTGCTGGTGCTGCAGCTGGTGGTCCTGCTGGTGCAGCATGTTGACTTGCACCGGATGTGCCAGGTTGTTCTTCATCGTCCGAGGAGGACAGAGGCTGTACGACGCCAGTGAGCTCGGCATCCTCTTGAGCCTGGGACTGGGACTCCTCAGCGTCTGCTGCTGTGTCCCTATCATCACCTGTTTTTGGGAGACACAAACAATGTATGTCATGTTTCTGCAGGCATCAGTGGTTGACACACCTGACAGTTGTGACTGTGCCTCGGGGTGCGGGCCAGTACATTGTATTGTCCTAAGTCGTCACAGTCAGGGGTTGATATTGGTGTGGCACATTGTCCTGCATTATTTGGGCATTTCTATGTATTCTCTGGGGTGTGAACATGGTCTGCATTGATTGTGTTTGGTTGACAGCCAGACCTCCTTCCCACCCACCCACCCACCCAGTCAGTTATCCCACCATGGAACGTGCTTGCATTGCAGGGAGTGTAAGTTGTCTCTCAGGATGTCAGTCAGTGGTGTCCTGCTGTTTGTTGGTGCACAGTTGGCAGCAGGGCCTTGTGCTCCCCACAGCAGTAGCCAGTGTCAGCCATCTTGTGAGTCCTTCTCCACTCCCTGTGATGTGAGCATGGTTCAGGGTGGTGTTGATGGGACAGTTGTGGGGGTGACCAATATCAGTGACTACGACTCCCATCATGCTATTGCCTCCACCCCTCTTCCCAGCATGCCCATGCTTCCTTCCTTTTGACTCTGCTTCCCTGTGGGGTGGGCTGGCTGTGCTGACAGGATGGCTGGGAGTGTTGTCCTGGCAGTTGTTTGGCTAAGAGTCCCAAGAGTGTCCCTGTGCTTCACACAACATAACCCAGGGTGGTGGTGCTTTGTGGGATCTTGTGTTAGGATGGAGGGCATTGCATTCTACCAGGTGGGTACTGTGGAGTTTGTGTGGGGGGGTGTGAGGGGAGGTGCTTGTGACTATGGTCAGTGCTGCAAGTCCCCCTTCCCACCCAGCTAGCCGGATATCCCACCATGGAACGTGCTTGCATTGCAGGGAGTGTAAGTTGTCTCTCAGGATGTCAGTCAGTGGTGTCCTGCTGTTTGTTGGTGCACAGTTGGCAGCAGGGCCTTGTGCTCCCCACAGCAGTAGCCAGTGTCAGCCATCTTGTGAGTCCTTCTCCACTCCCTGTGATGTGAGCATGGTTCAGGGTGGTGTTGATGGGCCAGTTGTGAGGCTGAGCAATGTCTGTGACTACGACTCCCATCATGCTATTGCCTCCACCCCCTTCCCAGCATGCCCATGCTTCCTTCCTTTTGACTCTGCTTCCCTGTGGGGTGGGTTGGCTGTGCTGACAGGATGGCTGGGAGTGTTGTCCTGGCAGTTGTTTGGCTAAGAGTCCCAAGAGTGTCCCTGTGCTTCACACAACATAACCCAGGGTGGTGGTGCTTTGTGGGATCTTGTGTTAGGATGGAGGGCATTGCATTCTACCAGGTGGGTACTGTGGAGTTTTTGTGGGGGGGGGTGTGAGGGGAGGTGCTTGTGACTATGGTCAGTGCTGCAAGTCCCCCTTCCCACCCAGCCAGCCAGTTATCCCACCATGGAACGTGCTTGCATTGCAGGGAGTGGAAGTTGTCTCTCAGGATGTCAGTCAGTGGTGTCCTACTGTTTGTTGGTGCACAGCTGCCAGCAGGGCCTTGTGCTCCCCACAGCAGTAGCCAGTGTCAGCCATCTTGTGAGTCCTTCTCCACTCCCTGTGATGTGAGCATGGTTCAGGGTGGTGTTGATGGCACAGTTGTGGGGGTGAGCAATATCAGTGACTACGACTCCCATCATGCTATTGCCTCCACCCCTCTTCCCAGCATGCCCATGCTTCCTTCCTTTTGACTCTGCTTCCCTGTGGGGTGGGCTGGCTGTGCTGACAGGATGGCTGGGAGTGTTGTCCTGGCAGTTGTTTGGCTAAGAGTCCCAAGAGTGTCCCTGTGCTTCACACAACATAACCCAGGGTGGTGGTGCTTTGTGGGATCTTGTGTTAGGATGGAGGGCATTGCATTCTACCAGGTGGGTACTGTGGAGTTTGTGTTGGGGGGGTGTGAGGGGAGGTGCTGGTGACTATGGTCAGTGCTGCAAGTCCCCCTTCCCACCCAGCCAGCCAGATATCCCACCATGGAACGTGCTTGCATTGCAGGGAGTGTAAGTTGTCTCTCAGGATGTCAGTCAGTGGTGTCCTGCTGTTTGTTGGTGCACAGTTGGCAGCAGGGCCTTGTGCTCCCCACAGCAGTAGCCAGTGTCAGCCATCTTGTGAGTCCTTCTCCACTCCCTGTGATGTGAGCATGGTTCAGGGTGGTGTTGATGGGCCAGTTGTGAGGCTGAGCAATGTCTGTGACTACGACTCCCATCATGCTATTGCCTCCACCCCCTTCCCAGCATGCCCATGCTTCCTTCCTTTTGACTCTGCTTCCCTGTGGGGTGGGCTGGCTGTGCTGACAGGATGGCTGGGAGTGTTGTCCTGGCAGTTGTTTGGCTAAGAGTCCCAAGAGTGTCCCTGTGCTTCACACAACATAACCCAGGGTGGTGGTGCTTTGTGGGATCTTGTGTTAGGATGGAGGGCATTGCATTCTACCAGGTGGGTACTGTGGAGTTTGTGTGGGGGGGTGTGAGGGGAGGTGCTTGTGACTATGGTCAGTGCTGCAAGTCCCCCTTCCCACCCAGCTAGCCGGATATCCCACCATGGAACGTGCTTGCATTGCAGGGAGTGTAAGTTGTCTCTCAGGATGTCAGTCAGTGGTGTCCTCCTGTTTGTTGGTGCACAGTTGGCAGCAGGGCCTTGTGCTCCCCACAGCAGTAGCCAGTGTCAGCCATCTTGTGAGTCCTTCTCCACTCCCTGTGATGTGAGCATGGTTCAGGGTGGTGTTGATGGGCCAGTTGTGAGGCTGAGCAATGTCTGTGACTACGACTCCCATCATGCTATTGCCTCCACCCCCTTCCCAGCATGCCCATGCTTCCTTCCTTTTGACTCTGCTTCCCTGTGGGGTGGGCTGGCTGTGCTGACAGGATGGCTGGGAGTGTTGTCCTGGCAGTTGTTTGGCTAAGAGTCCCAAGAGTGTCCCTGTGCTTCACACAACATAACACAGGGTGGTGGTGCTTTGTGGGATCTTGTGTTAGGATGGAGGGCATTGCATTCTACCAGGTGGGTACTGTGGAGTTTGTGTGTGGGGGGGGGTGTGAGGGGAGGTGCTTGTGACTATGGTCAGTGCTGCAAGTCCCCCTTCCCACCCAGCTAGCCGGATATCCCACCATGGAACGTGCTTGCATTGCAGGGAGTGTAAGTTGTCTCTCAGGATGTCAGTGAGTGGTGTCCTGCTGTTTGTTGGTGCACAGTTGGCAGCAGGGCCTTGTGCTCCCCACAGCAGTAGCCAGTGTCAGCCATCTTGTGAGTCCTTCTCCACTCCCTGTGATGTGAGCATGGTTCAGGGTGGTGTTGATGGGCCAGTTGTGAGGCTGAGCAATGTCTGTGACTACGACTCCCATCATGCTATTGCCTCCACCCCCCTTCCCAGCATGCCCATGCTTCCTTCCTTTTGACTCTGCTTCCCTGTGGGGTGGGCTGGCTGTGCTGACAGGATGGCTGGGAGTGTTGTCCTGGCAGTTGTTTGGCTAAGAGTCCCAAGAGTGTCCCTGTGCTTCACACAACATAACCCAGGGTGGTGGTGCTTTGTGGGATCTTGTGTTAGGATGGAGGGCATTGCATTCTACCAGGTGGGTACTGTGGAGTTTGTGTTGGGGGGGGTGAGGGGAGGTGCTGGTGACTATAGTCAGTGCTGCAAGTCCCCCTTCCCACCCAGCCAGCCAGCCAGATATCCCACCATGGAACGTGCTTGCATTGCAGGGAGTGTAAGTTGTCTCTCAGGATGTCAGTCAGTGGTGTCCTGCTGTTTGTTGGTGCACAGTTGGCAGCAGGGCCTTGTGCTCCCCACAGCAGTAGCCAGTGTCAGCCATCTTGTGAGTCCTTCTCCACTCCCTGTGATGTGGGCATGGTTCAGGGTGGTGTTGATGGGACAGTTGTGGGGGGGCAATATGTGTGACTGCGACTCCCATGATGATATTGGCTACACTGACTTGGCCAGCATACACAGAATTCCTTCCTTTGAGTGGTCTTCACTGTGTGTTGGTGTTGTTGTGGTGGCTACATGTGTGGATGTGTTTGTTAGTTCTATTTGTGCCACTGCCTAGCTGTAGTTGTGGTTGTGTTTGTACATGTGTTGGCACAGTTGGATGTGACTTTTTTGATGGCATGTGTTGTGTTTCTCTGACTGACATACACATTTTGGGATGATTCTGTTCTGGTTGCTGTGTGATTGCTATGAGTGCATGGTTTGACTCTCCCCTTGACAGTGATGTGTGTGTGTTTTGTGGCAGTATATTGTGTACATTTGTTGTGTACTCACCAGGCTCTGGGATGTCCTCTAGTCCATATATGCTCACTGGCTGTAGGATGGCCCGCACCTTCTCCTCCCAGGGCCTGAGGTATATTGGCTTGGCAGGAGGGCCACTGCCGGTGTGTTGGCTGTTGATGTAGTCTTGCTTCAGCAGTTTCCGTACCCTCCTGCGCACGTCATACCACCTGTTCTGGATGTCGGTCTTTGTGCGCCGACATGGTGATTGGGCGTTCACCCTGTTGATGATCCTCTCCCACATCTTGGTTTTCTGCGACATGGGGGTCTGTTGGACCAATGTGCCAAACAGCTGTGGCTCTACCCTGAGGATCTCGTCTACCAGGACTTCCAATTCACAATCTAGGAACTTGTGATTCTTCTTGGGGGCATGGTGATGGGTGGTGATGGTGGGTGATGTGTGTGTTGGTGTGCAGGTGAGGGTGTGTGGGTGTGTGTTGTGCTGGGTGTATGTGAGGTAGGTATTTGTTGGTGTGCTGCTGGTGTGTGGCTTGTGTGAGGGATGAGCTGTGGGTGTGTGGTTGCTTTCTCTTGGGTGCTGGCAGTGGAATGGCATTTGCAAAGGCTCATGGTAGTGATTTGTGTCCTTTATATAGGTGGAGTTGTGGGTGTGTCTTTGTTCTCTGTCCCCACCCCCCCAGTATTTATTGGCTTGGTAATTGCTTGTTTGGCCTTTTTTTGGTTGATTTTTCCTTTGTGCTGTTTGTGTATGTTGGAAACGTTCTTGTGACCGAGTCGGACCCTGCATTGGTCTCGTACGGTGTTTTCCGTTTCGTTCACGCTGTGTTTGTGCAGTTTTGTATGCTGCGTACGCGTCGGTCGCGGTGTATTGTGTTGCTTCGGCTCGGTTTTGTATGCGTGTCGGTCGTACGGCTTGTCCTCCGTCCGACTCGGTCGGGTTTTTCGTGCCTTGCATCGTACTTTGCGGGTTGGAGTTGGCGGGTACGATTCGGTCGGATTTGTTCCGGGTGCGTGTCGGTCGGTTGGATTCGCGTGTTTTTCCGGCCGGATTGCTATTTTCCGAGCGGCTCGGTCGGTCGGCTTGGTTTCCTGACGTGTCGGTCGGATTTATCGCGGCTTGCATCGTACTTGGCGTGTCGGGCGCCACTGGTACGTGTCGGTCGGTAATTTTTCCGGCTCCGAGTCGGTCGGTGCTTTTTCCGGCCCGAATCGGAATCGACCCCTTAATGTTATGTGTTGCCACTATGTGTGAGAACACTGTTATACAGACCTGACGTTTTCTCTATTTTTGAACAGTGTATATGCCCCTGATGAATGGCGAGGGCCCGAAATGCATTGGGTAGTTGTATATATGACTATGAGAATAACACCATTGAAAAACATATAAAGAGCCATTGATCATAATGAAGAAATTATGAATTGAAAAACAAGATTGACAAATAAATTGAATTTTTCAACAATCTTTATTGACATACTAGTGATCATTTGAACACAGTATTCTTTGAGTGCAAGGGGGAGACGCCCCTCTAATTGGAGGATCGCGCTATCGATTTTGTATTCATATCCTCACACTCAGGAGGATCAACCTTCTTGCACCACCCACCTTGTTTACCATTGTTTTACAGAACCCCTATACGAGTGCGATAGTCCATTTTTTAAATATTAGTACCTATCACACTTCAACATCACAATGGCCCTGTCTGGGCACACTCACAAAGGGCTTTTACAGAGGTCTATTGTGACCCCAGACAAACTGGGGACGGGGCATGGAGGCTGGAAATTCCAAACACCTCTGGAGATGGAAACCTCCAGAACCTTCTCCTACTTCAAAGTGCACACCAGGCATAAATAATGGACCCTCAGACCCAACTCTTCATTACACCATTGGACCTGTGGAAGACTTAGAAGGACTTCTGTTCTACTCTGCAAGAAGGACCTCTACTCTGCTACCCTGCTGCCTGATTGAAGCACTGGAACTGCATCTTGAACCCTGTGCACCTCGGGTGTGCTACGGCGCTGGACTACAGCGGAGCAGATTTTTTCGTGTGGTATGGTGCAGTGAAAGTGAAAGTGAAAAACCCGCTCCGCTGTAGTCCAGGCGTCGTAGCACACCCGAGGTGCACTCGGCACCTTGTGTGGGACCCGGTGATGAAGCATGCCAACAACTAGGTTGGTGGGTGAGGGTCTTCATAAAAAACCGACTGGTTTTCCACAAACATAAACATAAGGTTTCAAGGTGTGAGCCAGTTCCTATTGATTATGATATAACATGCAAATACAGCAATATACAACTATAATCAGACCTGTCAACTTCTGCCAAAGTCCTTACTCTGTGGGGCAACACATGTTGGCACATTTTACATAACTGTTGATCTATTTGGTTTAGAGACGATTTTTTTGTTAACATCAGCAAATTATTAGCAGATGATGTGGCAAATGAAGTAAATCCTTAATTATGCAGAAAACGCTGTAGCTGCAGAATGGCATAACTCTAAATGGTATGCTGTTATGCTAATTATGCACTTCTTGCATTTAAAAGTGTATTTTAGGTAGCATCCTTAGTTGCACTATTTCTTAATGTTGCTTCTATAGGAATCTCACCTCGAATCCATCTCCTTATATCACGGTTTCTCCTGGCTGGTAGTTCCAGGCCAGGTTTAATAAATGATTTTTTTCTGTTGGCATAGCGATCCTTTATCTTGGTTGCGAACGTTGGTTAGTGCTCTTGTGTTTTTGCTCCCCAGAATTCCCACAATCCCCTTAGGAGTCACCATTACACTATGGATAAAAGGGCAAGTGCTGCATGTGCGCGCAGCGGATGCAAGCAGCGGGAATGCTGCTGGCACGCTGAATGGGTACCAAAGACAAGACCATCTGCCTTTGGTACGATAACATTGGGCCATGGTACTATTTTTGTAATTTTATTTTTTATACAAATTAAGCAGTTCTGTGTATACAGTGTCACAGAATGGCATTATAAAAGTTCACTCCTTGCTCATTATAAAATGCACTCCTTAGTTAAAATTCGTCCTGTAAAGTGAATAGCACATTATTATATTTTAGTGAAAAATATATTTGGAAAGAATAAATGTGTTCAGACTAAAACAATAACGTACTTGCAATTTTAAAAAAAATATACAATAATATTTTTTCTGGAAGGAACTGCTATGGAGAGGACTTGAAACCATAGGGAAGCGGACATAATCTACTCTAGCACTGTTATCTGTATAGTAAATAATGAGATATAAATGCAAGGCCTTTTTCTCTCAAGTGATCATGTTATTTTTATAACGCACTCTCTTCATGAATGTCTAAAAAACAATCAAACAAGAGCTTTGGTTTTGAACTCTTTATAATCAGAGAATAAAATACGCCTTGCCTTGTATTTGAAGGAATTCTGATGTTGATTTTACTTCGACTGAAAAGGATTTCATTATCTCACTGGTGTACTATTAACTGAACTGGAAAAATAACTTGATGTTAATGAAAAGCTTACTAGAATGATTTACAATAGTCCTGAAAGGCACTTGGGAATCTGCAGAAGTCTTAATTTCAGAAGAATGCATCCCCGCTCCCCCACCCAGAAATGTACTTGAAAATCTACACAAATCTAACCTTCTGGTGGAAAATTACGTAACATTTCTTTGTATTTGAAGTGAAATACAAAGTGACATTTTTTTTCTTTTTTTTCTTTCACATGCAAGATATTTTGACCTGTGAGGATTCACTTCACGGATGCCTCCAATTTCGTATTTACATCATCTTTTGCTAGCACAAACCTCAAGTGATTAAAGATCTGTAAAAAGTACAGATCATTTTTGTGATTTTCCACTGTCACTGTCGTCATTGTCTTCCTAAAAGGCCACTAAGCTTCCCTTTCCATGTTAACATCCATGTTCGTCCCTCTTCTTTATACTTTGTACAGCAGAAGATCTTCTGTAATCGTGGATATTCCACTATTTGAAATTCCATCTGTGGCTCCAGCATCTTTGAATAGCACTAAGAAAGGCTTTGTTCACAACTATGCTCACCTTAGGCACAACAAGTTTTCTGAATAAACCCAATAATATCTAAATAGGAACAAGATTAAAAATAAACGGAGTGTCATGGCTAAGCAGGCCCACTAATTCAGTGCATCCTCCTTCATCAGGGACAATACCAAAAAGTGCACTTGGTGCTGCGGCTGTGGGAACCTCTGCCAACACCCCGCAGTACTCTAGAGGGGCAATGGTCTGGGTAACTGACCCAACCCGCCCTGACGAGGCCTGCTGCTGGCCAGTAGCCTGACAATATCCACGCTGTCGCAGCCGCCGCAGGATAGCGGGTATGCTCTTTGAAAGGCTCCCTTCTCCTCGTTCTGGAGCTCCTAGGTGAGTGAATAGGACACAAGGAAAGGCACGGGCAGCCTGCAGGCCCTGGGGCCCATGGAAGAGACTTGTACCGCCTGCGGATGCCAGGCTGTAAGAAATTGGGATAGTTGAGAGGGGTGAAAGCCCCACTGAAATAATAAGCACAATCTATGTCAGGCTGAACCACAAAAAGTAACTAAATTAACCTGTGCTTAACTCTCAGGTAGCTTGACACAAAAGCAGTCAGGCTTAATTTAAAGGTAATCTGTAAAGTATTTATGCAGCACACATACACACCAATGAAATCCCAAACTAGTTTTAAAAGTTAGAGTAAATTAAAAAAATTAAATGATGACAATATGACAAAACTTCACTCAGTAGAACCAGAGATATGTGTGACAAAACTCCACTCAGCAGAACCAGGAGATATGTATTTTAAACGTTTTAGGTGAAAAAAACACCAAAGAACATAAATTGCCACTCACAGTTATCTGGACATTCTGGATCTGGGGAAAGGCACAAGTTCAGGCTGATTGTGATGGAGCATTGGTCATATACAGGAATCAGATTAGTCCGCCTGAAGAGTTACCTTCTCAAGTTTGCACAAAGAGTGTAGTTCACGCTGGTGGGGGTGACGAGGAAGAGGTAGTCGGAGCGAGGAGTAAGTCGGGCACCATGGATGGTCACTGGTGTTGTGCAAAGAGGCTGGTTATCACTGGAGATTCACATTGGCAGTCAACGCTGTCTGTCTTTGTCGGCACAAAGAGCAGGTATTATGGGAGCTTCGCATTGGCGGACATTTCGGACAGTCGCTGTCGGCAAAAAGAGCATCCCCTGTGGAGCATCACATTGGCAGTCACTGAGTGCGGTCAATTTTCGGCCTGAAGACGTCACTTTACGATCCTAAGGAGCCCAAAACTTCTTTCTCTTTACTTTTTCTTCAGGTGGAATACACTCTGAGGCCTCTGGAAGCCTGTTGAGTCCCTATAGCTCAAACAGGAGGTCAGTCAACTGGGCATTGGAGTCACTTCTGGAGTGCCTGGGATCAATTCAAGCAGGTCAAATATTCCTTCTACAGGTAGCAGGGCAGTCATTCTTCTGAATACTCTACAGGTCCTGGAGTGTTCTGGTAAGAGTTTCTGAAGATGCCACTTTTATACCTGGTGCCAGCCGTTTTTGGAGGAATTCC
The DNA here is from genome assembly GCA_963921515.1 of Calotriton arnoldi. NCBI lineage: Eukaryota > Metazoa > Chordata > Amphibia > Caudata > Salamandridae > Calotriton > Calotriton arnoldi. The sequence continues at coordinate 741,868 of CAWUFW010007303.1, read as the reverse complement.
CTGGCCTACCCCCAATTCTGGTTCTGTTCATGTCTTTCCCTTACCCTGGTCTTGGCTCCAAATTGTCTAGGGTGACAAAGGAAAGGCAGGCCGTGTGACAGGTTCCATAATGTGTGCTGCAGAAAGGGTCCTTTGAAGTATAAATAGACAGGGCAGAAGTCTTCTCCAGCCATCTTGTCAGGAATATCCTCTGCCTCCATTCCTAGACCTCTTTTGTCTTTATATCTGGAAGTAATACACAAAACATCACAAGAGAGCTAGTCATAGTCATGTGACCCTAGACACAGGCAGTAAGACACATTTGGTTTAGGCAGAAAAATGGCAACATTCTAAAAGTGAAAGAAAGAAATATATCTAGCTGTCACTCTTAGTGCTGCTCTCTACTTAAGCGGACTCGGACCAATTACTCAATACATTGGCCTTTGTTTTTTTTATTTTTTTGTTTTTTTATTAATTTATTTTATTGATTTTCTTAGAACAAACAAAAATGAGACTCAGTTTGACAAGAATGCATTATACATTTCTCACAAATCCAGAAAAGAAGACGGTAAATCTCTGTTGCAGCAGATACAACAACTAGTTATCATGGCGTAGGTTTAGATATCCTCAGAGGCACACCGATGTCTATTGTGTTCCGGTCTGTTAAGTCATTGTGTAATAGCTGTGTCAAGTTAGGGGTGAAGTGGCAGCATCCACAGAATGGTTAGCTTTTGGTGTATTGAACTGGATAGTCGTGTCTTGTATTCTATCGGGCATCGCGTTCATGTCGTTAGTCGTAGTGTCTAGGTAAGTTTTGTACAATTCCCCAAAGTTTTTAGGTCTATTACGTGGGGGGAGCAGTTCACTGAAGATTTCCGCCTGTGTACTACAGTACGTCATGTCGCATGTCCATTGAGTTATCGTGGGGGTCGGACCTCGTGACCAGTTGATCGCCACCCTGCGTTTGGCTATCAGCAATCCCATATCTACCAGTCGGCGGACCCCTTTGGGTATCGGTTTAGTATAGCCTAGTAATGCCAATGCTGGGTCCGGAGCTAGGGCTAACTTAGTAATTTGTCCTAGTTCTTTGAAGACTAAGGGGCCGATTCCGATCTCGGCCGGTAGGGCTCCGAATCGGATTCGTTTTTACCGGATCCGATTCGGAGCCCTGTTTCCCGACCGATTCGTACGTGCGTCCGGGCGAGCGAGTACGATGCAAAATCTCTGACTGACTCGTTCGTGAGACCCAACCGCACCGACCGACTCATTCGCGAAAGCCGACCGCTCCGACCGACTCGCACGGACACGACTCGCACCGTGCAATGGAGACGTTCCCCGGCCGGGTAAGTACGATGCGCGCCTCGAGCAGTCCGACCGACTCGCGCCGTCCGGCTCGAAAGAGCAGTCGGAGCCGCACTTTGGGGGTCCGTGTCAGACCCCCCTGTACACGTGGCCGCGCGAGTCGCACACAGGGGGGACCCATGGGTCCCCCCTACCTGTGCATGTACGGCGCGAACCGCTTGACGCGTACCCGCTGTAGGGGGCGCCCTTGTTCGCCTCGCACCCATTGAGTCAATGGGAGCCCGCGTACGTGTTGTACGACCGGCTCCCATTGACTTCAATGGGAGTCCGATAGCATGCGTGCGCATCGTACTCGTTCGGTCGGACTGCTAGGGTCCGATTCGGTCGGAAATCTCTCCGGGTCTGGCTCGGTCGGAGAGATTTCCGGCCTGAATCGTAATCGGCCCCTAAGTCCCAGAAAGCCGAGATCCCAGGGCAGGACCAGGCTAAATGGAGGAAGTCAGCTGGTAGTGCAGCGCAGCGTTCGCAAGCCCGCAGACCGTATCTGTGCAGTCGTTCCGGGGTGTAATATACCCTATTGAGGTATTTGAAGTGTATCAATCTGTGCCTACCATTTAGCGAGATACGCTTAGTGCTGGTGCAGCAGTAGGACCACATAGTGTCAGCTATTTCTCTATTCAAGTCCCGTTGCCATGCCAATCGTGCCTTGGTGTAGTGGTTATCTCTGTATGACATGGATAATTTATAAATTGTGGAAACTATTCGTAGTGGGGATTTCACCCGGAGGGTGTGTGTTAAAGCCAGTAGTTCTGGGGGTTCGAGATATTCATCCCCTAGAGTGTTTCTCAGCGCGTGCTGTGTTCTGTGGAATTGGAATTGCGTTAGCATAGTGGTTTTCGGTTCAATAGAGTTAAAACCATCCCAGGGCCTGGCCACCCCATCAACGAACAGCTCACCCACTGTCTGTATGCCCAGTGTGTTGAGTGCTTGTGTGACTCCTTTTTCTCTACAAGGTGGCAACCATAAGCACCAGGCGAGTGGGGTAGACGGCGAATACAATATCACGCCCGCTTGCAATTGTAATAGGTGGTGCCAAGCATGCATCATTGCATTAAACGAGTCAAGAATAGCCGTCCTCCGGTCCGCAGCCTGAAACATCAGCGCAGGTAGTGGGAGTGGTGCCGCCACTTCAGATTCTATTCGAAGGTGCGGGATATCTGGGGAGCCGTGCATCCAGTAGTAAGCGTGAGCGCCCTGCGCAGCTCTGTAATATAAGTCGAAATCTGGTGCGCCCAGCCCCCCATATGATATGGTAGGACCAGAATTTGCCATTTAACACGTGGTTGTTTACCTGCCCAAGCTAATTTAACCATCAGAGTGGTTAGACGATTGAAAAAAGCGCGCGGAAGGACCATAGGAATATTGGAAAATAAAAACAAAAGGCGCGGTAACACCACCATTTTCATGATGGAAATTCTACCAAGGAGAGACAGGGGGAGCCGTATCCACCACTCCACAACTTCTTCTAATTTGCTGAAGGCCGCTCCGTATTTTTCCCTGAACACTATCTCGGAATCTGTGTGGACTTTTATACCCAGATATCGCACCGCATCCGTGGACCATTGCAATGGGTAGTCCGATTCTATATGGGGTGTGTTCGGTGTGAGTGGAAAAATAATGGATTTCGGCCAGTTGACATGTAGGCCTGACAGGGCTCCAAAGAGCACCACCTCTCTGAGGACTGTAGAAAGATTGGATTCCGGATTTCTAACATATAGGAGTGTGTCATCGGCATAGGTGGAGACAATAAGTTGGTAGCATGGGAAGCGAATACCTCGATGTCGGTGATATTCCCTAAGCACACACGCAAGAGGCTCCGCCACTAGCGCGTATAGTAGGGGAGCTAAGGGACAGCCTTGACGCGTGCCCCTTTAAATGCGTATGGAGTCTGTCACTATGTTGCCTATTTTTATTCTGGCCGAGGGTCTATTATAGAGTACACCTATTAATTGAATGAAAACTGGACCAACGCCCATCCTAGTCAACACGTGCGTCATAAAGGGCCATTCTACGGAGTCGAATGCCTTCTCTATATCAAGGAAGACGGCGACTGCTGGTGTCTCCGGCCTGGTATGCTGAAGTGCTCCAAAAACTGTACGTAGGTTATAGGTCAAGTTTCTGCCCGGGACAAAGCCCGCCTGCTCCGGTGCGACTAGGATTGGGACTAAAGGAACCAAACGGTTCGCGAGGATTTTTGCGAATATTTTCGTATCCACATTTAGCAGAGATAGCGGGCGGTAAGAGGCACAGTCTTCCGGTGGCTTACCGGGTTTTAGGAGAGCCACTATCACTGCTTCTGTCAAGGAGGGTGGCATAGTTCCCGTAGCACACATATCGTCAAATAGTGTAGCCAGCTGTGGAAGTAGAAGATCTATGAAGGCCCTATAGAAGGATACTGTAAGGCCGTCAGACCCTGGAGCACTCCCCGCCCACATACTGGACAAAGCTAGGAGAATTTTGTCCCTTTCTATGGGTCTCATGAGGAATTCCTGGTGTGTGTTAGTGAGCCATGGAAGTTTTATGTGTGTTAAATAATCTATGATCTCTGCTTCTGAGGCGGTACTGCGGGATGTATAAAGTTCCGTATAATATTGGCGGAATCTCTCTGCCACCTCTGTTACTTCAGTTAAGAGCACGCCCTCTGTTGACCTAATTTCTGCCACTTGTATATGTTCCCTGCGTTTTTTAAGCAGTTGGGCTAAAACTGACCCTGGTCTTTCACTCTCACCATACGCCCTCGCAGTGGCATATTTACCCAGATGTTTGATTTCATCGTCAGCCGCCTCGTGGTATGCCTCGAGCAGGTCCGAGAGTTCCCTCTTGTCTTTATCACTCGGATCCATGTGTTGGCGCTGTTCTAGAATCTTTATTTTCCCCTCTAAGTTCGCTAGGCGTTCCGGATAGATCGGAGGACCCCCGAGTGTTTTGATATTGTGATCCCCCTAATGTAGACCTTAAATGTCTCCCAGACGACTAGATAGTCATCAACCGAGCCCACGTTCTTATAAAAAAACGTATCGATTGCCTCTGCCAATTCTTCTTTAAATACCGCGTCAAGTAGGGAGTAGGGTGGAAACCGCCATGTGAATGGAGGAATGAGCCTGCGGGAGGTGTCCATCACCAGTAGGATCGGTGAATGGTCTGAAAATGTACGGGGTAGCACCTGACACAAGCGAACCCTGTCGCTGAGTGACCTAGCTGCAAACCAATAGTCAATTCGGGTATGTAGTTTGTGATATGCTGAGTAGTGTGTAAAGCCTCCTCTGTGCAGGTATTTCATGCGCCACACGTCACTTAGACCAAACCTGACTATCGCACTCTCTACCGCCCGGACAGCAGCTGTGGTATGCCTCTCCGGCCCCCCCGATCTATCTAGTCTTGGGTTCCGGACCAGATTGAAATCCCCCCCCCAAAGTTGTACCCCTTCGCCGACGCAACCCACTCTGTCTGACAGTGTAGTAAAAAACTCCGGGTTGTGAAAGTTAGGGCCGTAAATATTAACTACGAGTCGGTCCATACCTTTTCCACTACACCTCGAAATTGTGTATCTACCGTTTGTGTCAGTGGCCACCGGAGTAAGGGTGAGGGCCGACTTAGGGTTGACCCACGTGAGTACTCAGTAGGGCAACGTCTATCTTTTGTCTCATCAGGTAGGAAAGGACTTTGCGTACTTTTCTGTAATCATTCAGCCCCCCAACATTCCATGTGAGTGCTCTGAGAGTATCTACTTTTGTCTCCCGACTGTGTCCGGCCATGTGCGTCTGGGAATTAGTCAATGTGGCCATGGTGCGACTGTATGTGGCACAAATTTGAAGAATAGCGGGTGCGAATGCCTAACATCGTGTGGTTCATGTCGTCTGAGTCTCATAAACCCTCCACCCCCCACCCACATCGGGACACCCCCAACCGTGACCTGACGAAAAGTACCCATAAACCTCCCTTGAACAGAACTCAGGTAATGCTGATCAAAACAGCCGTCACCCAATCCACCCACCCAGAAGGAACAGTAACAATACCCCAAGTGTGTGTTTCACTCGTAGGCGGAGGTTACCAACAAAGTTCAATCTAACTTCAATGTTTTAGCTATCGAACCTCCCCGCACACCATCAAACTAATAGTACGCATTAGCAGAAAAGAGAACATTTCCTACCCCCACTGTACATGCGCTGCCCAAGACCTGACCATGTCCACACCGCAGCATTCCTCAGGGCTGCAAACTAGAGGGGGAAGGGGAGCAACAACAATGAGACTTCCGTGGCTCGGTCTAGACTCATGTAGCCTACCAGTGCCCCCTGGGAACAGTGAGGACTCATAGCGGGCAGTGTCGTGGTCAATCCCACTCATATTAATAAACCTTATCTGTGATGCGGTCGGGCATAGGTTCAGTCCTGCTCCTCCAAGGAACCTCCATCCGCTCCGGTTAAAGCACCCCTGTCTGGGCCGTGGCTCTGTTCTCTAGTCCAGTCTTTCATGGCTTTCTGTAGGGCTTTGGGGTCTGTGAAGATTCGCGATTGGCCCTGTCGGTTGACACAAATGCGAGCCGGGTATATCATTGCATAGTCTATGTTGTGCTCTTTTAACTGCCTCTTGAGTGGTGCAAACTGGCGCCGTGCCTCCTGGACCTTCATTGTGAGATCTGGAAACATTGAGAGTGCAGAGCCTTCGTAGTGTAAAGTCTGTTTCTCTCTGGCAACTCTCAGCGCTGCATCTCTGTCGCAGTAGTTTAGTAGTTTTGCGATTATCGGCCTCGGGGGGGCACCAGGCGGCGGGCGCGGGCCCAAGGAGAGATGCGCTCTCTCAACCACAAACATGGGCGAGAAGGTGTCGCTATCAAGGAGAGTGACCAGCAATTTCTCAATAAATTGTTCCATATTGCCGGTCTGTGTTGATTCCGGCAGGCCCGTGATTCTCAGGTTGCTACTCCGAGACCTCGCCTCTAAGTCTTCGGCTTTATCTTGCAACACCTGCAGCGCCTTGCCTAGGTGTTTGTGGTCCGAGTCCAACGTCGTCTGCGACTCCTCCACCTCTGTGACTCGGCGTTCGACCATGTCAATTCGTTCCGCGTGCTTGACAAGTCTCTCGGACATTCTGTCCATGCGATATGAGAGGGAGTCCATCTTTGTGCCCAAGACTGCTAGTGAGTTCTGTAGGCTCTTCTCCATCGAGGCGAGTATGGACCTGATGTCGCCATCCTGCGCACCCCGCTCTTGGTCTCTGCCATTTTCTCCCTCATCGGCAGACGTCGCACGCTCTCTAGGTTTGCGCTGATCAAACGACAATTTCGGCTGCGTTCTATCCATTCTGCCCATCTTCGCCAGTCGTGAGAGGTCTCAATAATACAGGGTATATCCACGAGGCAGCAGCAGGAACTTTCCAGGATTGCAGCAGAGTTGGGTCAGGTTTAAGGTGCTCGGATCAGTCGCTGCCTGCTGTGCGCCACACGAGGACAACTGCGCAGCGAGCCTAGTCCCTCAAAATCCAGTGGCCCCTCCAGCGCAAGGCTCTGATGCATCCAGGTGCTCCCCAGTGCCTTCCGTCAGCGGCAATGGTCAACTTCGCCCGCCCCCCGTGGGCACAGGTCGGCTCCTAGCCTCTATGGTGCAACAGTCACAAGTCAGCAGAGGCCAGGAGTGCACGCCGTGCCTGCAAGGTATGTATTAAGTCCCCGGGCAGCAGGATCACTCAGTGCCGGTCCGTATGTCGCAGTGGCTGTCTTCTCTGTCATGCCCCTACTATGTTCCAGGGTCGGTCTGTGCACGTGCCAAACCTGTCGTGGCTGCCCAGTATCAAGATGCCGGCATCACAGGCCTGGTCTCACAAAATGGCGGGTCCTGTCACGTACCTGGCCTCGCATCCAGCTCCTGCCGACACAGATCCCCAGGGTGTTCTGATTCGTAGGGCCACGGGGCCTGGGGGCACTGCAGGGGGTCCGCTGATTATCGCTGCTGTCTGCGCTCCCGATCCACCGCGTTCGCGGATCGCCGGGCACGAAGCGCTCGCAGCTCTCGGCTTTATTCCCAGTGAACTCTTCGTCCAGTCGCCTAACATGTGAGGCTGCGAGGGCACTAGGCGTTCCTCTTGCTCCGACGCCGATTACAAGCCACCGAGAGCACTCAGCGCCACCTCGCGGCTCCAGACGGCACCCAGGTGCTCCGTGCCCCAGCGAAACCCCACCGTCGGCGGGTGTAGGATGGTACGGGAGGCCGAGGCCTTGAGGCCCAAGTGGCGCGCCGCACGTCCGATGTCTACCGCTCAGCTTTCACCGTGACTCCAGGCTCTGGGGTAAGTTCAACTCATAGCGGGGCACCTCCGGAAGTGAAGGCACCGCGTCTATGAAGTGGCGCTGTCTGCTAATGTCGGATTTACGATGGTTATGCGGAGCTTGTCTCTTAGGTGGCCATCTTCGGCGCTGGCACGCTCCGCCCCCCATTGGCCTTTGGATTTATTGACCATTATTTTGTACTTTTTTTCAAAGCATTTACATCCTGTTTTATGTCAAAGAAAAGAAAAACACTGTCAATTTTTTCTGTGTTTACATACAACCTTAGTTGATATCAACTAATATCAAACATGAAGAGACATATAAACATCAATTTCCACAATACATATGACAAAATAAATTATTGGAATAAAATACAAAACCCACACCAGTCATTACATATACCAAAATAAATTGTTGGAATAAATTACAAAACCCAAACCAGTCAAAAATTTGTGAAATGCAGCAGCAATTACCATAACCTCTTTTTTTCACAATTAGATCTATTAAATTACTGCTAAGTGCTGTGAACCAATATTCAAATAGCTAGGGTTTGTGAGTTTTTTTTAACAAATACCCTAAGCAGATCCTAATCATATGTAGATGTTTCCCAGGAAGTAAGAATTGCGAACGCGTTTTGTGTCCCAATTTTATTCACGGGGTTCTCCTCAGGGCTATGACTTGGTGTGATCTGTAAATTAAAAATATGAGAGGAATGTGATTAATTCCTCACCGTCTTATGTTTTCCTTTTGGTCTCAATTAAATGTGTGTCAGCAAAGCGATTCATAATACCTGCTCTATCTTCGCATTTATTTTGTGATGAGCAATTTATTCAAGAGCTTGATCCGCATATTGGTGTTCGTATAACATGTTTTTATTGCTGTGGGATCTGTAATAAAAGATGATCAGCGGTAATGTGTATTTGATGAGATACTGCTTGATACATTGGTGCAGCTTATTATATGTAGAAAAGCTGTTGAACTCTAGTATATAGTGCCGGTCTTTTAACAAAGGGCAGTTTGATTAAAAAATAGTTCATAAGACTTACTTTTCAGCAGTGTTGCTTGTACGGCTTCTTCGTCTATTTAATTTTTGTCAGCTTTTAACCAATATTCAAACAGTGTAGTCCACGTGTAGCCATTATTTCTAAAATGGAAGAAACAGCAAAGGTTTGTGAAGCTGTCTCTGCTATTTTGGTGCAGCTAATACCATGAGCTGAAAACTATGCAATTCTTAAGGAGTCGCAGTCTGACCGGGAGCGCATTCTTCCGACTTACTTAGTAACGATCCTGCCGTCAGCGTTGTTACCATGAGTTTGAACCAGCTGCTTCAATCATTGCGGATTCCGGTTTCAAGATATTTGAAGTCTTCTGGATCCCGTGTATTTACACTGCATTATGGGACTCGTAGTTCTTGTTGATCGTTCTCATGTATTATTACGAAGTTCGCGAGAATTGAATACCGCCTTCTTAAGAAACGGTGGAAAACTTTATTCTTTAATGATCTGGTTGTGTTTCAAACTACTGTCTGCTTGGGACTGGGTCTTAGCATTTACATCCAGTCAGCTTTAAGTATTGGTGTCTGTCATTTGACGATGTCTCCAAGGGCAGACATTCTTCCTCTTCCTTTCTTAGTGATCCTGCTGCAAAAAGTCTTAGGGCCCGATTCACAGAAGTAATCTGAGAGGAAAGTCTAACTTTGCGACTTTCGGTATTCACAAAGGGCATTTACGAGTAGTAAAGTTAAACCTTTGGTCTAAGTTTAGACCAAAAGTCTAACTCAGACCAAAAGTCTAACTTGAGGTGCCAATTTTTGTATAAGGTGACAATTTTTTAGAATGATTTGCTGACATTTATTTGTATGTGGACCATAAGTAGAAAAACATACCAATTTCTCCATCTAAAAGGGACATTTTTGGAATGTTAAATTAAAGTCAGACTTTACCATTAAATAGGATTTTATATTACAATTCATTTGAGTATAAACACACATCTATATCTGGTCCCAAACTGAAGTTAGCACTTAATAGGTGTAATAAGGCATTCCAGTGTTAGTCTATGGGGGTTAGCCTTGATAAAAATGAATTTAGGAGTTTTTTACTGTCAGGACATGCAAAACGTAACCCCACATATCTTGCTTCTTAAATACTATGCAGCCTGCCCTATGAGCCTTTTGGATCTACCTTAGTGGTGATCCACAAGTATTAACAAGCAATGCCTTTTTACGCACTTTGTACTTATAGTCCTTGCTTACAAGAAGGAAGGATAGCAGTAACTGCGCCCTCTTTTACTGCCGGCCTTGCTTCTCGTAAGCAAAAACTATAAGTACAAGGTGCATGTTTACGTACCGCTTGAAGGTTTTCAAAACACATAAATAAAAGGCATTGTCATTTGCTTTGCCAATAGCTCAAACTCTCACAAATGCAAGTCCTATTACATTGCAAATGCTTGTTGAGCTCTGAGACGGAGGCGGCAGACATCATAGAAAGGCAGGAACTGTGTCGTCAGACCTTGTGTTTCAAAAGCAGGAGGGAGGAGGAGGCAGCTGCAGCCAAAACAGACCTTGGTCTTTGAATACACAGCAAATGTGACAAGATTAGAGAAAGATTTACAGCCCTGTTTACAATAGAGCTCTGTAAACCACAAGCATAGAGCTCACAAGCTCTGAGTACAAAATACATGTAACAGGGGCAGTCCTTGAAAATGGGTGGAGCTTTTAAAGTCCATATCCTGTATACAGCATATCTCGCGGAGACAGAGCAAACGCTGCCTAGGTGAGACCTAAAAAATTATGATGCTTGAATATTTCCCTTAAGTTGCACAGAGGTTTGTATCATCTGAGCTACACTCCACCTTTTTCAAGTCTCAGGATTACAATCACATCACATATGTGTGTTTTTTGTTACTGGTTTTGTTATATAAGGATCTTTGAACCTCATAGCTCTGTATGGTATTTTATTGACCTTTGCTTGAGTAAAAGGATGCCACAAATTGTAGCTTTCTAAAAGTATGATAAGCAAGCATGATGCTAGCCCATGCCAGCCACTGGGCAGCTCCACAGTGAGTGGCGGCATTCTTCTTTTTCACAAGTGACAAATTGACACACAAAGTAGTTTCCATCAGCGCCAAGGACTACTATTACTACACATGCTTTTTAAGAGCAAACTTTTTTTGCTTTTAGCCAATGTTTTCTTTTATATTGGCGCTTCCCCAGCAATCACCTTTTACAATATCCATGAAAATAAAAACGCCACTGACAAAGTCAAAAGACTAGCAGACAATGTCAGACCAGCTCGTTTTGCCAATGCTTGTTTTGTGCTCTACATTAGGCCCATCTCATCTAGCCCAAACTTCTAGTAGACCGCTTATGTAGAAAGGATGATAAGCCACGCTTGACATGTTTTAGCTTCTTCCTGCTTAGAGGAATGTAGGTGGATTTATGCTGGTCCACCTATGCAAGATACTCCTTGCCGTGCATGGCTACAATTCAATGCCAAAAGGTTGTGTGCCTACTTTCCCCCATAAATTGTCCCTTACTCACAAAACTCAGTGGTACACATGGGGTGCATACTACTGATGTTGTGTGATTTTTTTCCCCCAACTTTTTAAAAACTGCCATCCATAGTGCGCAATTGGACATAGTGTATAATTACACACTGTTGAAAGCCAATCCAATGTGTAAATGCACTCTTTTTTTCTTTTTTTATCCATGAAATAAACGTTTCCTTCACACGTCCACTAATTTTGTCAGTATTTGATACCCTTGCCATCATTGAAGGAAATCTACCATAACCCTTTGTTGGAGTAAATATCTTACCATACAAGGAAAAGGAACAGAGACGAGTGTGTTAATGGCCAGACACTTAAAAGTTTGTGAGCATTCATAAACAAACATGGCAAACCTCACCATGTTCCTCCCACTCCCCACTCACTGAGTAGAGTCTACTACTGCATATTTTACCACACTTTTTTAAAAGAATTATACAGTAGTAAATCCGCTTATGCCTAAGAAGTATCCTTTTGTGTGTAGCTGGCAAAGAGCTATTTGCGGCCATAAACGTAGGTATGAGGCTGTGAAAGGTTTTGTGAATCAAGATCTGTGAATAAAGTGTCTGTCAGGCATCCACTTCCACATATACCGAAAAGAATCACACCCTACTCTTGCAGACCAAACCATAACTGTGCCAGTTGCACTCTTATGAATGCACACTTCATCCTCGGCCATGTTGGGGGTAGTATGTCTGCCTAGGCGTCAAACTATGGAATAGGTTCCTCTTTCAACCATGGACGTGCCCCACTTGCCCCTTCCACTCAGGAGCAGTGTCGGACTAGCTTATAGGGATATCAAACATTTCCCATATAGTTAGTCTAACAGGCAGTGCCTAATTTGTAAAATAATAAGCGCCAGTGCCCAAAGCCCTGCTCAGAAGCCCAGGCGGCACTATTAAATGTCAGCACCCAGAATAGCAAGGCTGCGTAGTCCTGAATCCACTTCAGGCTACTTTAATCCACTGTCAGACACTCTCTGCCCCTTTATCTCTCTCTTGTAGGTTCCTGCTTTCTCCCTTGGTGATGTTTTTCCATGTCGTCTCTTCCTCCTTCTTTCCAGTTTGTTTGTTTTTCCCTCTCCGTGCTCAGGAAAAGTATGATGGGGAAAAATAACTGCTGGTCCCCAAAAATGAGCTCCTTTTGCCCCCACCGGCAACCACCAGCTCAAATTAAGCACTGCTGACAGGTCAGTGTTTCAGCATTTTTAATCTCCGTGTGGGCCTGTTTTATGGTATGGTGGGCCGATTTTTGCTGTGGATTTTCCTGATATTACCACAATGATTGCCTGCAGCAAGGTCAAATCCATGCAGTCTTCCATACCTTGCAAACATTTAAACAGCATGTCTTTACAAGTTCAAAACTGCCCCAATTTGAAAACATGGGCCTATTTACTGATCCACTGTGACCCAACTCAAGAGAATTCTTAACCGCCTCTATGGCTAGGCCGTAAGGCAGCACTCCCACCCGATCTCTTATTGTAACTGCACCTGGAGCCACCATTGTATACTGTGTACCTAAATCTAGCAGGCAGCTATGATTATCTGCCAAGATGCGAGCAATCGACTGTAGGAAATACCACCCTTGGCTGAAACTGTATTTAATGCATGGAACAAACCCAGCAGAGATGGTGGGCAAAATAACATAATGTTGCGTAGGAGTGAATGAATAGAACAACAGAAATGAGGGTGAGAGTAGTAAAGCTGGAGAAAACTGTACTAGCAGTAGGAGGAATATGTGTGCACTGGTTGGGACTAGGCACCACACTTGCATTCAAGGCCTACTTTGCATCTCCATGCACACATTGGTTTTATTCTGCCGGGATTACTGCACCTTTAATAGGTACATGCACTACATGTTATTAATAAGACCACATGTTATACTTGCACAATAACACATATGGTGCCAGAAGTATGAAATATTTTTGCACGCGCAAACAGGTTTGCGCATGCAAAAATACCTAAGGACAATGTACAAACCCTAATTAGGCAATCGGAATTTATTTGCGACTCGCTAATTAGGATTTGTGACTCGCTCTTAGGAAGGGGCGTTTCGAGGGCGGCCCCTCTTAATAGCGAGTCTGAGCCCTATGTATGACTGTTTTGCGACCGCAATTGCATTTCATTTTTTTTTTATGCATCCCGTTTTCCTTCAAGGAAAACGGGCTGCATTTAAAAAAAACTGCTTTATTTAAAAGCAGTCCCAGACATGAAGGTCTGCTGAGCCCAGCAGGCCACCATCCCTGGGAGGGCCAGCTATTCCCAATGGGGTCGCAAATTGCGAATGGCTCATTAATATTCATGAGCGTCGCATTTTGCGACCGCATTGGGAATCGCTAACAGTGTCTCTGACACTGTTGTACATTTGCTTTTGCGACTCGCAAATTGAGACTCGCAATTTTTCGCAATTTGCGAATCGCAAGAGCAAATGGTCGTACATCTGGCCCTTTATCCATAAAATCACATATTATACCTATATGTCATCATATATTATCAATAAAACTTAATATCACAACGGTAGTGGGTCACAGATTATCGATAATATTGTACATTAAACCTATATTTACATAGATCCTTATTTACTTTTCACAAGTTAATACAACTCGAAAAAAAAACATTTCTGTGCAGTGAAATCCAGCACACAATAGAAGTATATAAATGTGCACTGCTGTTACTGTTGCACCAATCCACCTCATAAATCTCGCTAATGGTAAGGGAAAGTACAATATAAAGCCAGGGAAGACCATGTAGCTACTAACCTTACAGTAACTCCCAAACAGCTCCCCCCAGTCAGTCATATTACCGCGAGACAGTCCCAGCCTCCAGGCAAGTATCTGATAAAGTAAAGCCCAGTATTGACCTGTACTGTACATCATCACATATTGCCTGATAATACAAATACCACACTGGGCGACAGAGTATCAATAAAATCACCAATCACTCCAGAATATAATCACATATTGCCCATAAAACTTAAATATCACATGGGTATTGGGTATCACATTATGCATAAAACCTGTACACCATCACATTATCAGTAACACCGAATAGATCACCGGTATAAAACCACAGATTATAAAATCCCACACTACAGCTTCAGAGAATTGCAGTTACAAGGGCTATGTAAAAAAACAATATTGGAAGATCGATCATTAAAATCATCAAAATCTTTACACTCCAGTATTAAGCCTTTACAGACCTTTCCCAAGCTCATAACGTGTTACTAGAAGAGAAATTGTGGGGCATATTATCTAGGAAGTGGCGGTGAGAGGCGGTAGCCTCCTTGGCTTAACGCCTCTCATCGCCACTTCGGAAACACAAGGCTGCACCATATTACCAAGGATATGGTGCAGCCTGGCGTTTCCCCCTGCGATGGCAGTAAGTCTCACGACTTAACGCCAATGCAGGCACCCTTGCACCAGAGTGCAAGGGTGTCTGCGAGCAGGGAGGTTTGTTTATGTACAGGAAGGTGTCCCTTCCTGTACATAAACAAATCTAAATGCCATTTTGTAACTTACATGTGTGCTGCTTCATGCAGCACACATGTAAGTTACAAAATGGCATTTTAAAAAAGGTTTGTTTATGTATTTATGTACAGGAAGGGACACCTTCCTGTACATGAACATACCTTGGCATATTGCTTTTTCCATGTGTGCTGCACAAGGCAGCACGCATAGAAAAAGCAAAAACGAGGAGAAATGCTACCGCCACCTTAAGAGCAGGAATTTCCTGGTCTTAAGTTCGGCGCTGCCACCTATTATCGCCTCTCTTGATAATACGTGGCAGCGTCGAAATGAATGGGTGTTTCGGTGAAACGCCCACCGCAACACCCACTGCACGCCCCTTTCACGCTAAGTTTAGCGTGAAAGGGGCACTATTACCAAGGCAGCGTTAAGCCACTTAACGTGGTTTTTAGCCACGTTATGTGGTTTAACACTGCCTTGGTAATAGGGCGCTGACCCTATCGCCACCACAACGTCACAAAAAGTGACATTGTGGTGGCGATTGGGGCTTGGTAATATGCCCCTGTGTTTTATGTTACGGACTTTAATGTGCGTTCCACGTGCTGTAAATACTTAATATGACCACATCTGAGGAAAGGCCTGAAAATGAAACAGCTCTCTGAACCATGGCGTTACCTGTAGCTGACCGCATCTTGTTTACAGTTTGAAGTGATGTTCGACTGGTGTGGATTCAAGCACCCTGAAGCCATTAGAGGCGCTGTGACACTTTAACAAGTAACATATCTCTCTAGTGTGTATATCAAAACAAAGAATTATGTTTGTGACCTGTTCAAACACGCTCAATAAAGATTGTATGGGCATGGTTGTTGAAAGTTGACTTTTTGCAGCTTGCTCAGAAACAGCATATTGGAAAAGCAACATTTTAAGCAACTTTCTGAACCTAAGATATTGCTTTTGTCTCATGAGGGAGTGAGTCACATTTGTGGGCCTTTGCACTGCTGTTGTAGACATGGACCTAAGCGCACATTTTGAATACCACAGAGCAGTTGAATACCACGGGGACATTGCTTCGTTGTGTGACCAGTGAATGTACCGAGGTTCAGCTTTACCTGGTCGGAGATGTTAAAATCTAGGATGTGCGAGTGGCTAGCATGTTATAGACCAGTTATGTTTATCTTGTTTTCTCGAGCTTTGTCCAGTGTGCTTAGGACAAGAGTTCCTGCCAAGTTTATTTGTTGCCAAGAGCTGAAAGGACAACAGTATTTTCTTGCACGTGCTTCTATGTTAGAAGCTGTGTAGGCTAGCTGGTGTTGCAGCTTAAAAGGAGGAGCTGGAAGGGGAGTTGTTCTAAAGCTGACTCACTTGTTCTGCCTTTGTATAGCGTGTTACTACCACTGGCGTGGAACGATATGTTTCATCTGCTGTGGGCGTGAGTGAAGGGCATTTTCACTCTCCTCCCTCTGACCACGACAGTTCTGTGGCGTGTTACTGGACCAGAGAGTAGAGCCGAGAGCTGCAGCGACTGCGCTTCTGCGCCAACACAACAGATAGTCTGGGCAGGGAGTGTCATCAAAAGGAGAAGATAAAGGCACGCAAGCAGCGTGCGCGTCCCTGCTCACTCCTGTGGCAATACTCCATGGGAGTGAACTTGCGAGAAAAGGTGGGACATGCACCCACCATTAGCCATTTACAGGCTACGATTTTTAAATGACACACACAAAAGAAAATCCAAAGCATGGGAGGAGTCAGACCTCACAAAGTACAGACAACAGATCTCCTAACAGCGCAAGCACTGTTTAGGCTCGACCTAAAAGGAATCTTCAGACATGGCAAAAGGTGTATGTTGCCAGGTTTCAATTACAGTTTAAAACTGTGCTACAGGCACCAGTGGCAGGCCTGAGACAAGGTTTAAAAAGGCTACTTTAGTGGGTGGCCCAATGAGTGCTGCTAACCACCAGAAGCATTTAATTTACAAACCCTGGGTACATGTAGTACTATTTGTAGTGTTGTGTAAATAAAGGATGACGGAATTCTTTTGGTTCCTGATGGACTCCGTAGACCTGTGACGTATGCATTGGAGGGTAATGACATGAATGCAGGTTTAGAATGTTGACTTCTTGCTTACACGCTGAAGAATAAAGATGTGTATGTGTAGTAATAAGGATGACACCAACTTGGCAGTAGTACTTCACGCTATTTATTCCTGTCAGATGTAGAACGACCCCATACCTCAAGCCATGTGAAGCCAACTGTAATAACGGTCATCTGGCTCCTCCACTACTTGGAATCTTTACATGTCATCAACAGAATGTTATGATGTCACAGTAGTCCCAGCCTATCAGGTGAATTATCACCTTATATTTATCAATTATAATTAGATAGCCTATAAGTGCAACTTCGGTGCTCTAAAATTCCTAATCAATTTGTAGATTTGGATACATCTCCTCATCTATCCAGTAGCTGACCTAATTGACTGCTTGTCAGTACACCATCTCCTGCAGAAAATACAGTAAGCAGTCGGAATTTTTCCTAGTCATTTATTCCCCGTTAATCCTTCTCGGTCCATTATTAAAAATCTTGAATCTTATCACACGGCATGTCAGTATCTATAGCACTTCTTATTATTACTTTTTCACTTCACATTTTCTACACAGCTTTTTTATCCTGCCTGGTGGTGGTAAATGTATCTTCTTTCTCAATTCTTACTTCACGTAAGCTCTGTACCTATTACGTTTACAGCATTTTTTCTTAGAATGTTGTATTTTAATTCTATATTAAGGTGAAGCCATAGCGGATTTTTGTATTAGGTTAAGATATAAACTCAGTGTATTTTATTTCATATTATAGGAATATCTTGTGGCTTTCCTGATGAAGGCGCCGAGTTGCGCCGAAATGCGCGTAGAAGATCCATCATACAGCCACTATATTGTTTGATGACGTTTTTGTCTTAAGTATTGTATCATTGTGTGATTGTGACTGTGTAGTTTTGTCATTTATATTCATTTTATTGTGTTAGTTTGTTTATGAATTTATGTACCTGTTGTCTTTAAACAAATTATAGTGTGTATAATTTATGTTGAACATGTTTACAATCAATTTCAGTTATGATTATCGTTCAAAAATGTTTTTTAACAAATTTCCATTAAAGAAATGATTTTTTTAAATGATCAATTTTTTGTCTACACTGAGTTGAATTTATCATGTATGTTTCTGATATGGGTCGTTGATTGCTTGTGACCTTTGACTGCCTAGGGATTTACCCTCAATTGTCCCAGCCTAGCTGAGACTACCTAAGTACAGTATGACAGTATAACAACTTTCTGTGTGTGGCGTAGTCATTGGCAAAAACCCGAGCTGTATAGGAGACTACAGCTAGCAATGAGTATGGGATAAGTAACATGTAAATCAACAGTGCTCTCCCAGATAGTTTGTCGCGGTCCAGCTAACTGCTCGTGTGTGCCACGTGTGCCGCAATTGAAGTGCAGAATCGACTGTGGCACCTGTGGAGTCAAAGTGCAATGCCAGCCTGTATAAAGCTTTTGCGAACAAAGAAAGCATAAACGAAATTCTACACATTGGTGGCCGAAAATTGAATGAAAAGGCTGCAAACAGAGGTACCATAAATGTATGCTATATGTCATACAGAGTGGTAATGCTAAAGGCGGATGCAACCAGGTCTTAAAAGACAGAGCATTGTGACAATCCAGTGCAAGTTAAACTGCAATCTGATGTGCTATGAAGCAGAGATCAACCAGGTGGTTATGGAGAGACATTTAAGCACAAAGCTAATTGAATATCATAACGTTATCTGGTTCTCAAATCGTTTGAAAATGATAAGACTTGTCTACTCACCGAAGCAACAAAAGAAAGTCATTAGACCACCGCCAGCTGTGGAGTGGCCCCAGAGTGAGGACTGGGGATGTGCATGTGGAGCTGTCCATAAATGAAACAGCCCAACACCAAAAGCTGCCGAGTGGGGGCTCAGAACAGCTCCACAGATCTCCATTAAAATAAAGAGCTCCAATGGAGAGCAGGGGCAAGGCCAAAGTTCCTCCAACTGTCAAGGTTGACCCTGAAGCAGGCACGTCATAAGGCTCTAGAGATGGTTTGCATTAGGAAGTTCACCAACAAAAGTTATAGAGACCACTGTTGTCCACCAATGGTTATAGTGCTGCCGCTTTCTTAAAACCACCATCATCATTTGGTAATGCAATAACGATAATATTGTCAATAGATGAACTGCTAGGCTAGAGATTTTTGAGGATTTCATAAACACAATCAATGAATAGGATGACAAAAAGATGATCAATTTTTTTAAGAACATAGCTGGTGAAGGTGTAAAAGACGCCATAAAAAAGATATCACAGGATGGTGAAGAGACGTACTATCACATCAAAGCAGCTTTGAATATCAAGTTCAATCCAGTACTAAATGTGAATTATGAACAATACATCTTCAGTCAAGAACACCAGGGAGTAGGTGAAACAGTTGAATTTATTGAGAGACTGGATCTCCTCATAAATCAATGAATTTAATGATGAGGAAGCTACACGCCTCAGAGTGACAGATGGATGTCTATCAGATTCTTTTTGAGGACGTTAGTTGAAGGAAACACTGAGCTTAGAGCAAAAGTGATGAGGAGTGTGCTAATCGACAAGCAGCTGAAATGGAGGCTGGTGGTGCCCAGAGTGCACCAGTCATGAACATGAAGAGTAAGCCAAAGCATAAGGCTGAGGGACACAAAGTGATGTCTCAACTGAAAAAGAAAATGTGCTTCAGATATGGCTTGTCCTTTCCATATGACAGTAGAAGACCTGCCATTGGACAGATATGCAATGGCTGTGATAAGATGAATCATTTTGTGATGGTTTGCAAGGCGAAGGGAAAAGTAAGTGCGTCACAGCGTGAAGACAAAATGGGCGAGCAAGCGTTGCATCAAAGACGTTCTATGAGCTCCCATAAGGCCAGGCGGTCACACCAACAGAGGCAAATCGACAACAAATGAAGTTGATTGTCGTCAAAATCATCGTTAAAGAGTTCCTCAGTGTCGGTTTCAAGTGAAAGTGGGAATAACTGTGATGCCTCTCTTGTTCATTTCCTTGCATACTTACATAGGGACATGAGAACCAGGGTTAGAATAAGTGACAATGGAAATGTGTCTAAGGATATTGGGATTGACAGGGGTGTCCGTCAAGGATGCGTGCTCGCCCCGCTTTTGTTTATTTTATACATTAACGATCTGTACCCGGCCCTAGCAAAGGTAACCAGTGCCTCCTAGTATTTGCATTCACTGATTTTATGGCTAATCAAGACCTTCACATCAACTTCACAAAGTTGCATATTATGGCATGCAGCCCACGCTGTATCCAACTCTCCTCTATGCAAGTAGGCGAAAACTCTTTGACCAGTATCAACAGTTTTCTTTCTCAGCCATCTCAATATAAAGCATCAGAAAAGTACTCCTATTTGGCCCCCAGCCAATGGCCTAGAAGAACGATTCATGAGTACTCTAAAGAAAGTTGTGCAGCGTGCTGCATTGGAGAAGCTCAACCTCAAGGCTGTTTTGAATACTACTCTTCGAGCTTAAAGATCGACCCCTCACTCAACTACAGGGCAAAGCCCTGCAACCTTAATGTTTGGGAGAGCCATGATGACCAAGTTACCCTAATGGACCAACCTCAGATCAAAGACTGAGAAAGACATTTTTGCTGAAGATTCTGGTCGCAAACGGATGATGAAAATCTATGCTGGCAAGAGACACCATGTGAAAGATATCACTTTCAAGAGAGGAGATCAAGTCCATAGTCGACAATCCAGAAAATAAAAATCTGATGCTCCTTTCAAGGCTGAGCCTTTACTGTCACAACCACCAGAGGACACATGCTGACCGCCCAACATCCTGGGAAGTCCCTTAGGAGAGATTTTTCTCACTTCAGATGTGTGGCTCATCACTCACCAAACATCAATGTCACTTTAGAGACTGGGTCCAGACAGACACTTAATGATCCTTCAACTGCTGTTGTTTCCACCTCACCTATGCAGATCACTGACACTTTGATTGCTAGCTCCCGGTTTCTGATGGCCCAATCAGGACATGTGATTCAAGCGCCATGAAGGCTCTTTGAAGAGTTATAAGTGCATATGTATTTGCAATTATTTATGTATTAATATAGTCATTTATTTATGTATTTATTATAAAAAGTTGTAACTTTTTATTTAACAAAGGGGAGATGTAGTGTTGTGTAAATAAAGATTGACAGAACTCTTTTGGTTCCTGATGAACTCTGTAGACCTGTGACATAAAGTTTGGAGGGCAATGAAGTAAATGCAGGTTTAGAATGTAAAGTTCTTGCCTACATGCTGAAGAATAAAGATGTGTATAACTACTCTCTATGTGTGGAGTAGTCATTGGCGAGTACCCAGGCTGGGTAGGACGCTACTGCATTTACTATGGACTTATAAGGTAATTAAATGTACCAGTTTGGTGTAGGCCAATTTTGCAATGTTTAGGAGAACACAAGCACTTATCCACTGATTAGCGGGGAAAAAGTGCACGGAGTCCTATAAGCCAACAAAAATGGGTTCACCAAAGGAAGGCAAAATATCTGAGGTGACCCTGCAGAAAGGGCCAGGTTCAACATAAGTCAACACAGCAAATTTCCATTAAAGAGCATTGGATCCAGGCCCAAGAGTGAGAAATGTTTTCAACCTACAACCTGGGTGGTTGACTCCACCCTGCTCTTGGAGAGTTTTGGGGCTAGGGAGATCTCCCCTCTTTATAGACAACCAGGCCTAGGGTTTACCCTGGCCATTTCTTGATAGGGCATGCCCAACAAACTTAGCAGCAGATGGTGAACACTTCACAGTGGCACAAGGGAAATGCACTTTCTTCAATTTCTTGCTCTGCCCTAGGGGGGACTGGAAATAAAGGGAGTAGAGACCCCGACCCCTAAACACCTTAGATCCAGTACGGTCCATTTACATGTGGAGCAGGACTGTGGGATCCCCCAGCAACAATGCAACTAGAAGGATAGGTACCAACCCATAGATGCTGTAAGATCAGTGTGAGAAGGACATACTTAGCCCAAACCACATTCTATAGCTTCTTGCACCACCTTCAATCCCTACTGAACTACATTCTATAAAGGAGTGGGTGGAGGAGAACGGGCCAGGGCACAATGTGAATACACATTACGGGATGCTGCATCATCGCCTGGTGGACTAATTCATTGTGCAACAAGATGGGTAAGTCCAAAGCAATGAGAAGCACCCCATCCTGGAGGAAACCTCATTGAACCTGAGAGAACAAGAACCTGGGAGGGAGCCAGAATCATAGGGGGATACATTGGATGAAATCCTTAAAGCCATTGACGCCTCAAGGGAGGATCTGGAAATGAAAGTGGATTTCCTTGTTACCGATGTGGGCCATGTTGGAGAAGACTAGCGCAAATTGTAAGAGAGAGTGACACTGACTGAGAAAACACTCCAAGGCATGGAGCCCCAGATATCTGTGTTAGCAAGGCAAATCCAGGATCTCATTGACAGGGTCCCTTTTCTGGAATGAAGAGCAGAATATGCGAAAACATAGAAATGTTCATGTGGTGGGCCTTCTGGAGGGTCAGAGGAAGAGGACATGGTACGATGTTTGGAACACTGGTTGAAAGAAACAAAGACACCCCATGGTCTGATCCTCTTTTTCTCAATAGTGAGGGCACAAAGAGTGCCCACACGCATGACAACCTCCTAACCCAGGGGCTGCCTATCATCCTGTGATGTCACATTTCTATGCTTCATAGACAGGAACATCATTCTGCAAACAGCCATAGAGATGTACCACTTTAATGTTGACAGAGGAAAAGTTATGTTTTTCCCAAACTATGCTTTAGCTATCCCACATCAGTTCTTGTGCTTCCTGGGAGACAAGCAGAAGTTAAGAGAGATGGGCTTGCATTTATTTCTCTTCCTAGCAAGCTCAGAGTCATGGATAATTAGCAATTCTATTTCTTCACCACCCCAGAGAAGGCCTGGGACTGGACCGAGAAATATGAACACCCAAAGGGTCCATACAATGCTATGCTTCCAAGGACCCAATAGCAACAAAAGTAGCACAGACTCCAACAGCCCTGTCATTGTGCGCCCCATAGGCAATCAATGAGCTCCTTCCTAAGTCACTGAAATCAGGTGCAAGATGATAGAATGAGATTGTTAGTGAGGCTTGCAGAGCTACAGGACCTACTAAAAGGGAATTCCTCTGGCAGCCCACAGCAAGAGTACGACAGTGGACTCACCCTGAGAGGTTCTGAGACAAGAATTGAACCAGGGCCAGATATAACCCTTCCAACAGCAGACAGCTTACTGTTACTGGAAACATGACTGTAGTGATAACCCTCGACCACCCAGATAGTCAAAAGTGACAATAAAAATTAGCTTTGGAACACAACATACAGATCCATGTGGGCACCCTATGAATGCATCACCCTACTTGCTGATATCACTACCTACCTCATTACATCTATGGCCTGAGAGGCTGGATCAGGGAGTTTTTATGTATCGCTTTTGGTTTTGTTTTGTTTTCGCTTGTATTGGTTGGATGGGAAGAACTCTCAATTTTGCCTTGGGAATGGGGAAAGGTGGACAGTGAATGCATGGTGGACTCTGTTATGGGACGATGGGTGTTGCAGAGACCCTTAGTCTGTTTGAGCTTCTGTTTGGACAACAAGTTTGTGGAACATGGACTTTGGTAAGAGAGAATTAGGATGTGCTCTTGATTACCCTGCAAATGATGTAGTCAACTATGTGCTTTGCCTCAGAAATAAGATGCCACATTACAGAAAGAAGGCAAAGAAAACCCTTAAGGTTATCCATGAGCTGATGATAGAATGGTATGACTAGTAAGCAATGCTGACTGGGCACCAGGGTGGTGAGGGGGTACTTGTGCTGAAGTACATTCTACCTCAATCCTTGGAGAACCAATGGTTAGAATCTTCAGGATGGCCTAGAAACTATGGGTGTCAATTATTTTGTTGACCCAGTACCACAAGGGAACCCCAAGAGGGTATTCCTTGTGAGCAAACTGAAGCCATATCTAAGGAGAGAGTATACTGTGAACATCCTGGCAATGGCATTGGAGGTTTAGGCAGAAAGAGAGCCACAACCCAAACAGTTGCTCAGTGATCAGAAAGAAGGTTCTGTGGAAGAGGGAAAGTTCGCCCTTGCTCTAACTCCTGAACTACTAGGAATAAGCAAGGAGGAGTTAGTTTGCTTGGCCACCTCTTTTCATTGACCCCAGTAGTTCTTTCTCAACTCAATGAAAAGGGAAGGGTGCATACAGTTGCCATTATCATTCACGGCTTGCTCCCTACAGGACAGAATTGGCCTCACATTGAGAAGGAATTTTGTGCAATAGTTTGGGCTCTTTTTAGATTCTGGCCTTACCTGTTTGGCACCATGTCTGAGGTCTAGATGGTTCATAAGCCACTCAAGTGGGTGATGGCAACAAATGGTAAAAATCCGAAGTTGCTCCAGTGGTCGAACTGCTTAAATTTCACTGTGAAGCACAAATCTGGGCTTCAGCACAGAATACGTATGGACTTTTCTGCTGGTTTTGCCAATCTGAGAACAGAATCTCTCCAATGTTGAAGCAAGGGTTCAGGTAGTCATACACTGGTGGTGCAACTGTTGGGATGGGACTGTCTTTTACATGGTTTTGCAACTGAACAACTCTGCCCTAAGTTGCCATAATGCAAGTCTTAACAGTATTTTTGTGGCTTCACCACTTATGACCATCATGTGTGACTGCTTGACAAGGAGTGACTGTTGTAAAGGTCATTCACGTTCCTTTTTTGATTAACAGAAGAAACAGTGACTCCTTCCTGTAGCCACAGTGCCAAGATGCACTCAATAGTACACTACAAAGGTTTCAAGTGTATTCTGAGGAGGAAAAAGCCTTTTAGGGGCAAATAACGTTAACAGTGTTCAAGCTCTTGATTGAATATCAAGATTAACACAGAAGTAGATAAGCAAAGCAGCAAACTCTCCCTGCCATCAGGGAGTAAGAGAGGACTAAGCAAGGACATACAGTTGAAGATGTGGTGACAAGTGGTACAGAATGCAGCAGACAGAATAGTTGGTAACTTAGGAAGGTTTGAATCCCCTGTCTTATAAACTTTGCATTGGCTACCAATGAAGCAGAGAATTATTTTCAAGTCTCTTTGTTTAGTACACAAAGAACCACACAGAAATCATATCAACCTTCTGTTGCAAAATATTTCTTGTTACAAACCAAAACCAGCTTTCTCCTTGCCTCTCTTTCATTGTTCACAAGAACCCTTATTAGCTTTCAGAAAGACAATAAAACGTGTTTATTTTCTTCCTTATGAGTTTCTAAGCTCCACATTATGACTACTACTTGCCTGTATTACGAGTGCTAAGGTACCCTCGGGTGTCAGTGAGCTTTACAAAGGGAATTCAGCCTGCATGGAACAAAACTCTGGTCCAAAAATATTAGAAAGTGGTTTATGAACGTGACAAAAATAATGATATGAATGCATTGCTAAGCACCCATAACCTGTAAATGCCTCCTTTATATTTGATTCCAAAAGGAACTGCCATCAAAGGAAATGGCACAACTTCATCTTGGATTGGGAATGTCAGCCAGAAATCTCTGGAATGTCCACATCTTTGAAAAGGCATTTCATAAGTCCTGACCACGCCCCTACCATCTAACACATGGCGTAAGCTTGGTAAAAAGGAGGAAACCCAAGTTTCACTGTGACCGTGGGAATGACAGCATGGTCTAGACCATGAGGATGCCCAGCTGCATGCAGACCATGACATACTGAAACATGCTGTCTCAGTTCAGAATAAGGACAGCATCTTCCATAGAACACTTCTCTCCTCTAGTCAGCTTTTGGAGTGGACGTATCACCACTGAAGGGCCCTTAGCATAATTGGATGTTTTCTGAACAAGAGCACCATGTTTGCCTCCCTTATCAAGAGAAACCACTGACCCCTTAATGACTGACATGATCTTGGCAGTGGGGGCATTATGTGTTTTTTTGTAATGTAGTCAGATAGAAGGCCTTTTGCCTGTTTGCTGATCTGGGCAAGTGGCCTGCACTTATGTGAAGGGGACCCTTTCTGTTTCTTTTGTGCTTGAATAGAGTATTGATATAGATAGATGATAGGAAGTGCCAGTGAGGTGTGTACACTGTATGCCTTTTAGTCAGTAGAGGCCCATCTTGGATTGCCACTGAAAGCATGCTATACAAGATGAAGACTATAAGTAGCTTGCCAGACTATTACCATGTATGGCTAACATTTCTTAGGCTTTTGAGTGGCAACTGTGAGATGTAGCAGGATGGAGACATGGCTCCCTTTAGATGTTCAGAAATTACCCTTTGCTGTGTCCTGCCTTTTGTTCTTTCCTTGAGGAAGAGTAGATGGGCGCAGATGAGTCTGGAGACAGCATTTCCTCTAAAGTTCAGGGCTAGGCTTTGTTGGGGTTTGCCTGTTTGTTCCCCAAGAGGTTCTGTTCTCAAACGTTGAATGGCTGTCAGCTGTAACAGCGTTCTCCCCTTTGTATTGGTGTTGCTTCTCCCAGTGGGGAGTCAATTAGTCCCCTCTTCCTGCCTTCCATCACCCTGAGACAAAAGTGTGTCATTTCTGGAAGAAGAGAGAAACACAAAAATGAATCAACTACCTCGAACTGGTTCCAGAAAAGCACATGTGGAATGTGCATACCATGCTTGAGAAAGCAGTATAAGAGAACAAATGAAACTGCCAGTAGGTGTTCCAGGGGTTCTCACTCACTGTTAAAGGCAACACTCCACATATTGTTGAGGGGACACCACCTGAAGAAATTTGCAACTAACTACATGGAGAGGCTGTGTGGTCTTCGTAAAGGATTCTGTCTGCCCTGGTGAAAGAGGGGTGCTGCAGGTGTCTATTCAGGAGGAGTCTGCCCTTAGGAAGAAGCCCAGCTCCTACAGTCTGGCGATGGAGCTGCCCAGAACAGTAAACTGACAGACCGAAAAAAAAATTCCCAACTCTTCCCAAGAATTCAGCAGGTACTGCCTGGAGCTATGGTGAGATCCATGCTACTTCTGTGTGTGCCCCTGGCTACCCTCATCAAGCCTTAAGATGTTTCTCAGCTCCATCCTGGTCTGGCAGTGATTGGTGTGCTAGCAAGTACACTTCATTGGAGGGACATTGTAGGATCTGACCCTAGAGTGACTAGAGAAAGACTTCTTTGTCCCTACTTGAGGCATGCCACCCACAGAAAGAAATGCACCTGTGGCCCCCTCACATTGTGTCCAAAGATTAAAGATTTTGGATACCTGTAACCACTTTACTGTTCACCTACAAACTCCCTTGAACTTCATTCAAGATCGGTTTGTGGGCTGTTTATTTTTTTGTTTGGGTGGAGGTTTATGCATAAGGCCAGCCAGTATTATGAATGCAATTGCTGCTCTGCATGAATCCCGACCTCTCTTGAACAGCTGCTCATTATTGTTCCTGAAAGAAGGAGGCAATAGATGCAGATTTGAATTTGATGGCTGAGACGTCGTCCCACTATAGAGCGCCAGATAAAACAGTGAGCCTTGATTATTAGTGAGACTGCATACATTATTTGCAGTCTGAGAAAACCACTACATAGGATATATGCACTAGAAACTGACCTATGGGTGCCCACAATAAGTGGCTATTCAGTCTTCATACTCTGAGTCTCGGCAGGTTCAGTTTTCCTTGCTAAGGGGCCTGTTTATGAATGACCTTGGATCAGTCAAGATAATTATTGCAACCAATAACATTTCTAATGTGTTTGGATTTTTTTGCGTGCCATAATTTTCACCTATCCCATTTTCCACCTCATAAATAAGGCATGACCAGTGCTTAATTTATGCTGGCGTTTTTCACTGACAGTCCACCACATGTTGGCCCTGTCTGTCACTTTTTAAGCAGAGCACATCATCTGAATATTAAGAAAGTATTTAAGATTACAATGATGATACCTCGTCCAGGACGTTCTTACACCTTTAGGTGACATGGAATAGTCCAGATAGATTCATTTGTTGGAGTGTAATGGTTTGTAGGTAACAGTGGCACTGACATTAGGTGGCGCTAGCAGGGGCATCAGGCCATGCAGGCTGCAGTAGCCTCCTGTGAAATACCGTGGGCCCTGGCACTTACTTTTTTTTGTTTTGGTAGTAAAGCACTGGGCATAATATGCAGAGTTTGGTGCTTACTGCACCAAATCCACATGTTTTGGTATATTATCCAGGTCTGACCTGCCAAAATGTGACAGGAGAAATGGATGTTATCTTACAAGGTGGTTACCGGATGTGATAAACATCACACCGCTTATAATTGTGATCCCTGCGTAAACAGGTGCTTACACAAAGAATTGAAACTTAACTGGTGTCTCATAATCAGGTCCAAATTAGTTTAGCACTGCCATACCTATAGAATCAGATTAGTTGACACTCTTTACTTGGGACATATATTTGTATTCTATTGAGTAGGTGGTGTAATAAAAGTACATTCTCTTCAGTTTATTTCTGAGAATTTTTTTACAGTGTAAAGTAAGAGCTTATTACCATACCTAACCATAAACTCACTTTAACCTTTGTTTTTTTAAGTGAATTGTTGGAGTTTTACCAATGTAAAGTAAGATCTCATTATCATACCTAACCATACCAGCACATTAACCTTTGAACAGTCCAGAAGACAATGGTCTTTAAATATTATGCTGCAAAAAGTTTGGCTCTTATTACCTGCTGTGCTACACAGAAGAGCTCATGAAGAGTGAAACATGTGTCTGGGGCTAAGAAAATTAAATATTGCAAGAAATAAATAGTTATTCAATTTTGCCACTGGTACTACAACACTCTCCCATAGAAAATAATGGAGCCATAAAATAACTATTAAAATAAATAGGTACACAAAGGAACTTTACTTTTTTGTTTAAGATTCAATAATTTTGTAAACTTTTAAGTACATTATCTGTAAAGTTATTGTAAGGTATTTTGTTTAGCATCCAATGTTTTCTTTAAAGCTAATTCTTTTGAATTTTATAACAAGGCTTTCAAAACTTCTAACACACTTGGTAATGAAGGAGTGATTGTTTCGAACTCCACCATCAACCTAAAGTTAAAACGCATTTCAACACCAACCAATCACATCCAAGTTGACCATGTAAGAAATAAACGAACACAGCAAGCAACTGTTTCTGCCTTCACTATGTCAGTGAATGCAGTTGTTGCTTTGCTTCTCTTTTTGAGGAAAAATTATTTTAGGAGGGCAGAGTGGGTCTATGGGTAAAGAATTAACATCTTTGGGATGTCCTGTAAATCAGCCATTGCCTGGTACAATTATTCACCTGATGTGATCCTTGACATGGTTGTAGACTGGGAGTAGGAGGTTGATTTACCAACAGCCTGCTCCCAGTCTGTCCTTGCTAATGTCAAAATACTGGCTGCACTAAATTTCACGGCCACTGGATCTTACCATGTGGTCAGCTTTGACAACATAGTCATCTCACTGGAAAGCTAGTCTTGATGCTTGCCTCAGGTGGTGAAATAAATCAGCTGGTGTGCACCATTTTGTTACCATGCCACAGTCGCTGGCAGACAGGCAAAATTGTATGTCTTTGGCCACTTCCATCATGTGATAGGTACTATTGACTGCACCCACATGGCACTTTAGTCACTTCCTTACACAGCACACTTTTCTGCAACTGACTCTGCTGGCACTTTATCAATGTGCAATCTGTTTGCAGTGCTAGAGCTGCTTCATTGACAACAGCCACAACAACTACATATTCTGTCTGTCACCACTTGCATGCTGCTTGGTGCTGGGTTTCAGTGACATATGGCACTTTGGTAAGTAACAACACCTCACACTGGGACAACATGTGCACCTGGGCTTGGCATTTCAAACATACTTCTTAATCACTGGAACATAATGTATACACATTATGCTGATGCACATTGCATGTTTGTAGGCATGATGTATTACATTTGAAACAGAGGCCCCATTTGTGAGATTTTACTTATCTTTGTTGCACGTGATGCTGGTTGTGCTCTCTCTCCCTATCTCTCTCCCCACCTCCTCACACCCTACAAACATCTAACCACACTACTTCAGAAGAGGTATAATAGGGCACACATATGTACATGAGCCACTTTTGGGATCCTTATGTCTCAATCCAAATATCTTGAGAGTACAGAGGGTACTGGTATGCTCCCAGAAGTGATGTGTATGATTGTTGCAGCCTGTTGCATATTGCACAAAATTGCCATGCAATGCGGCTTACATGTAAAGCTTGACTCTGATATGCGCCCAAATCTAGTTACTGTGGAGGAGTAAACAATAGAGTAAACAATAAAGGTCAGAGTATTCAGATACAGGATTGGCAAGTTAACTTTTTATTCTCTTGCTGCAATCATGTGGTTGGACAGATTATTGTCAATGATGAATGGTAAACTGCCACACTGTCCATATATACTTTTCTAAGCCAATTCTGTTTAATTAGCATAATGTCATCAACAAACATGCTATGCTCTACTTATAACATCCAAGCACTATTCATTTGCAGCATGTAAATGCAATCTCTCACATAGTATTCTCATATTTTAGAACATAGTAAAAAGTTTAATATCACCCTATAAATTACATACACAAATAATCCATGTTATTATTTTTATTTTTATGATCTTATAAAATTATTTTGGGTTTTGTCCACATACTAGGATCCCACTTCTGCATGCAGAAGATTCTGTCCTGCATGTGGAGTATCTTCCCAGTAGGCTAGTGCAGAGATCTATGCTGATGGAATATGTCTCTGCCTACTTCAGCAAACAAGAAATTCCATACAGAAACAGGAAGTCACCTGTTTTGTGGTGATTTTGGGCCATTCTCTCAACACTGCAAACCATCCTCCTCCATTCTGCTAATTCTTTCTTTTTTATAACCCCCAAAATGGCTGAGGGCAAGAAGAGTGGGCGCCCCTATTCACCGATATACAATTGGATATAATTTGTGAGGTGGTCCTTGAAAGGTACCCTCATGTTTATGGGGGTATAGAGACCCAGCTGAGTATTGCAATATGGGCACAAACTTTGACAGCCATTCAGTACAGTGGGTGTCTACCCCATTTGGGAGACTATTTGCCACACACATTGGAGCACCTCTGACCCTCGGTCTGAGGTCTGCTCTTCCCCTGCAGCTCCGCTGTGCCGTGCTCTGCCTCTGAACCGTTCCTGGCAGGGTTCGAAACCGCACTGTGACCCGCTGGTGCCCGTTGCTGCTCTCACCCTCCTTGCTGTGCCGGTATAAGTTTTATTGGGATTTCCTGCTTATTGTTTATTTCTCCCTGCTTGTGCCCTGTTTTGTGACTTTTCTTCATTTTTGTATTCACTTTGTATTCTTCTTTATTCTATATTCTTTGTATTGCATTCTTGTATTCTTATTGCTCCCCCGCGTTGTGCCTGTTGCCTGTGCCCTCCCCCCTCGTTTCCCGCCAAAACCGCTTTGCCCTGACCGCCCCCGCCTCCCAGCTGCATGTCCCTCTTCCCTCTCCTACTTAATGGCGGCCGCTACGGGGGAGCGCAAGCAAGACCTCTGACCTTCGGTCTGAGGTCTGCTCTTCCCCAGCAGCTCCACTGTGCCGTGTTCTACCTCTGAACCGTCCCTGGCAGGGTTTGAGACCGCACTGTGACCCGCTGGTGCCCGTTGCTGCTCTTACCCTGCTTGCTGCGCCGGTATAAGTTTTATTGGGATTTCCCGCTTATTGTTTATTTCTCCCTGCTTGTGCCCTGTTTTGTGACTCTTCTTCATTTTTGTATTCACGTTGTAGTCTTCTTTATTCTGTATTCTTTGTATTGCATTCTTGTGCTCTTATTGCTCCCCTGCTTTGTGCCTGTTGCTTGTGCCCTCCCCCCTCGTTTCCCGCCAAAACCGCTTCGCCCTGACTGCCCCCGCTCCCGCCTCCCAGCTGCACGTCCCTCCCCCTCCCCTACTTAATGGCGGCCGCTGCGGGGAGTGCGAGCAAGACCTCTTACCCTCGGTCAGAGGTCTGCTCTTCCCCAGCAGCTCCGCTGTGCCGTGCTCTGCCTCTGAACCGTAACTGGCAGCGTTCGAGACCGCGCTGTGACCCACTGGTGCCCGTTGCTGCTCTCACCCTGCTTGCTGCACCGGTATAAGTTTTATTGGGGTTTCCTGCTTATTGTTTATTTCTCCCTGCTTGTGCCCTGTTTTGTGACTTTTCTTCATTTTTGTATTCACTTTGTATTCTTCTTTATTCTGTATTCTTTGTATTGCATTCTTGTGTTCTTATTGCTCCCCTGCTTTGTGCCTGTTGCCTGTGCCCTCCCCCCTTGTTTCCCGCCAAAACCGCTTCACCCTGACCGCCCCCGCCTCCCAGCTGCATGTCCCTCTCCCCTCTCCTACTTAATGGCGGCCGCTACGGGGGAGCGCAAGCAAGACCTCTGACCTTCGGTCTGAGGTCTGCTCTTCCCCAGCAGCTCGACTGTGCCGTGCTCTGCCTCTGAACCGTCCCTGGCAGGGTTTGAGACCGCACTGTGACCCGCTGGTGCCCGTTGCTGCTCTCACCCTGCTTGCTGCGCTGGTATAGGTTTTATTGAGATTTCCCGCTTATTGTTTATTTCTCCCTGCTTGTGCCCTGTTTTGTGACTTTTCTTCATTTTTGTATTCACTTTGTATTCTTCTTTATTCTGTATTCTTTGTATTGCATTCTTGTGTTCTTATTGCTCCCCTGCTTTGTGCCTGTTGCCTGTGCCCTCCCCCCTCGTTTCTCACCGAAACCGCTTCGCCCTGACCACCCCCGCTCCCGCCTCCCAGCTGCATGTCCCTCCCCCCTCTCCTACTTAATGGTGGCCGCTACGGGGTGAGTGCAAGCAAGACCTCTGACCCTCGGTCTGAGGTCTGCTCTTCCCCAGCAGCTCCGCTGTGCCATGCTCCGCCTCTGAACCGTCCCTGGCAGGGTTCGAGACCGCACTGTGACCCGTTGCTGCTCTCACCCTGCTTGCTGCGCCGGTATAAGTTTTATTGGGATTTCCCGCTTATTGTTTATTTCTCCCTGCTTGTGCCCTGTTTTGTGACTTTTCTTCATTTTTGTATTCACTTTGTATTCTTCTTTATTCTGTATTCTTTGTATTGGATTCTTGTATTCTTATTGCTCCCCTGCGTTGTGCCTGTTGCCTGTGCCCTCCCCCCTCGTTTCCCGCTGAAACCGCTTCACCCTGCCCGCCCCCGCTACTGCCTCCCAGCTGCACGTCCCTCCCCCATCCCCTACTTAACGGCGGCCGCTGCGGGGGAGCGCGAGCAAGACCTCTGACCCTCGGTTTGAGGTCTGCTCTTCCCCAGCACTCCGCTGTGCCATGCTCTGCCTCTGAATCGTCCCTGGCAGGGTTTGAGACCGCACTGTGACCTGCTGGTGACCGTTGCTGCTCTCACCCTGCTTGCTGTGCTGGTATAAGTTTTATTGGGATTTCCAGCTTGTTTATTTCTCCCTGCTTGTGCCCTGTTTTGTGACTTTTCTTCATTTTTGTATTCACTTTGTATTCTTCTTTATTCTGTATTGTTTGTATTGCATTCTTGTATTCTTATTGCTCCCCGTGTTGTGCCTGTTGCCTGTGCCCTCCCCCCTCGTTTCCCGCCAAAACTGCTTCGCCCTGACCGCCCCCACCTCCCAGCTGCACGTCCCTCCCCCTCCCCTACTTAATGGCGGCCGATGTGCGGTCGCACCAAAGGCGCGCCTAAGGCAAGCCCGTATGCGGCCGTCCACGACCCGACCGCGACCAGCGCCAGGAACCCTGGATCTCGGACCATCCACCGCTACGATACCACCACCCTCCTCGCACTCAACCCCAGAAGAAGCAGAGACTGCCAACAGGCCTCGACAAACACGACCCATGGCCAGTTCTCCTGTCTCCACTGCCGCAAGACCTTCACCTCCACCCTGGCTCTCAACACCCCCAAAGCCAGCTCCAGCGACACCCTAAGATGCATCCTTCTCAACGTACGCTACGTACACGGACACGCCATGGAAATCTGGAACCTCCTCGACTCCCTCTCACCCGACATCGCTTTCTTCATGGAGACCTGCACCAATGCCTCCTCCGCCCCGACATCAACAACGCCATCCCGGACGGTTACAAAATCCAGAGGAAGGACCGCCCAAACCACCCAGGAGGAGGGCTCGCCATCGCCCACAAGAGCCCCCTACGACTCACCACATCCAGCGAAACCTTCCTCGCCACCGAACACCTGCACTTCCAGATACAGACCAGCCCCAACACCACACTCCGAGGGACCCTCGTCTACAGGCCACCCTGCCCCCGAACACCCTTTACCACCACCATCACCGATTTCATCGCACCCCACGCCATCGCCTCAATGAACTACATACTCATCGGAGATCTGAACTTCCACCTCGAAAACCCCACTCCACCACCCTCCAGAACAACCTTGCCAACATCGGACTCAAACAACTCGTCAACACACCAACCCACAGAGCAGGACACACCCTCGACCCCATCTTTGCCGCAGGAAACAACATTCACTTCAGCCACACAACACAACCACCATGGACCGACTACCACTGCATTCACTTCACCGTCGACAAACCGAAGGCACCCAAACCCGCCCCACGCCCACCATGAAGAAACTGGAGCAAAGTCACAGACGAGCAACTTAACTCCACCCTCACACGTAACGCCCACACCATGACGTCCGACGCAAGCAGCACAGCCAGAGGACTCCACACCTGGATCTCCAATTGTGCAGACGAGCTCGCCCCGCTATGCAACCCCGGCAAACAGCGCCCCCAGGAAAGCCGCCTAGTTCACAACCGACCTCCAAAAAGCCAGGCGAACCTGCAGACGCCTGGAGAAGAACTGGAGAAACACCAAGACATCCGAAAACTACTCCACCTACAAGGACACCATGACAGACTACCACAACCAAATTAGAACATCCAAGAAGAACTTCATCCACAACAAAATCTGAACCAACTCCACCAACTCCAAGGAACTCTTCAGTGTCATCCAGGAATTCACCAACCCACGCAGCGCAACCACATACATGACCCCATCCCAGGACCACTGCGACAAGCTTGGAACCTACTTACACCTCAAGATCAAAAACCTCTACGACAAATTCATTGACCACCCTCCAGATGCCGCATACGCACCCCAGCCCCCCAGAGAAACCAGCCTTCCCACTATCTCCAACTGGACACCGATCACGACCGAAGACACTGTCTCGACCATGAAAGGCATCCACTTGGGGGCCGCCACCGACCCCTGCCCTCCGCACAACTACCACAGAGCCGCAGCCGCCATCGCACCTGAACTACAGCACACCATCAACACCTCTTCCAAAACAGGCACTTTCTCAGACGACTGGAAACGCACAGAAGTCAGGCCCCCTGCTCAAGAAGCCCACGGCCGACCCCACCAACCTCAAGAACTACCGGGTCATCTCACTCCTCCCCTTTGCAGCCAAAGTCGCAGAGAAGACAGTCAACAGTGAACTGACACGATACATCGAAGAGAACGCCATCCTCGACCCGTCCCAATCCGGATTCCAAAGCAACCACAGCATCGAGACCGCCCTACTCGCCGCCACAGACGACATCCGCACCCTCCTGGGCCAAGGCCACCCCGCAGCCCTCATCCTACTCGACTTATCAGCAGCCTTCGACACCGTCTCCCACTGCACACTAGTCGCAAGACTACACGATGCTGGCATACAAGGAACAGCCCTGGACTGGATCCGATCTTTCCTCACTGGAAGAAGCCAAAGGATCAGACTTCCACCCTTCCTCTCCGAACCCACGACAATCACCTGTGAAGTCCCACAAGGGTCATCCCTGAGCCCGACCCTCTTCAACATCTACATGGCGCCCCTCGCTGCCATCGTCCGACAACAAGGCCTCAACATTGTATCCTACACTGCCGACACCCAGCTCATCCTCTCCCTCACCAAAGACCCCGCAAATGCCAAACTCAACTTCCAGACAGGAATGCAGGACGTCACAGTCTGGATGACCAACAGCTGCCTGAAGCTCAACGCCAAGAAGACAGAAGTCCTCGCCCGCGGAACCACCCCCTGGGCATGGGACAGCACCTGGTGGCCGACCGCCCTCGGAAGCCCGCCTACCCCCTCAGACCACGCCAAAAACCTCGGCATCGTACTCGACTCATCACTCACCATGAACCGACAGATCAACGCCGTCACCTCCAGCTGTTTCAACACACTCCGCATCCTATGCAAGACCTTCAAATGGATCCCCCTGGAATCAAGGAAGACAGTCACCCACGCACTCATCACCAGCAGACTGGACTATGGAAACGCTCTCTATGCCGGCATCAACAGGTCCCTACTCCGCAAACTCCAGACTATACAGAACACCGCCGCCAGACTCATCCTCGGCATCCCGCGGCACGAGCACATCAGCCAACACCTACGTGGACTCCACTGGCTCCCCGTGGAGAAAAGAGTCACCTTCAATATCCTCACTCATGCCTACAAATGTCTACACAACAACGGACCCAAATACCTCAACGACAGGATCAACTTCCACGTACCCAAAAGAAACCTCCGATCTGCCAACCTCGCACTGGCCAAAACCCCGTGCATCCACAGAGCCAGAGCAGGCGGAAGATTCTTCGCCCACATTGCAGCCAAGGCGTGGAACGAGCTACCAGCGGACATCAGACACGCCCCCTCCCTGAACACCTTCAGGAAGACCATCAAGACCTGGCTCTTCTGCTAACGGACCTGCTGACCCCCTCCCAGCACCTTGAGACCCTCACGGGTGAGTAGCGCGATTACAATCGATTGATTGATTGATTGATTGATTGAGCACCTTCATATAATATGTTCAGTCTGAGCTTTGTAATCTGCACCTAAGATTCCAGTTTATTCAATTGTGCCTAATTTTTTTTCCCTAAAAATAATATTTTGCATGATACATTTGATTAAATATATATGTATATAATCATATATTTAAATATATAAATATATAGAGAGAGAGTTTAAACTTTAATTAAGTTCTTGCTTATTACAATATTTGCAGAGCAATACATTGCATGTCAGGAAAAAGAAATGTAGAAATGTTTTATTATTTAGGAAATGCTGTAAATATCACAATGACATTTTTCAATGCAATAAACTTTTAAGTTCAACAGAACTTAAATGACAATTTCCTGCATAGTAACTTCAACATCAAACATTCAACATATAAAAGACAAACACCGGTGTTTTGAAAAAGGGATGCACCAGATGTCTTTTGGTGAGAGTGTTAGGGAAAGAGATAAGCACATTCACAAGTTATTTTGGGGGATTTCTCTTCTTACTCCACCTACACAATACTGGTGGTGAGATTGTTTTAGAGTGTGTTTGTTTTGTGTGTGGTTGAGTTGGAGGTAATTGAGTTGGTGGTGTTGGAGGCTTAGGTGTCATAGGAGGAGGTGGGGGAAGTGCTGCAGTTGGGGGTGGTGCTGCTGGCTGTGGCAGGAGTGTGAGGTGGGCAGGTGGTGTGTTCCTCTTAGGTTCAGGTACCTCTGTAGAAACTTTTGCATGCGTTGGTGTGAAAAGTGATCATGGCATGTCTTGACTATTTCCTCTATCATCTTCATGGCCAAGGCACTCCCTTCCTAAAACTTTGAAGATGCTCTCAGTGCATCTTTGCCATGGCTTGGTAGAATTTAGCAATATTAGCCAAAGTTCGGGTATGACTGTCAATCATCTGAGACAGTCCTTTAAGGAAGACAACTATCTGATGAAGAGAATCCCCATACTTGAATATCCCCCAATACATTACAATGCATCTAGGCGGTTGTTAGGGGTGGGAATGATGAATGGAGAATACCGGTTTCCCTGCTCGGGTATTCTCTCAGATGAATGAGATAAGCACTTTCATGTGAGGAGTGTATAGGATATTGTATAGAGGTACTTGTTAGTTGAGGGCCGTGTGGTGCTAATGAGTCTTGCATAGGCCCAACATGCATCTGTAGCTGCTTACCAAAGGGCTTGAGGATTTTCGATCCTCAGAGCTGGTTTTAGTGGAAGAGTGCTACTTAGCCATGAAGTGGCCTTCTTGGAAAAGTTCTGAGTTGGGGCAGTAAAGTTTTTGTCCTTGTCCAGGCCCTCCTCATCCTCAGCCAGCTCCAGCTCCTCCTCTTCTTTTTCTTGAGCAGTTTTGGCCACTTATATAGTAGCTTGGAGGAGGATTGGATACTTTCCTTGTATTGCTGCTGGTTTAGCATCATCATCTAGCACAATGTCCCTATTGCCTGCATGAAGAAGATGTGACCAGTTAAAGTTCATCAAAATGGTTTTGTGTCTAAAATTCAACACACTACTTTAATTGGATTGTTTCTTGAAAAATGACAATGTTAGCACTAGGTAGATGTAAAGAAACATATGAAAATAAGAGATTATCTGTGCATGGATTTATTATTTTGCACAAATGCCAACTCACTAATCACAAATCCATGAGGTCATCTTCTCCTGTTCTTACAGTTGATATTGCTGAATATCTCCATGTCCAGCAGCTAGCTAGAGAAGAATTATGTTCAATGCATAGTGTCAATCTATACAAATAATCATGACCACAAATGCTGATATCTTAGAGATTTATACATGAAAGCAAAACATTCTACAATAATAAAAAGACGTATTATATTTTATATAATACAAATTGTAGATAAATAAGTAATTGAAAGGGCTAGTGATGGGATGCAGAAGTTAAGATCATACGAACCCAGACTACCACGAGAAATGGATAGTAGATGACCTAATAACTGCTGCCAGAATGCCCCCTGATGTCACTGGTGTTGAAGTGTGCAAGGTGGGCACTAGGATCTGTTGTATGACAGAAGCAAACAGGGGCAAGAGATATACATAGAGGAGTAAGCCATCCTGAATCATACCACAAGATGCTATTTAAATGGTTTTAAATCTCATTTTGAGACCCACAAAAATTTCTCTCCTGAAGGTTAAGTCAAAGTGTAAAAATATTTTATAGTGCCTCCCTTACATTTCCCAGTCTAAGAGAAATTAGGTTATGTAGTCAACAATTGCCTTACATATTGACTAGGTGAAAATAGGTATGAGTGATAAGATATGTACAGCTACTCTGTCACTAACAAATAAAGTGGATAGATTCAAAGACAAAAGGGCAGGCATTTCACTTACCAGTCTCTACCATCCCTCTTTTGTGTCGTTCCGGTCTTTGCTTTCGTGTAGTGCTAGGAGCAGAAGTCAATGTTGTGACAGATATTGGATAGAACAGCAACATAGAGCATTAACAGGGGAAAAAATGAATGAGTATGTACTAGTTTATAATATCAATGTCAAGGGCAGATTTTCTATTACAATTATAAGCCACTGCAAAACACATTGTGAAATATAGTGTTAGGGTTTAACAAACAAAAGTTTTATAAATACCCTACCTTGTGTTAGTGATATTTTCAGCATTACACATAGTTGAGTGTATAGTACGGATGCTTTGTGAGACCTGCCGTGGGTGTTGCTCTCCGCACTTGCAATGACTCCTGCTCCAGTCAAAGCAACCAACCTCCTCAAAATAGTGGCTGTCTGGAAAAAATAGAAATACAAATACAATCAAACCATCTAGGTATTTCTATGGTTCGTATTAAAAATTATTTTAAGGGGTATGTATGTCATGTGTGCCTTACGTTGTAGCTATTGGTGAAGGACAGCTATGGGTGAGAGATTGCAGGTTTGCATTTAGAGAGAAAAAGTGAGAGAGAGAGATAGAGATAGAGAGAGAGAGAGAGAGAGAGAGAGAGAGAGAGAGAGAGAGAGAGAGAGAGAGAAAGAGAGAGAGAGAGAGAATCTTACCTGCCACCACATTAGTGTTGTTGCAAAGATGCAAATCCATAGAGCAGTGGACGTGCATTTTGGAGAGGACAGCCTCCTTGAAGGGGGTGAGACATAGACAAGATCAGGTAGTCCTTAAAGAAGAGCTTATGTCAGCAGAATCCTGGATAACTTCTCCTTAACCCTCTCCTCTTGCCATTATTTCTAAACATCCTGCACAGTGTGTGCACCCCCAATGCATGGGCAGGGTCTGTCACCGCCTGCCTTAATTGTTCCACGGAGGGTGAATGGAAGAAGCCCATGTAGTTTTTTATACTTTTATTACCACAAATTTTATTTCAAGGACTGTATCTTTCTTTTCCTGTGGAGAAGTGGGGACTACATAATTCAGGCAGAGTGTAGTAGCTGCAGGAGCTGAAAGATGAAGAAGGAAAAAATCAGATTTTAAAGTGTGGGCAGTATTTACATTGAAGGGAATGGGTGTCACATGT
Organism: Calotriton arnoldi; assembly: GCA_963921515.1. NCBI lineage: Eukaryota > Metazoa > Chordata > Amphibia > Caudata > Salamandridae > Calotriton > Calotriton arnoldi. Next base: position 701,892 of record CAWUFW010007303.1, on the reverse strand, counting down.
GTGAGATTTGCTTTAGGTGTATAGAGTTCTCAAATTCCCTTCCAGGTGGATTTCTCACTCTCCCATGTGGAGGTTTTTTCCTGGTTGGTGGGTTTCTGCCTTGTATATTGCGGCCTCCACCAAGTGTGTGGAACATAAAATATGGCTGTTACTCAGGATTATGCAGACTCCACTTCCTACACTGAAGGAGTGGAGACATTTAAGTCTATAATTTGTAGTAACTATAAGCCATATGTATCCATATTAGTAATAGCAATTACCTAATTGCGATTTTCTGTGAATCTCCATGAGTTTCATTTAGCAATTCTCCATGAGTTTCATTTAGCAATTCTTAGTGGGTCACAAATTGACCCACCTCATGAATATTAATGAGGTAGGTTGCTATTTGCAACCCATTAGGAATCACTAAAATCATAGGGATGGTGGTCTCCTGGGGTCAGCAGACCACCATGTCAGTGATTGTTTTTAAATAAAGGAATCATTTTTTTTTAAATGCAGCCGGTTTTCCTTAAAGGAAAACGGGTAGCATTAAAATATAAAAATAAAAGTTTTCTTTTCCTTTTTTAAGAGCAGGCAGTGGTCCAACGGACCACTGCCTGGTCTGAAACAATGTTTGTACTGGGAAAGGGGTCCCTTAGGGACCTCTTCACATTTGCGAAAAGTTACCACCAAATTGAAGTTGGTGGTAAAATACAAATGTTTTGAGACCGCATTTTGGTTGCATATCCTTCTTACATACCTCTGTGATTCGGTATTAGGAAGGGATGCCCTAAACACGCCCCTTATTAACACCGAATCGCAAACCCTATTTAAGATTTGGCAATAGGTTACTGAATCGCAAATCGGGTTTAGTACATAGGAAAAGACTTTTTTCGGTCACAAATAGCCCCATTCTGTGAATGGGGCCATTTGCAACCTTAAAAAAGGTACATACATGTGGCCCTGTACACTTGAAAATGGTAAATAGATACAAGTTGTAAAGTTACTACAAAGTGGAAAAGCAAATTGATACATTATTTAAATTTACTCATGAGTAAATGTACCTTTGGGAATAGGCCACACTGCCACCACTGTCAATTTAGGGTAATAAATTTGAGCTGATTGTAGTTCCTTTCAGTATGAAAAGCATACATGGTGCAAGTCCACTTACTGGAGGGCCTTGCTCTGGATCAAAATCAAAGGGCAGGATACTTAAGTTGCAATTTACCTTCATCATGCAACGTCAATCATTCACCACAACCATGTCATTGCTACTCAGATCACTGTGCTTTACATCAGATAACTTTGACACATAAATTCCCCCTTAAAATGAATTCAATGCCTTCATTTGTAAATTGGTCTTCAGTTAGCTAGACCATTGCAAACACTCAGTGATGGGACTCCCTCAATATGATCTATTTCGCTTTGATAAGATTAGAAATTTTGCTATGCAGAGACTCTTATACTTACCAAGTAGGTACTAACACTCATCACCCTACACAAAGTACAGAACAAATTATTTAAAGCTATACATGGAACAGCCCTAACATACTTTTCACAGTTACTACCATGCAACACTCCATCACTCTTTTTACACTCTGCCAACTTCACCACTTTACTGTTCTCAAATCCTCCTGCACTCCCTCAAGTTTCAGATCAATCAATATTTTTATTTTAGGCTCTCCCATGATAGCTCATAACTCCTTCCCTTTTCAGGATTAAAGAAAAATTCATATCCCACCCTCTGATTTGTATAATGACCATAACTATTTACTGCATAATGACCTTTCATTGACAACACCTTCATAGATATACATTAGAGCATTTCTGTTAATATGAATATATCTGTGACTAATTGTTTGCCCCGTTAAGTAGGTGTACTTGTGTCACTCTCCAAACTTAATCTACAATCACATCTTCAATGAACTATCCACCATTCTTCAAACAAATTTCACACATCTGTTTTATATTCTGATATATGGATGACTAACTATAACATTTATTTTTCAGTCAGCTGGATTCAATAAATTGTTCAGTTTTTTGGCTACAAGAAAGATTGACTAGGTTCCGGCTAGCTGCTGGCAAGGCAAATAATGGCTGGAATGTGTGACTTTTCCCTACTGGGTGGGCCCTAGTCACTGTAAAAGTCTTTATAGACTCTTGGAATGTGCAGGCTGGCTAGCTAGTTTCTGTCACTAGCACATGAGTAATGTTGTTCTTTTGGAGGCACACAGTTGCTTTCTTTTGAAAACTGGCACAATTGCCACCCTTCTAAACTTGTGGATTTCCATCTTAGGTACAGGTGAGAAAACCACTTGGCGTCCAATGGCACGGCAGGCTCTCATCACTGATTTTCCCTTCCAGGATCTGTCGTGCAAGTGGACATGGGCAAGAATAGCAAGTAGGAGACAACTGTCAGAACCCTTGCTATTTTGTATTGTAGATCTCTCATTAGGGTGTCCCTTTCTGAAACACTAAAGCAACATATGACCAACTCAGCATTTTAAGGGTGTCTAAAGTGTGTCCACTGTACTGACAGCTGCATTGTAGGTACAGAGATCCCTGCCAGGCAAGCAGGATTCCTCAAATACAGTGGGCAGTTCCTAAACAGGAGCGGAGTCCTGGGCCTCTGATGATCTAGTGGACTGCCTGGCCACACCCATCAAGCTTAAGAACGACGGTAAATGTCTTAGGAGCCGATTACGAAGGCGGAAGGCCCGCCACTGCCAGCAGTGTGGTGGAGGGCCCTCCGCCATCAGATGACGATTCTCCGCCCGCCAAATTAGGATGGCGGGGGAATCGTACCACGACCGTGGCGGGCACAAAGACCGCCCGCCATGGATCCACCACAGGCAATCAATCCGATTGCCTGGCGGACCAGCCTGATAGCGTAAAATGGCGGCGGTGCCTAGCAGGCATCGTCCGCCAGATTACGATTCTGACTTCAGCCAGCCTTTCCATGGTGGGGATTGGTTTCAGGGGCCCGTTGCAGGCCCCCCTTGTGTTGGGGTGGGGTGTTGGTGCACTGTGGGGGTACCCATGGTACCCCCCATTTCACTACACTAAGTGGCTGCACCGCGTGGTGCCTGCCACGTAGTGCAGTGAAATGCAGGACATGCATATTTAGCATTGCGGCGGGTGCTGCAGCCAGTAGCACCCGCTGCAATGTTAAAGTGCTGGATGCGACCGCCATGGTGGCAGTCGCATCCTAATGTGGAGTGCGGGACCGCTGCATGACTGGCGGGCGGTCCCAATCCCCGCTACGATGTGTCCGCCTGCCATCATAATCACAGTAATAATACTAAGAAACATAAAAAGACTTTGAAAACCCTTGATCAACTTGCATGGGAGGAGTAATTTTCTGTTTAGTTTGAGTCACTTCTTTAGTTCTAGGTCATCCCTGATTTCAAGGTTATGAATTTACATTTCAGAATGAGCCATTAGTTTGCCTTACTGTTTTGGTCTAATTATCTGAATTTAATTGCATGGAGCCAGATGTACAAACCATTTTATGGTTGTGTGGTGGTAACAGATTCCATAATGTGAAGTTGTCTCCGTTGGACAGCTTCTTCTATGTAAATTTTGTCAGGTGCCCTCAGGGGCTTTAGCGGCAGTCCAGCAGACCACTGCCTGCTCTCCCTAATGTCCTCCAAAATGGGAAACACTTTTAAAAGCAGCACCATTTCCTTTAAGGAACACGGGCTGCTCTAAAAACGAAAGTTTCCCATTTGGGAATGGAAATACAGGGACAATGGCATTGCAGATCACCATTCTTGTGTTCATAGCCACTTTCAATGGGCTGCAAAAAGTGACCTGCCTAACAAGTATTCATCAGTCAGATCATTCTGCAACCTTTTGACATGGAGGTTGCAAAAAGGTAGTGTGCAATTCGCATCCACCATTTGTGATGTATCTACTCATACATCAGGCCCTGGTCTCTGGCACTGATTATTTTTATGCACTCAAACATTGATACATGGGCTATCAGACAATCAAAAATCATGCAGGGAGACTCTGACTTACCTTAAGATAAATGAATCATATATACTTCTATCCTAAAAGTGTTTATTAGCTCCCTGTGGAATCATTGTCCCATTTAAAATCCTCTGCAGAATCTATATGACTTATTGTAACATGAGCCTGACTAACAACAGAAGCTGTCACCTCGTGAGCTCTGAGCCAAATAGACCTTGTGATCTACTATGCCAGATTTAGGCAGAAATAAACACTGAGAAAAAGTCATCAGAATGTGTGACCCCCCCAAAACTGGATCTTTCTGAACCCAAACATGAGATCCATTCCTGTAGTCTTCCTCTTTGTATCACACACAAACATGGCCATTATTTGAAAAGGATTCTTCCTCAAGCAGGCTGAATGGAATGCCCCACACCTGGACTTCTGGGACCTTGCCATAACAAATGAAAAGCATGCCACAAAGGAAGAACTTTATGCCTTGTTAAAATCGTACGCTGCATTAACTATCTGACATCCATCTCCAGCTTTCCCCGCCTCCCAACACCTCTATCAACAGTACTACAGATGAAAATGGTTGGACAGTCCACTAAAAGTCCATTTGAGTCAGCCAGTTCCTGGAAGACCCTTGAAATACTCTACATCTGAAGGAAAAAAAGTACGTATAGCCATACTCTCCATACTCAACCTACACAACAATACAGGCAGCATGCCACCAACCCTGTGTTGGCAGCAAATCATAGTGGTTTGCAAAATACCACACTGGTCATAATTTGAGGCCAGTATTTTGCGACCAGTGTGTTTAGTCCATCTGGCACTAAATGTATATTTGTATTATTGTATAATTATAAAAATATGTATTTTTAAATGTTGATTCGTATATATGATTAATAATTGAATGATTAAAATATATTTTATAAATAATTTATATTCGAAGATGACCATGTAAACTTTATAAAGGTAATAATTTTAACAATATATTTATTGGCTGCACATGTCTGCATTGCATTTTCCATAATGTGCATCAACTGTCTCATTTTATATTTATCTGAAACATTTTCTTAGATTTTTATTTAAATGTTTTTTAAAAGCATGATTTTATGTGATGAAGATTTTTTTCTAAATAACTTTCATTATATTGTAAAATGATTTTTGGCACTTGAATTAAATTATTAAATGAAATCATATATTTTTCTTCTTGAAATAAGAATGATATATTTTAATAAATTATTAAAATAATGTAATCGAATACAGACAAAGTGGAAAGGAATTTTAGATGTGTATTTGTTAATCTTTCATACTAATCAAAAATAAGGGCCACTTATTTATAATTGAGCACCAAAATTAATATTCAATATAGACTGTTTTATTTTTTCCGATTATAAGGTGAATAAGTTAGCTGAAAAGGTGGCGAAGTCTGCTAACATTCACAATAGATGCTAAGAGTCAAGGGGCCACATGTACGACCATTTCATTTTGTGAGTCTCTAATTGTGATTTTTTGTGACTCGCAATTAGAGATTCGCAAAATTAAATGTACTAATGTGTCTCAGACACATTAGCAATTCCCAATGGGGTTGCAATGCACCTGCTTCACCAATATTGATGAGGCAGGTGCAACTTACGACACATTGGGAATGGACAATAGCACAGGGATGGTGGCCTGCTGGGGACAGTAGACCAGCATGTCAGTGTTTGCTTTTAAATAAAGCAACATATTTTTTTAAATGCACCCTGTTTTCCTTAAAGGAAAACAGGATGCGTTTCAAAAAGAAAAATTAAACGTTTCTGTTTCCTTTTTTCAGAGTAAGCAGTGGTCCATGGAACCAATGCCTGCTCTTAAAAAAGTTTTCACTGACAGTCACAAAGGGGAAGGTGTCCCTTGTGGACCCCTTTCCATTTGCTACCGGCTTACCACTAACCCTGGGCAAAGCACTACGCTACGCTCGCGTAGTTTGCGAAGTTTGCGCTACTTCGCACAACGCGAATTGCACGTAGCACAGTGCAAACACGCGTAGCGTAGTGCAGCGGTCATTTTTTGCTTGCTCGCGGTCCTCAACGTCAAGTTGGCGACCGCGAGCAAGCAAAATGACATCCCGGCGAGACTTTTCTCTCGTTCGCGATCAGCAACATCAAGTTGCCGATCGCGAGCGTGGAAAATAAACCTCCCGGCGAGATTCTCAACGCGGGAGGTCAGGTTTCTCATTGCGAGTGGTCGCGTATGCTCGCGACCGCTCGCGATGAGAAACTACCAGTCCGCGTTGAGAAAGCTGCAGCTCGAGTAAAAATCTACTTGAGCGGCAGTAAAAGACAGCTCGCACTGTGCAAGATGCCGTTTTCAATGATTGCACAGTGCGGACAAGCATCCGGCACTGTGCAATCATTGCGAACAGTGCAGTACGCAGTTCGCGTAGTGCTACACGTAGCTCGCGTAGTGCGAACTGCACTTTGCGTAGCTTCGCGTAGCGCTACTTCGCGAACTACGCCCAGGCTTACTTACCACCTACTTGAAGTAGGTGGTAAACTGTGTTTGTTTTGCGACCGCATTCCGGCGGTCGCAAAACAATTGTACATGCCCTTGCGACTTGCTATTGGGAAAGGATGCCCTTGGCATGCCCCTTCCAGATAGTGAATCGCAAACCGACTCACAAAATAGGGTTGGTACATTGCACAAGCTGTTTTAGTGGTCGCAAACTGATTCTCCATTTGGGACCACTAAAAACGGTCGCACATGTGTCCCAAGTTGTATGAAGCAAATTTTTAATCATGTAGGAAAATATGTATCTATACATGAGTATCAATAAACCTTAGGGTAGAGGCTCACAGGATACCATATGTTTTTCGTTTTCCTGCTGGTGCTTTTCACAATGCTGACATTTATACCTGCAGAGCAACCCATGTCACTGTTGTTGGCTAGTTGTTCAACAGATCTTTGATTATATGGGGCAACAGTGTGAAGCACTGCAGAGCTCTCCATATCTATACCATCATGAGATGTTATAGTTATGGTGATCCCAGAAAATGTTGTTTGGCTGCAAATGATAGCTAGATCAGTGAATGCTCCAGTCAGTGTCTTTAATCTGTCTAGAAGAATGCCACACTGTTGCATCTTGACATAAGCATGCCTCTCTAGGAGGTAATTCTGTGTTTCAATAGGGTTATGATTTTGTCCAGCTGCTCATCCTGCTGTGTTGCCACGACAATTGAATTGTCCTTAATTTGATTTAAATGTTGAAATGAACCCTGCACCACTCTCTCAGCTGCCAAAGAAGATCTATGTATCCCGAAAGTTGTGGTCACATATTTACCTTATCTTGATGACACTAATGTAGTGGTTTACCCTGTAATCAAACGAGGCAAGACAGGGTTGGACACGGTGAAAGATGGCTATTTCTATGGCAACGGTAGATGTTATTAGGCCAATGGTGGTGGTTTTTGTAGAAGTTGTAACACTGAATGCACTCGTAATAATGGAACATGTGAAAATATTTTGGTGCATGCTAGACAAACCAGATGGCTCTGGTATTTTGTCTTGGGTATCCGAAGAGGCAGAAGAGCTATTGCTCCCACTAAAGGCTTGATGTGTTTCTTCTGTAGCTGGTTTAGACATGAGTGCAGACTCAAAATGATGTAGCCTTGGATTATTTCTTATTAATATACCAGTTCTATGGTAAATATATTATTAGTCATTTTTATTAGTACATTATGCTACATGGGATTCTGTAATCCCGGTTTAAATGGCAGTCACTAATTTCTTTATGATCAGGGACTTGTGATGTACCAAGTCGCCGATTATAAAGAGAATACAACATAACTCAACTATTATAAGGTTATTACAGTCAAATTCTGATGTCACAATGCCTTCTGCCAGAACCAGCAGCCGAGATGAAAGGGAGGTCAGGTCATGGAGCATAATTAAAGCAGCTTTTTAAGGAAACAAACCAATTTTTGCTTTTGGTTCTTTTGCTCTATTTTGATAGCTTACAATGACAAGCGGAGACAATATGTTTATATTTTGCACTCCTTAGACAGAGAAATGATAGAATCTTTCTGTGTGTTTCTACATGTTCTGAGCTACTGCAGCTTTTTCTTTTTTTAAACTGACTTGTATTGCACAGTTTCTAATATCTATATGTAACAAATATATGCAAAACAATTGTTCTGTAGGTGCATTCAAATTTGTACTCCACAATGTTAGAAGAAATATTTTCTGGTTTGATGTGGCGTCTTGGTGTGTGCACTGACCCAATATACATACCAACTATAACTTACACTCTTGCTGGTAGTCCACCTACTGCCCAGTTCCAAGACGCATGCTGTTCATTGCTCTTTTAATAATGGTAACATTGCATATTGTACATCTTTGCTAACATTGTGATGTCATCTCATATCTGCATAAGGTGACCATTAACACCAATCAAAATTCAATAATACAATCCAGTGATTTCAGAGGAGACACTGCATTTCGTGCAAAGGATCCTTCATCAGGGGTACCTACAACAAAACAAAATGAGTGTATAGCACAAAGAGAACCTCAACTATAATCCAATATCAGAAGAAATATACAATGAGTCGAGTAACATTGCAGCCCATGACCAACGTCTTGTGAGAAAACTGATGCTGATGGTGCTAAACATACCATTATGACATACAACACCAATACTCAGAACGAAAAAGAGAACGGGAGTAATACCTCTGCAGTGGTCTCATAAAATGCACAACAACCACCATGTGAATCAACGTCTATTCATGTGGAGCCCATAGTGTGTTAACCTTGCTCACCAAACTGAAGTGAATGCAGTGGCCTCTATGCAAGTAAACACATTTCAAATGATCACAGGCTCAATGAGCATAGAGCTCATCTGAATCGAAAACATGCTCCCACTGTGTTTTCATGCATCGTGAACATGAGAGATGTCTTCACAGCTCATCAAGGGGAAATCATAGACAGTGAGGGCAGCTGTAGGAAAGCTGATGCTGATTAGCCTACTAGGGCATCAGACAGGAAAAGCATAGCTTCATAAATGTTAGTTTTGCTGAAAGTTTATCAAAAATCTAACTTCAGTATTAACCTGGATTTTTTTATTTTAAAAAACAGTGGCTGAATGGACTCCATGGGCTATTCAAAGCCAAAGTTACAAAAATAGCATCTTAATTGTACTTAGAAATAGCTACAATCCTAGAAAGTGAAAATAGCCTTTGAGGGCCAGTCACTGTAGCAACATGTCAAACTTATGCTCTTACTTGTTCCCTTTTGAATACTAAGCACCCTAAATTCTGTGCTACAAGGCCAACTTAGGGGTGACTTACATAATATTTAAAAGCAGGGCCACCTCCTGATAAAAAAGGCTTTTTTTACAGTCCCGCCTGCAAGCTTAAAAGCTTCAGCATTCAAGCTGCATAGGTAGGCCTGATGCCATGTTTTCCTTATCAGCCTAGTGGATGCCACAATATGTGACATTTAACTTCCATGCCATTGGTATATTTAATAGAGCATATATGGTAGTTTTAGGGGTCAGAGCAGATAAACTGGAGACTGGTCAGCAGTGGGCAAGTGTGCAGAGTTAAAAAAACCAGCAAGACCTGTCAACTACAATGGGATGAGCATTCAAATGGAGGCAGTTTCTTACAGCAGACATGATTGACAACACCAAAAATACCGACAATGGTCGATCATCTGTAAATCTGACAGACTACAATGTTTCCCCATGTCAGAGAAGCAGCAGCTCGTTCACCAAACTTTTAAGGAGGGTCTAAGCTACATCAAGATGCCAGAAAAGTTTGACATGTAGTCAAGTAATGAATGGAAAAAGACACAGTTACTCAGTACACAAATAATGCCAGATTTAAAAGATGCGTATGCAATGCAGGAAAGTAAACACAATTTCATGCTTGTTTGGAAACTAAGTAGCAAGCTTCTTAATTTTAGTAAATCGTAGAGCCAAATGACAAAGCTAGCAATTTATCATTTCCACATACCCAAAGAAAATTGCAGCTAAGACGAACAGTTACATTTTAGTGCCTTCATCTTTCCCTTTGGCTCAGCATTGCTGTTATTATCACTTCTCCACTGAATTGCCCTGACTTGGGCGCCCTGTTTTCTCAACTTGTATTTGCCATCTCCATCTTTTCTCAACAACGCTGCTTTAATGAATACAGTCCAGAGACATAGAGTATTCAATTTGAATCTGATTTTGCATTCAACTGGTCTCTGGAAGTTAAAATCTAATGGTTGCTACTCTTAAATGGGCTTTTCATCATCTAAAAAATTATCTTAAATTCCTATATATTTCCCTGATTGTATTTCCTACCCACGTGCTGTCTCAAAATGACACTATTTTCAAAGCAAGATACAGCTTCTGGAAGCACCTCTTAATGAAGATTTGTCGAAGAAAATAAGGCATAGACAAAGGGGAAAAAGTGGTGCTCATTTTGCCTAATAGCTCTGGTGGGAGGAACAGTTTGCTCAAAATGCTGGGGTGGTATTTTGCAGCTATACATTACCAGTGCCATTATTCCTTACAAACTGGCTCTAGTCCAGAAACAATGCAAGTGATGAAACACAATCCAGCATACCTTCCAACGTTTCCAGGGATATTTGAACTCCAGCTGAGTTAGTTTCCTTTCCGAAGGCAGACCGTTATCGAGTTCGACTCGCGCAGTCCCAAGTGAAATGCAATATTTTCATTTTTTTTTTTTTAAAATTAAAGTTATTTTTTATTAAAAGTAACTTTTTCTAGGCAGTCCTAGTATCATATGGCCCTGTAGCACAGCATAAGGTCATTTTTAAAATGTGTTTGCAAAATGGTTTGAGCAAGAACTGCAGCATGCCCTGACTGACGCGCGAGGTTCTGTATTCATCAGTCGCCAGGGTTCACAGAAAAGGCACAATACGTCCATTACCATGAACGTGCTCCATCGAATCATAATGAGCACAACAGTATTGCATTTACTACTCAAGACGATCTTTAAGCGTATTTTTTTACAAAGATCTTTGTTATCTGTCTGAGCAAAACTAATGTATTAGGTTTCCACAGACATGCATTTTCAAGTGTACTGCAATCGTGGCAATGTTTTTATGATTTGAAATCATTTGCCTAGGTGTCGCACTTTTGATGTTAAATGATCGATATGATTATGGGTTGAAAAGCGATGGTGTTAGCTGCAATGCCTTTACCAAATTAAATTGTGTGATAGAGTGGCACTGATTTGGGGTCAAAAGGAATAAATAAACTTACTGCTGGTACCCTGCAGATGTCAAGCTTTACATAGTCTAAACGTGTAAACGCAGTGAAAACTATTCCTGCATGAAAACATGGGAAAACGAAATGCTGAATATTGATGGAATTGAAGGTAATGGATGTGAAGTCAAAATGAACCTCGTCAAACACCAAGTAGGTTCACGAAACAAGCGAGCAACAACACTAGCTGTTGAACTCCTTCTTTACCAGGGCAGTGTGTCCTTCTTTTAAATATCTGAGAAATCTGTTTTTACTGTTTACGGCGCCGCATTTCACTTTACTTGCTTTTAACCTCACTCACCTGTTTTATTGAACCGCACTGCTCCCCGCTCCACCACGGGAAGTCCCGATTGAGTGGAGGGAGTAACCGGCAACTTTCCACACCCACTTCCGGCCAGGAGACCGGAGGGGGCGGAGTAGAACACTATTTAGGCTACATGCCACAAGCCTCGCGCAGCGGGCGCGCCGCTGGCGCGCCGCCGGCGCGCCAAAGGCAAGCTTGTCTGCGCCCGTCCGCGGCCGTCCGGGGCCAGGGGCAGGAACCCTTGGCTATCCCAAGCCCCACCCAAGATCTTATAGCCCACACACTCTACGTAACCTAAGAGGACAGACCTCTGACAAGTGCCTCCACCTGTGGAATGTAGCAGATGAATACGCCGACTGTCCACATTGTGGTTTTAACCCTCTGCCGGCTGTTAAGAAACAGAACCCCCCTATAAAGGAATCCACTATACAAATGTTCCTGCTAAACTGCAGATCATTTCCCAAACATGGTACTGAAATCGCACTATTACTGGAAGAATACAATCCAGATGTTCTCTTCCTAACGGAAACGTGGCTTACTAATGACTCTGAGCCAGTCCTCGCACAAAATCTCCCTAGCAGCTACCTCATACAACGAAAGGACCGTAAAGAGGGTAGAGGGGGGGGCTAGCGGTTATCTTTAAAGCCCACTTTAAGTGTCGCATTGCCCCAGACCAGGTCCCAGAGTGTGAGAGTTTATTGTTTTCCATAGATTTCTCCCCACTCTCACTTTCTCTGGGCTACTAATATACCGCCCACCTGGGCCTCCGGGACAATTTCTGAACACCCTCCCGTCAACCATTGCCAATTTAGCCTGTTCACCATCCAATTTCACAGTACTGGGAGACCTTAATATCCACCTGGATAACACCTCTGACCACACTACAGCTGAATTAAATTTGAGCCTCTCTGCGCTCCAGCTAAAGCAATTAGTATTCAATCCCACCCATGTCAAAGGCCATACGCTGGATCCCGTCTTTAGCAACTGCCCCGAACTCACATCTGGTATACCAACTCCACTTCCTTGGTCCGACCATTTTTTGGTCCCCATTACTTGGGTGACCCCGAAATACCCCCTCCCCCAATTTATCCTCGCGACGAGAACGCAATTGGCCCAAGCTTCCCAGGGAATGTTGGATCTCAGTCCTTGAAAGCACCAGACCTAGCACAGACCCTAATCCCACCTCAGCCAATGAGAAATTTAATCACTGGATCCAAAGCTCCCTCGACGTAGTGCTTCCCATAAGGCCCGTCCATCACAAAGCCCGAACAAAGACGGCCCCCTGGTACTCCACTAAATTGCGGGAGCTCAAGCAACACTGTAAAAAGCTAGAGAGGAAATGGCGACAGACCTATGCAGCCCTGAGCAAAACCAAATACAGGGAGGCAATAAAAACCTACAAACTAGAGATTAAATCCGCTCAAGCTGCCTTCTATGAGGAAAAAATCAAGGCAGCCTCAAACTCCCCATAGGAGATCTATCGGATTGCTAAGACTCTCACTAAATTACCCCAGAAGCTACCCTCCTCCGAGGATGCTTTATCCAGATGCAATAACCTGGCAGAATTTTTCCATCTGAAAGTACAAATTATCTATTCTACCTTCACCCCTATCCAGCCCGATCGAACCAACAACCCTGTACGCGGAACTCAAGTCACATTGGATTCACTTCCTCCCCTAGATCTCATCTCCCTACACCCCATTCTGCACCGGGTAAAGTCAGGCTCTCCCCTAGATCCAGCACCTCCCCACGCTTTGTTATCGGTTATAGCAAACATCTTGCCAACAGTCCTCGATCTGCTGAATGCCTCCATCTCCTCCGGAACAGTTCCTCCAGCCTGGAAATGTGCAATGGTAAAAGCCCTTATAAAAAAACCTAACCTAGACGAGAACAACCTGAGTAACTATCGCCCAATCTCCCTTCTTCCTTGGATGAGCAAGCTACTAGAAAAACATATCAACTCAGTATTGGTAGAATTTCTAGAAATTAAAAATTTACTTCACACCTCACAGACGGGTTTCCGTCCCCAACACGGGACCGAAACCGCCCTCCTCGCCGTAACAGAGGAGGCAAGGAAAATATTGGATCTTGGAGGCTCTGCGGCAATCATCCTCCTTGATCTCAGTGCCGCATTCGACACTGTAAATCACGATACACTGATCTTGAGACTAAAAAATTTGGGCATATCAGGGAATGTCATTGCCTGGCTACACTCCTTCCTAAGTGACCGATCCTTCCAAGTTTTTGAAGGTGAGGTGGCCTCCAAACGGATGCCCCTAAACTGTGGTGTGCCCCAGGGCTCCTCCCTGAGCCCCAGGCTATTCAATATTTACATGAGTTCCCTGGCAGAGACTGTCCTTCCATTCAACATAAGAATCATCACCTACGCCGACGACACTCAGCTGGTGGTGGCACTAAACCACCCCGAAAAATCATCTAACAACCTGGAGTGCTGTCTCACCGAGGTGGCAAAGTGGATGGAACGTTCATGCTTGAAGCTTATCGGGGACAAAACCGAGATCATGTTTCTCGGAAACTCCCCTCTCTCAGGACGGAGCAGTTTTGGCCAAAATGTCTTGGCCCCGCCCCAGTACCCTCAGCTCAAATTAAAAGCCTTGGCATCTGGCTGGACCGTTCCCTTAGTTTTAACTACCAGGCGACGAAACTCTCGGCCACATGCTACGGTCTCCTAAGGTTGCTACGCAAGATACTTCCCCTACTCCCATTCCATGCGCGACAACTCATGGTACAAGGTCTCATCCTCTCCCGCTTGGATTACGGGAACGCTTTGTACCTAGGAGCCCCGCAATCCACTATCGGCAAGCTCCAAATAATCCAAAACTGCGCAGCCCGCACTCTTCTCCAGATACCCCGCCGTCAGTCCGCAGCCCCGGCACTAAAGAGTCTCCACTGGCTACCGGTTAAAGAGCGAATCCAATTTAAAGCCATGTGCATTGCGCATAGGGCCTTTTGGAAGACAGGCTCGCTAATAAGTCAGTCCCTGATAACACCCTACCAACCAAACAGGCATCTCCGGTCAGCATCCTCCTTCTTTGCTCGACTGCCCTCCATAAAGAGAGCCAGATGCGGCGGACGTTCTTTTTCTTACAACTCCGCCAAGCTCTGGAACGCACTCCCCCTATATTTGCGAAAGGAGTACAACCTCCTATCCTTCCGCAAACCCCTAAAAACCCTACTCTTTAACAACCACTGAGTCCTCCTTCTGCCTGCTTCTGTCCACAGCGCTGGGATGCCTCAGGGTAGCTATCGCGCTATACAAATGTTTTTCATTTTCATTTCATTTTCATTTTATTTTTCATTTTATTTCACCTCATCCATTAAGGGCCACATGTATGACCATTTCATTTTGCAAGTCTCTAATCGCGATTTTTGCAAGTGGCAATTCGAGACTTGCAAAATGAAATGTACTAATGTGTCTCAGACACATTAGCGATTTTCAATGAGGCCGCAATGGATCTGCCTCATTAATATACATGAGGCAGGTCGCAATTTGCGACCCATTCGGAATGGGCAATAATACGGGGATGGTGGACTGCTGGGTACAGCAGACTGCCATGACTGTGTTTGCTTTTAAATAAAGCATCTTTTTTTTAAATGCAGCCCATTTTCCTTAAAGGAAAACGGGATCTGTTTCAAAAAGAAACATTAAACATTTCACTGCCTGCTCTTAAAAAACGTTTTTGCTGCCAGTCACAAACGGGAAGGGATCCCCTGGGCACCCCTTCCCATTTGCGACTGGCTCACCACCTACTTGAAGTAGGCAGTAAACTGCAAATGTTTTGCGACCGCATTTTGGTTGCAAAACAATCGTACATGCCCATGCGGTTTGCTAATAGGAAAGGATGCCCTTGGCACACTCCTTCGTAATAGTAACTCACAAACCCTATTTTGCAAGTAAGTAGTAGGTTAGAGACTCGCAAAATAGGATTGGTACATTACACAAGCCATTTTAACTGTCACAAACGGACGGATTCTCTATTTTCATCTGCTAAAAATGGTTGTACATGTGTCCGTAGGTTTGCACTGGTAACTGACCAACACTTCAAACCACAACATCCTCTTTCTCAGTAAGGTTCCACTACAGAACCTAGCCACCCCACACTTCTCCCTTCTTGTAACAGAAACTATTTCCCACATAAATCCAAACATCTCCCCCAGGAACAAATGAAATTGAAAGCGTAACAACAAAGATAAGATTATCATAAATTATCCTATGCTACAAAATCAATCATGTTGCCAAACTCCACCTGTATAGAAACAGACATACACATCACAGTAGATCTTGAATATATACATGCTCAACTTCTTATGTAGTATTTTAAATAAAGAGGTAGTTTGTGTATCCTCAAACTTCTCATACTTTCTCCTTCTTGTTCTAAGTCCATGAAATCTTTAGGTCTTATATTTGCAGGCCAATCTGCAGTAATATTCATGTCTGCCTCATGCTGAGTGTGCACCACTCGATTAAGGTTCCAAATTCTGTCATCATCTGTCTTTATGGCATTGTTAAACAACTTCACAAATTGCCTTTACCTTGTGAATTTATACCATTCCTGACATCATACTGGTGATCTGATTTTCACCCAATCACCAAACTAAAATGTTACCTTTTTAACACACTTATGTGCATTAAAATATTTCTTCCTGTTCTGTTTATGTATAAGCTCTCTCTCAATTCACCAATGCCATTATATTTTAAATGTTTGCCAAGAATCATCCACCTTGGACAAAGCTTGGTATTGGCAGCTCTCCCTTTGAACAACTCAATAGATGTTTTACCCACGGTAGCATGAGGTGACAACCTATATGCTATTATCCTTTACTGCAACTCTTTTTTCCAGTTTAAGCTGTTTACTCTTGCCAACAGTATACTCTCCTTCAAAGTCTTGGTAAGTCTCTCAATATTCCCATTTGTTTCTGGATGATACAGAGAACTCTTATGAGAAATACCACACTCACTTAGATATTCCTCTATTATATTGTGAACAGAATTGTGGGCCATTGTCTGACAATATTTAACATGGATTACTCTGTCTATTGAAAACCTCTTCCGAAAATCTAATTACCCTATTAGAAAAGGTATCCCGCACACAACTTACTTCCACCCACCGTGAATACAAATCCAATAGCACAATAAGATAGGGAATGTGATGCACACCATGGAGAGGCCCACCAATGTAAATCGCTACTTCCGCCCATGGGTACATAGGTAACTCCCTACAAACCATAGGCACATATCTGGTTTTGTGCACCTTATCACTCATATTACATTGTGTGCAATCTCTTACAGCAGGCTCAACCATTAGATCTAAACCTGGCTACCAAAAATCCTGGCATATCCCCTCTTTCATTTTAGCAATACCCATGTGTTTTTCATGCATTAAACAAATTATTTTACTCCTTAAAGTTTCTGGTGAAATTGATCTCATCCCTCTTGTTAAAACACCATTGTTTACGACCAATTCTTCTGTAAGAATCGACCTTGGTTTTTCTAACATACCCACTTTCCCTGGAAGTATCAACTTGATGGTGTTAAGCAAAACAATATCTTTCCTAACTCAGCTTTCCATTCATCGTCCGGCATGGCACCAAGAGTGACTTCACACACAAATGGCATTTGTAGAAACTTGAAGCCCCCATAGGGGTAATGAAGGCCGTCAGATCTTGAGAGGATTTATCTAGTGTCACCTGATGGCAGGCAGAAGCTAGGTGTAAGGCAGTGAAATATTTAGCTCCAGCCATAGTTGTCAGCATCCCATCAATGTTAGGAAGTGGAAATCTATCCACTATAACTTCTTTTTTGAGTACCCTGAGGTCGACACACAAGCAAATCTCATTGTTGGACTTCTTCGCCACAACAATGGGAGCCAACCACTCAGTGGCTTCCACTGGCTCTATTACCCCCAATTCAATTAATCTTGCAATCTCCTGCTGAACCCCTTCTTGAACATTAATGGGTATCTTTCTCACTTTGGCCACCACAGGCTTGACACCCAACCTCAACTTAATACAATGCTTATAACCTTGCAGACACCTAATTCATCCCTGAACAAATCTTTGAACATAATCTCATATTTGCTCCCATCTTCTGCTATTTCTTGTACTTGAATAGATGGAACAGCATTAAGGATTAGGTGTAACATCCAGATGTCCCTGATGTGGCCAACTTAGGGCTCGATTCCGATCTCGGTCAGAAGGGCTCCTGACAGGATCCGGAACCACCAAATCTGATTCGGAGCCACTGTTTCCGTCTGAATCGTCCCCCATTCCGAACGACTAAGTACGATGCGAAGATCTCGTGTGCACTGACCGAATAGTTTCTGAACCCGAATCTGTCCGTCCAACTCGTCTGGAGCCGAATCGTGCCGCGCAATGGACTCGGCTTCCGAAAGAGCGAGTACGATGCACGATTCGAACAGCGATATCGACTCGGTCTCAGCGAGACGAAACGGCTGTCGGAATCAGACTTTGGGGGGCCAGAGCAGGCCCCCCTTCACCCAGAGCCCTCTGAATCAGTCGCAGGGGGTGCGCATAGGTCCCCCCGATCCAAGCATGCACAGTGTGGGGGGCAACATGGGGTGCCTGCCACAGGGTGTACACTTTTCCTCACCCACCCCCTTTTTGCTATGGGAGCCTCTGTACGCGTCGGTATACAGGCTCCCATAGAATTCAATGGGAGTCCGAGTGAACCGAGTCCGTCAGCATACGGCTGCATCGCACTCAGTCCGTCGGACTCGCCCAGCGCGATTCGCTAGGAAAGCCCTCTGGATTCGAGTCGTATGGATGACTTTCCTAGCGAGATCGGAATCGGGCCCTTAGTAAATTATCACCTTTGTCTATCATATATTCTTTTGTCTCCACAAATCTCCCATTGTATTCCAGGCACCCAAGAAAATATCCATACATCTTTGTAGATGATCCACCATACCCTGTAGGTTTTACATCTGACCTATATAATTCACACTGTCTGTAAAATTGCTATGGTACACCTCTTTGGAAATTAATGTCAACTGAGAGCACAAGTCAAATTTCATTTTGATTTTGCAATTCTCAATCTGGAACCAATTGGAGAAATGCTAAGTTTCACATTCATTAACCTGAAACACAATTTCCTTAACCTCACATTTTTGTTTTTTCTTGTTTTTCCCTTTGAAACACCTGGGGAAATGGCCTTTTATCCTGCACAGGTTGCACAAAACTTGACAAAAAATCAGCTTTGGTCTTATGTCCAAACCTCCCACAACTGAAGCAGGTGCCTTAAAACTCTGAAGCCACTTTCAGCTCACCTGCATTACTTTTGTTACCCAAAGTCTTGGACTTTTGCTTAACTTGACATACCACTTCTGTAACCTTGCCTGTATTCACATTCTACGTATTCTCTTTGCTCAATTCACACACACACTTTAATATGTGTTCAACACGCTTTGCTATAGCAATAACCAATTGCAATGGTGGTTCTTCTTTTAGCCCCAGTTCCTCCCTTATTTTATCGTTAAAACATATTAACACAAATTGGTCTCTTATCCTTTCTTCAGTGAGAGCCCCAAACTTGCAACATGCAGCCAAATTCCTAAATCCAATCACAAAATCCTCCACTGAATCATCCTTCTCTTGTTCTCTTATTCCAAAGTAATAATGCTCCATAATGGTGCTGACCTTAGGTATAAAATGATGGTCCAGTTTTAGGATGCAGATCTCATTTTCATTGAAGGACTTATGTTCAGTAGTACTTAACTCTGGAAGATTATCCAAACTTTCCTGACCCTCCCCTTTCAAACAATGAAATAATAGTGCATATTTACGCTCCGCACTAAGATTAGTGTCTCAAACCTTGTGTAATTCGCAAACATGTTCTTTTACTTCTGCCATTTGAAAGGTGGTTCTCCTGGATTAGAAAGAGAAAATGGAGGAGATGTGATGTTCTGCATTTCAGCTCCTGTTTATCACCCCTTGTTCACACATCCTGCTGTGCAATCACACTAATGCACTAGTTAATATATCAGATTTTTAAAACAGACTGCTCCTTGCAAGGTCCTATTTCCACGTACTATGCTCACTTAAAATTTAAAAACAAGACGTGCACATCACCATTACCATTTTGCAAGTGCCAAAATGATTGACCTGCACCTTGTACCTACAGAGAGCATTAGATATTTTTGTAATGACCAATGAAAACAGCCAAACAACAATGCAACATCAAAATTCCACAAAGAAAAAAAAATGTCAGGTGTGCTTGTCATCACATTTGAATTCAGGCGTGCTTATCACCTTGTTTCCGCCTGATAAACAAGCAATAATAGCAGGATGTGCTTGTCACCATGTCAAACCACCAATATGCCAGTAGTTTTAAACAAATAACACAGTGATCAAGCAGATAATGCAGGTGTGCAAGTCATCATATCCAGGTAAGTCACAGATCCAACCCAAACATCCAATATGGCTGCCAATGTTGACCCCTTACGGCCTGTAACGCTGATAGTGCTTGTTATGAATACCTCCTAGTCGGCAGACAATTGATCAGGACGCACTCCATTTTTGCCGCCACTGAACCGCAGGACGCGTTTCCATAAGCTGCCATGAGTAAGCCCACTGTCCACCTCTTTGTGACCTAATTGGAGCGCAGAGTGCGTTTCAACAAGATCATTGACCGAGCTCTGTAGGCCCCTTCTTGGAACTGTATGCAACTACGATCACCAGATCCCAACCGTGAATGAATACCAAATGATTTTCTGGTCACGACTGGTTCCCAAACTTCATTTAAAGTCTCACCTTGCAGGTTGGTATCAGGTTCCTCATGACTCTGCACAGACCAGCATCACTGGCACCCAACAGCAGATTTGAGCTGAAGACCTCCATCCTTTTACAAAATTCACAGAAGTCAGGAGCGAATAGAATCAGGTACTAATGTTGAGGTGAAGAAACATCACATCCCGCACTCGTCACCAAATGTGAAGTCGAAATGAACCACGCCAAACACCAGGTAGGTTCAAGAAACAAGCAAGCAGTTTTTTTTTACCTCATCCATTAAGTTTGCACTGGTAACTGACCAACCCTTCATACCACAACATTCTCTTTCTTGGTAAGGTTCCACTACAGAACCTAGCCACCTCATACTGGATGTATTACAAATACCTGGGCTAGGGCATATTAACAACTGCCAGGGAAGATCCTTGAAGCTAGGTATGCAACACCTAATCAAATAACTTACTGTAAGAAATTGGGTTATTGGTTAAAAAGGGTGAAAACCCAACTCAAGCAACAACCACAGTCCTTCTCTGGGTGAACCAGAAAAGTCATTAAATTAACCTGTGCTTCTCCCTCTGGTAGCTTGAGCCAAAAGCAGTCAGAAGCTGTGTTAAGAATTTATGCAGCACACAAAAAGTTATAAAGTAAAAACAAAACACAAGAAAAATCCCACACAAATTTAGAAAAATAGAGTAAAATGTAATACAGAATATGACACCAAAACAAATTAAATTCTATCAGTAAAATCAGAGTGATGAATTTTGAAAGTGTTAATGAAAACTAGTGCCTGAAAAATCAAAGTGCCAACCCCGGGTTTCTGGTCCCACGAGACCAGGACAAAGTCAAACGTTAAGGCCGACCGTGAGTCGGATAAATGAGGTGGATTGGTCCCGGTTTGGGCTTACCATTGGACTTAGATGAAAGTTCAAAGAGAAGTTCCTCGGAAGGTAAAGTTCAGTGGGGAAGGCAGCCAGGGGTGTCCAAGGAGGAGGCGTTGTCATCATCAGGAAACTGGTATATAGAGTAGCAGTGAAGATTTATACCTTCGTACTTTGTAACTTTTTGGGAAGTCGAAACTCCCCAGCAGGATGAAGGTGCAGGCTGTAGCTGACGAGGGCTCCACATGGCAGGATACTGTCATGTGGAGGTCTTACAGGATATGCTGCTGTGGAGAAGAACATAGGGGGAGCTACCTCAAAGTCAGACCGACCGGTGATGCACCTTCTGCAGATCAGCCGGCAGGTAGGTCCCGGTCTCCTGTTGGTTACTAGGCCACATTTTGATGAAAATCTTTCTAAGTCCCAACTTCTAGGGGTTGTCAGGGACAGCTCCTTCCACACCACCATACAATTCCAAGGGTCCAGGACTGTAGGGGCACTACTTGGAGGGCCAGTACTCACTCCAGCAGAAGCCAGGTGTAGGGTTCAAGATCCTCTGGAGCTTGGTATGTCGCTGTAGCTCATACAGCCGTGACGTGTGTGTGCTCAGTGTTTGTAGTCACATAGTTTTAGAACTTATTTTAAAGTTGTTTTATTCCTGCACTTGTACTTGAATAGTTGCAAGCTAATCTGTATCGGTACTTACCAAGAAACCTTTTTCCTCCTCAGCCCCGGTCCGACGCGGCTTGTGCCGTTGCGCGGAGGGCTTCTGGGAGTTTAACCACTTCCGGTCTGGGTCAGCGCGCTAGTCTTTCGCGCCCCCACTTGTTTTAAACCACTGCTCATGCACACGCGCAGCGGACGCGCCCGGTCGGGACCAGGGGCCATGACCCCTGGCGGTTTTTTAACAACTAAATTTATTTATAGTGCTCAGGCACTGCTCAACATAAGACAAGTCACCAGTCCCAACTGTCTACATTCGCTGATCCTCGCTAACAATACTTCTAGCTGCCTCCACTGTAACTTTAAGCTTCAACCCCATAGTAAGGACTTATCAGATACCAACTCCCCCCAAAAACTTTTTCTTTTAAACTGCCGCTCTCTTCCCAAACATTCTGTCGAACTGGCACTTCTCATAGATGATCTTAAACCTGATGCTCTATTTCTGACGGAAACGTGGTTACAGGATGAAGTTGATCCTACTATCACCCAGGCCCTCCCTCCAGGGTATTTAATACATAGAGCAGACCGCAAGATTGGAAGAGGTGGAGGTCTCGCTATCATTTTTAAAGATAATCTTTGTTGCCGATCCTCCATGGAGGAGTTACCTGGTTGCGAAAGTATGAATTTTTCTTTGGATTTCTCATCTACAATTACTCTTTCTGGTCTGCTGCTCTATCGCCCCCCAGGTCCCATAGGCCAATTCCTTGGTACACTTCCGACTCTTGTGGCCAGTTTAGCATTAACCCCAGCCAATTTTACAGTACTAGGGGATCTTAACATCCATCTGGATAACCCCTCTGATCACCTGGCTAAAGAGCTACATTCTAGCCTCGCAGCACTCCAACTCAAGCAGAAAGGCTTTGCCCCTACGCATGTTAAGGGTCATCTTCTGGATCCAGTGTTTAGTAACGACCAGAATTTGTCGGTGGGGTCCCCCATCCCTCTCCCCTGGACTGATCATTTACTAATTCCTCTGGTCTGGAAGACTGTAGTGCCTCCTCCCTCTCAGAGGGTAACTCTGTTGCAGGAAAGGAAATGGTCAAATCTTTCCGTTAATCATTGGTCTTTAACCCTAGATGCCACTGCCCCCCTTCCTGATTCTGATCCGGAGAGGGCTAATAACAACTTTAACCGGTGGATCCAAAACTCGCTGGACACCTCACTTCCATTAAAACCCTCCCAAAAGAGACCTAAAAGTAAAGCGGCACTATGGTTTTCCCCTAAATTAAGGGAACTCAAACAAATCTGCAGAAAATTGGAAAGGAGATGGAGACAGAATCTAGCAGAGGAGAGGAAAAATATCTATAAAGAGGCAATCAGAAGCTATAAGGCAGAAATTAAAACTGCCCAATCTTCATTCTATGAGGAGAGGATTAATGCAGCGGCTAATTCTCCCAAAGAGATCTTTCGTATTGCTAAATCTCTTACCATCATACCGCAACAATCCCATAATACAGAGGATGCTCTAGCTCGCTGTAACAACTTAGCAGAATACTTTCACCCAAAAATTTATTTAATATGTCAATCCTTTCCTTTTTGCCAAAGTGAGTCAATAGTGTCCAGCACTAAAAGCCCCCTCCCTGAACTACAGTGTTCTTTAGCGGAGTTCCCCCTGATAGACGAGGTCACTTTGGAATCACTTATCTCCACGGTGACCTCGGGTTCTCCCTTAGATCCTGCTCCTCCGCGGTATCTTACCTTAGTTGTTAATGTCGTTTGCCCAGTAATTCTGAACACCCTAAATGCCTCTATCACTTCGAGCACGGTTCCCCCAGATTGGAAATGCGCTCAGGTTAGAGCCTTTTAAAAAAAAACAAATCTAGATAACTCCAACATGGCCAACTACCGACCTATCTCTCTCCTTCCTTGGTTGAGCAAACTAATTGAGAGACATATTAACTCTACATTAACTCATTATCTGGAGTCTAACAACTTGCTTCACGACTCCCAGACAGGATTTCGTCCAAGGCGTGGGCTAGAGACGGCCCTGCTGGCAGTGACAGAGGAAGCAAGGAGACTTCTGGATCAGGGAGGCTCAGCAGCAATTATCTTATTAGACCTCAGTGCCGCTTTCGACACTGTAGATCATAACATCCTGCTGGAGCGACTAAAAAATCTTGGAGTAACTCACCAGGCTCTAACATGGATTCGGTCCTTTTAAAGGACCGAGTCTTTCAGGTCTTTGAGGGTACTTCTACATCCAACTGTTGGCCTCTCAGTTGTGGGGTTCCCCAGGGTTCTTCCCTGAGCCCCACGCTTTTAACATATATATGGCGAATCTGGCAGAGATAGTACATCCATTCGGCATAAAAATTATCACTTACGCTGATGATACCCAACTGGTTGTGGCATTAAACCACCCGGAGGGTTCATCATGCGCTCTGAGCAACTGCCTAGAGGCAATAGCCGAATGGATGGAACTGTCTCACCTTAAGCTGAATGGGGACAAGACTGAACTGATGTTCCTGGGCAGAGCTCCATCACCTTCCTCGGCATTTTTATGGCCTAAGTGTCTTGGCACTATGCCTGCCCCAAAGCACCAGATTAAGAGCCTAGGCATGTGGCTTGATAGCTCTTTAAGCTTCAATCATCAAGCCGTTAAGCTCTCAGCTACATGTTTTGGCCTGATGAGGATGTTAAGGAAAATTCTCCATTTACTCCCTTTCCAGGCACGAAGGATCATGGTGCAAGCCCTCATTTTATCCCGCTTGGATTATGGGAATGCCTTGTATTTGGGTGCCCCTCAGGCCACCACACGGAAATTACAAGTGATTCAGAATTGTGCGGCTCGTCTACTCCTCCAAGTTCCTCGGAGACAATCGGCAAAACCCGCAATTAGAACACTTCATTGGCTTTCAGTTAGGTCCCGAATACGATTTAAGGCTATGTGCCTGGCCCATAGAGCT
Organism: Calotriton arnoldi; assembly: GCA_963921515.1. Classification (NCBI taxonomy): domain Eukaryota; kingdom Metazoa; phylum Chordata; class Amphibia; order Caudata; family Salamandridae; genus Calotriton; species Calotriton arnoldi. Next base: position 677,124 of record CAWUFW010007303.1, on the reverse strand, counting down.
TTCTGGAAAACTGGCCCTGCCATTATTCACCCCTGGTTACTCCCTACCAACCATCAAGGAGTCTTCGTTCCAGCTCCGCTTTCATGGCTACTACAAGGAAAGTACGTAGATCTAGATGGGGCGGTCGTTCTTTTCTTTGAATGCTACCAATCTATGGAATTCCCTTCCCTCTACTCTTCGTATGGAATCTAACCTACAGATCTTTCGCAAACTTCTCAAAACTTATCTTTTCAGCACTACACCCTAATCACGTGTCTGTCTGTCTGGTCTTAAGCGCTACGAGGCCTCAGGGTAGCAACGCGCTATATAAATCCAATTTAATTCATTCATTCATACAGGAGTCACTCTGGTAGTACTGGGTTCAAACAGTAAAGCAAGACAAAAGCAGCAGGGCAGTCCTCTGGGGTGTAAGACAAGCATCAAGGCAGTCCTCTGGTATCAGCAGGGCAGTCCTTTGAGGTACAAGGCAGGCCTCAAGCAGTAGGGAAGTCCTCGGGGGTCCAAGGCAGTCCTTCTGAAGTCCTCCACCGGTCCAGGAGTATATTGTAGAGTTCGTCTGAGGGTCCATATTTATACCTGGTGCCAGCCTTTGAAGTGGGGGAAACTTCTAGGCTACCCCCAACATCTGGTTCTTTCCTGTGTCAAGTCTCCAAGATGTCCAGAATGACAACATAATGGTGTTTGGTCTCTTTGCGTGTGCTGTAGGCTTTCCCAATTGAAGTGCAAGTGGGGCAGGAAACAGCTCTGCCACCACACATACTGTCAGGCCCATCCTGCCCATACCTAAGACCATTTTGTCTCACTGCCTGGGAGGAATCCAAAAAGCGTAACAGCAGGGTCATGTCACCCAGGACACTGCAATGGGCACCAATTGGTTAGGACAAGAAAATGCAAACTTTAATCAAATGGAATTTTCAGAATTGTGACTTAAAAACCGTCTTTACAATTAAAGAGGAAATTAAAATACAATTAATTTGAGACCAAACATAACATTTCTACCTCTTTCCAATCAAAAGTTAGCACTTAAATGTACGAGGTGTTTCACTACCAGAACATGTCAAACTTACCAAAAAATATGTCCTTCATTTAAAAATACAATGCACCCTGTCGTATGGGCTGCTTAGGGTCTACCTTACGAGGTACTTATATGTATAAAAAACAGTGGAGGCTGCCATATATTTATGGTGGTTGGCTGGGCAAAAAACAGGTGCCATTAAGATAATAAAAAAAGGCACTTACATTGCAGGCTTGCCACACGACGTCCTCCATGCTCGGGTGCCTTCGCTCCTGGAAGCTCTGGACCAGAAAACTGCACTCTCCAATCCTTGTATGTCTCTCAGCATGAGAGATGCATCAAGATTGGAGGCAGTGGCCTCTTGCAGGGCTCCTAAGAGCACTGGGGGCCTGTGCTTTCTCTCACCTAGCTGTCCAAAACAGTTTGGTTAGAGAGGTTTAAAATGCACATGTCTGTCTGGCCGTCACAAGACCGCTGGCCAAAGAGACATGTACACTTTAAACATAAGTGCACAGCTCCCTGCTGTCAATCCGCAGCTCTGGCGCGCTCCATCCTGACTCTCGGTTCAGGATGGCTTGCTTCAAAATAAAATGGTAATAAATAAACTTTATTTGCATTTTATTTTTTAGCTGCTCTAGGGCATTTTTTTAGGAGGGCGACGCTCCTCTGCTCTCACGGAGGAGCCACTTCTGTTAACAAGCATTGGAAATGCAATCGGTCTCGCTTTGTTTGAGTTGGAGCTATTGGCATTGTAAATGCAATGTATTTTACTTATGTGTTATGGAGTGTATGTATGTGGTGTGTAGTGGAACTATATGGGTTGGATTAGTTAGTTGTGTAATTGTGGGGTGTGGAATGGATTTGTGTAGTGGCATTATGTGGCATGGTGAGCTGTGGAAATATATGGTTAGCATATATGTGGCATTCAGTTTAGTGGCATTATGTGGAGTGGGATTGTGTATTGTGGAGTGGTAAAGTAGTTAAGTTTAATTATGTGTTGTGCTGTTGAATTTTGCAGCATGATGTGGAATTGTGTGGTGTGGATGAGGATTGCATGTATGTGGAGTGTTGTGTAATTGTGTTGTTAAGTTGTATTATGTGATTTGGTGTTAAATTATGTGGTAATGATTGGAAATGTGAGGAGCTGAATTGTGTGGCATGGAACTGTGTGTATAGCTTTGCGTTTCTGGTGATGGAAAAGAGCAAATAGGTAGGATCTAAGCATCAATTCTGTGTGTTTAAAAAAAAAGAGTTGGAGCTTTTGGCATTGTAAATGTAAATGTCTCTTACCTATGTGTTATGGATTGAAGTGGATGTATGTGGTGTGTACCAATTATGTGGACTTGTTAGTTGTGAAACTGTGTGGTGTGGATTTGTGTAGTGGAATTAAGTGGTATGAGGAGCAGTTGTATTATGTGGATAGTAATTATGTTTTTTTGAGTGTATTAGAATTATGTGGAGTGGGACTGTGTGTAAGGGAGTGTAAGTATGTGGAATGGTATTTTGTGTTGTGGGGTGTTATGTAGTGGAGTTTAAAAAAGACATTATGCACAATTCAATGACTCTATTAAAAAAAGAATTAACAAAAAATGTCTTCTAGTTTTTTTGTCCTTGCAATGATGGCAACCTCTTCCTGCCTGTTGTAATGCTTGTTTATTATAGCTTTTTGTTGATGTTATGAATGGAGGGACATAAACAATAGGAGGGTGGAGATTGAGAAATAGTACCTGAATTACAACAATAGCAGTGGACGGGCACTAGGAGAGAATCAACAGATGCCAGATTTCGAGGGCACACTGAGGTGGTGCTAAGTAATGCTGAAGTGGGGCTGAGGTGGTGGTGTGCTGGTGCATATGTGATGCTGAATGATACTCAGGTGGTGCTGAGTAATGCTGAGGTAGTGTGTGCTGGTGTGGAGGTGATACTGAGTGTTACTGAGGTGATGCTGAGTGATGCTGAGGTGGTGCTGAATGATGCGGAGGTGGTGCTGAGTGATGCTGAGTTGGTGCTGTGTTGAGGTGATGCTCTGCTGATGCTGAGGTGGTGCTGCGTTGGCAGTGGTATACTGATGCGGAAATGGTGCTGTGCTGATGTTTATGTTGTGATGCGTTGGTGCTGAGGTGGTGCTGCACTGGTGCTCAGGTGGTGCTGAGTGATGTTGAGTTGGTGCTGTGCTGAGGTGATGCTGCGCTGATCTTGAAGTGGTGCGGTATTGGTGCTGAGTTGCTTCTGAGGTGGGGCTGCATTGGTGGTGAGGTGGTGATGTGCTGGTGGTGGTGCACTGATGCAGAGATGGTGCTGTGCTAATGCTTAGGTGGTGCTGCGGTGGTTCTGAGGTGGTGCTCAGTCATGCTGAGGTGGACCTGAGCCATGCTGAGGTGGTGCTGCTGCACTGGTACTCAGGTGGTGCTGAGTGATGTTGAGTTGGTGCTGTGCTGAGGTGATGCTGCGCTGATCTTGAAGTGGTGCGGTATTGGTGCTGAGTTGCTTCTGAGGTGGGGCTGCTTTGGTGGTGAGGTGGTGATGTGCTGGTGGTGGTGCACTGATGCAGAGATGGTGCTGTGATAATGCTGAGGTGGTGTTGCGGTGGTACTGAGGTGGTGCTGAGTCATGCTGAGGTGGACCTGAGCCATGCTGAGGTGGTGCTGCTGCACTGGTGCTCAGGTCGTGCTGAGCTAGTGCTCAGTTGGTGCTAGGTGATGCTGATGCTGATGTGGTGTTGTGCTGAGGTGGTGGTGCACTGATGTGGCTATGGTGCTATGCTAATGCGGAGGTGGTGCTGCGCTGGTGCTGAGGTGGATCTGCGCTAATGCTGAGTTGGTGGTGCACTGATGAGGAGGTGGTGCTGTGTTGATGCTGAGGTGGGGCTGAGTGATACTGAGGTGGTGCTGAGTGATTCTGAGGTGGTGCTGAGTGATGCTGTGGTGGTGCTGAGTGATGTTGAGTGGTGTTGTGTTTGTGTTGTGTTGAGGTGATACTGTGCTGATGCGGAGGTGGTGCTGCGCTAATGCTTAAGTGACGCTGCATGGGTCCTGAGTTGCTGCTGAGGTGGGGCTGCACTGGTGGTGGTGCACTGATGCGGAGATTGTGCTGTGCTAATGCTGACATGCTGCTGTGCTGATGTTGATGTGGTGCTGCGCTGGTGCTGAGTTGGTGGTGCACTGAGGAGGTAGTGCTGTGCACTAATGAGGTAGTGCTGTGCTGATGCAGAGGTGGTTCAGCACTGGTGCTGAGGTGGTGCTGCACTGATGAGGAGGCAGTGCTGTGCTGATGCTGAAATTGGGCTGTGCTGATGCTGAGGTGGTGGTGTTTAGGTGATGCTGTGCTAATGCGAAGATGGTGCTGCATTGGTGCTTCACTGATGCTGAGGTGGTGCTGCACTGATGCTGAGTTGGTGCTGCTTGGTGCTGCACTGGTGGTGGCTCACTGATGAGGAGGTGGTGCTGTGCTGATGCTGAGGTGGTGGTGGTACACTGGTTCTGAGGTGGTGCTGAGCTGGTGCCGAGGTGGTGCTGAGTGATGTTGAGTTGGTGCTGTGCTGAGGTGGTGGTGTGCTGATGCTGAAGTGGTGCTGCATTGATGATGAGTTGCTGCAGAGGTGGGGCTGCACTGGGGAGGTGCACTGATGCTGAGATAGTGCTGTGCTAAAGCTAAGATGGTGCTGCGCTTTTTCTGCGCTGATGCTGAGGTGGTGCTAGGGTGATGTTGAGGTAAGGCTGAATGGTGCAGATTCCTTCATCACCACCACCCTTTAACAGTGTCCCTTAAGGCTCCATAACCACTAACGTTCAGATGCATTTAATTAGTTATAAAGCGCCACTCATACCATTATAGGGTGTCAAAGCACTTTGCATCATACACACATTACACAGAGACAATCAATCATACGTGTATAAATTAGCTTAAAGGAAATGTTACATAAGACGGAGGAAAACAGGGTGTAGGAGTCATAAGTCATGCATATTGGTAGGAAGCATTGCTAAAAAGTGCTTGGGACCCAGAAGCAAAAACTCAGGATTGAAAACGGAATACCATAGTTAGGGGTGCTCTTAAATAAAAACAAATTTATTTCTACGTAGATGAACCCTTTTTGCAACATTAATATCTGCTCTAATCTGTACTTTGCAGTGCATGCAGTTCTTTGAAGACAGTTCTAAATTCACTGTTCTATGTTAGGATTTTAACCTATAAGCTGCAAGAAACAGAAAAGCAGTAACCCACTGACTTATTTACATTTTATGCACTTAGTGTTCTGCATGGCAGACGTTCTTTGCAGTAGGCATATTAACCCTCTGCTACCTTGCAATGAGTCAAAACCTCTTCCACTGGACAACTCCATCTCTCCAGCAAGAACATTAATCACTGGAGTTATCTTGACATTTTTATTGTCTGGAATTGCTTGAGGCCAGGAATGTGTCAGGGAGTGTTTTAAAAGCAAAATAAACTTGAAAACACGGCCCCTCTGCTCTGAAGTTAATATCCAATGCGATCGCACTGCCCTTGTGCCAGCTCTGCGTTCTTGTTCTGCATTTATTTAATGTACTACATTCAAATGCACATTTACAGGAGACATTCTTCCAGAAAGAAACATTTTGGCCTCAGCGCTAAACTGAGAGGGGAGACTTCCAACCCCTCAGCCAGCAGCCAAGCACCAGTCCTGGAGGGGAGGAAAGAACACAAGCAGCATGCATATTAAAGTATCATTTGAAGCAATGTTTTAATGGAACTGAAACAATGACTGTTTTTAAGTAGTGGTTTAACTTCTTTGTACATGATTTAGAGCTGCAGTAGCTAGGTGGCATGCTGTTGCAGTGTTTTTGTGCCTGTTTCTGGAGGAAATTAAAGGAGGCAGACTTAGACTTAAAACCACAATAATTAATTGCTTGCATTCCAAGCCAGCCAGCGAGCTGTCTTCAGGAAGAACACAAAAGAATGCCAGCCACATGGAAGGAACTGGGTGGGTAAATGCAGCAATAAAATGTAAGCAGCTACGGGTCTGAGCAGCCACAGCGTAACACGAGGTTGAAAACATAATAAAATAGTCCCCCCACGAGCAGATCAACAGAACAAAGCGTAATGATATTGTACTAAGTCCCTGCTCCTTGAAGGAAAAAGGTGGGACAAAGAGGCAGGACTGGCCACTAGCAAGCAAGGATTTTTAAAGGACATTGAAACAAACAAATGAGAAGCAAGGAATTGCATTTGGCTCACAGAGATATATGTATACTAAAGTATACAAGAGGTCGTACGCTTACGCTTGACCTAAAAATGAAGGTTGAGGCCTGGCAAAATGCATAAAACTGCACTACAGGCTGCAATAGCAGACTTTAGACATCTGTTATAGTGCTACTTTAGTGAGTGGCAGAATGAGCGCCACAGGGCCACTAGTAAAAGACACACAAATGATGAACGGAATGGGGAACAAATCAAACATTCTCCCCCAGTCAAGAGATCTGGGTTAAATTCATTGTTCTTTTGCTCACCATGCCACCCCAGTTTAGACCCAGACATATGCAAATCAGTCTTGACCCTAATCCTCATGGGAACAGCCCAGCCCGAACTTCCAGGAAAGGTCCTCCCTAGACAAGAAACAAGCATCCTAGGTCTGGTTTTGGGGTATCACCACTCATCAGTCAGGCTAGCTTGAATCCAGTGGCACAGTGACCCGGGGACATACGTCTGGGCATACCCGGAGCACTTAGGGTGAGAAAGCAATGGATGGAATGCAGAACAAATCAAACATTCACCCCGAGTCAAGAGGTCTAGGTTAAATCCAATGTTCTTTTGCTCACCATGCCACCCCAGTTTAGACACAGCCATATGCAAATCAGACTTGACTCTGCTCCTCATGGGAGCAGTCCAGCCAGAACTGACAGGCCAAGTACCCCCTGGACAAGAAACATGCATCCTGGGTCCGGTTTGAGGGTATCACCACTCATCAGCCAGGCTAGGTTGAATCCAGTGGCACAGTGAGCCTGGGACCCACGTCTGGGCATACCCGGCATACTAAGGGTGAGAAAGCAAATTACACACAAATGATGGATGAAATGTGGAACAAATCAAACATTCACCTCCAGTAAAGAGATCTGGGCTAAATCCATCGTCCTTTTCTTCACCATGCCACCCCAGTTTAGACCCAGCCATATACATACCAGTCTTGACCCTGCTCCTCATGTGAACTGTCCAGCCGGAACTGCCAAGACAGGTCCTCCCTGGACAAGAAACCAGCATCCTGGGACTGGCTTTGGGGTATCACCCCTCATCAGCCAGGCCAGCTTGAATTCAGTTGTACAGTGAACCCGGGATCCACGTATGGGCATACCCAGCACAATTAGGGGGAGAAAGAAAAAGACACACAAATAATGGACAGAATGCGGAACAAATCAAACATTCACCCCCAGTCTAGAGATCTGGTTTAAATCCATTGTTCATTTGCTCACCATGCCACTCCAGTTTAGACCCAGCCATATGCAAATCAGTGTTCCCCCTGCTCCTGCCCGAACTGCCATCTGCATTTAATTTACAGATCATTGTCACATGTAGTACCACTTTACTAGGGACTTACAAGTAAATTAAATTTGCCAATTGGGTGTAAACCAATTTTACCATGTGTAAAGGAGTGAGCAGAAGCACGTTTGCACTATTAGGCAGTGCTAGAGTGCACAGAGTCCTAGTACCAACAAAAATGAAGTTTAGAAAACAGCAGGGGAAAAGGCAAAATGTTTGGGGGAAAACCACACCAAGGATGACAGGTCTAATACATGTTCATACTGAAGTGCATTCCACAGAGTCCCCCTGAGGTACATGAGTGTAAATATTTGCCAATGCATATGTATATGATGTATTTGTTTATGTTTGGGATCAAGAAAATGGAATTAGGACCACAGGCAATGTTGCAAATCGTTAGCAGAGTCATTTTACATGATCAGGAAAGTAGCGTGGATTCTAATAGTACTTTGTACTTACAAGCTTATCAATCACCCAGGAGCAATTTGCCAGGAGTCATGGAGTCATTGGAGGGACCAGAGCTCTGTCAGTTGTGCTCAACCATCGATCATCTGCACATTTCAGAAGACAATTTTGCACAGCTCCAGCCCCTTAGAGTATGAATAATGACCTATAATTTCTTTTGTACATACTTGACAATCCCAGGTACTTATCATACATGCACTGTGTCTGCTCCATATGAGCTTCAGGGCAGAAAGTGCTGTTTAAGATTGCTGGGGGTACTGGGCACTAGGGGTGGGCGGAATTTGCGTAGTCGCGCTACGCAAAGCTCCGCGAAATGCAAAAAAATCTCCGCGAGCACGCAAAAGTTCCGCGAACACGCGGAATTGCTTGTTCCGCCCGTTTGCGATGCTTTTTTCCTGTTCGCGAACGCTGTTTGCGTGCTCGGGGAGAAATATCTCGCGAACACGCATTTTGAAAGCGCGAACAAGCAAAAAACTCCGCGAAGCCGCGGATCGCGGAATATTTGACAATTTCGCGTTCTCCGCGGAACGCGAAATTACCCAAATTCCGCAAATTCCGCGATCGGAACGGAATTTACCGCCCAGGCCTACTGGGCACCCGTCCATGTTGTTTCTGGAGTGCTATGATCTGAGTCTTGGCTATCACACTGCTGCTAGTTAGTAAGGGGTAGCACTGTAACTGACTGGTGCAAATACCAATTCACCATTCTAATTAATATTCTTCAAATGGAAGGTGCACCAGAAAAGAAATTCAATGTAGCAAATTTCAGTCCATCATCTTCTTTTATTTTTCAAAATTATTGCACATGAATTAAAATCAGCCAACGCGTTTCGTTCCTGTCACACTAGGAGCTTCATCAGGGCTTAATGTATATTATAGTGTATTCACAACGTTTTGCCGTGTTAATCGTTGTACCATCATGAGGCAATCACCAGATACAGAGGTTTAAATTCATCCAGTCCATGGAGGGTACATGGGGACCATATCAAGCCCCGGCTCGAGATCCGAGTCCTTGGCAAATTAGGCGCGTGTAGCCTGCAGTCTGGTTTGTGAGTGTGAGAGGTAGGTCTGTGATCATCTAGAGTGTGTCGGTTTTCTGCATGAGAGTGTATGTGTGTGTGATTCACTGTGATTGTATGTGTGCATACGCATTTTTTCCTTGGTCTCCGGTATGAATGTGATGAATGTATCCTCCCAGCTAGCGATTTCTCAGAAATCTGTCATTTGGTGACTAAAAATTGGGTTCCTGGAAGAGAGGTGGACTTACATGGCATTGTGGTGGATATGACTGGCAAAACCTGACATAAAATGAGCTTTCTTGGAGTACTGTGGCCCACCCTTGGCAATATGTTGGTCATACTTTGCATAATTATAGCCATGGACAATAGGTGGTAATTCCCTGCATATGGTAAACATTGGTGGTAACTCTAAGAAAGTAGGATAAAATTGGGGTGGATATAAGTCCAACATAAGGAATAAGACTACAAACTTGTCAGGATAAAACACAGTTTAAATAATAAATACCTGGGATCGGCCCCCTGGCACCTATGGCACTGATCAGACTGGCTTAACTTAGAAAAAGTTTTAAAGCATTTAGCAGCTACAAAAAAAGTTGAAACGTCAAAAACAGCACAAGAAAAATCCTACAATCAATTTCTAAAAACAAACATTTAATGGGCACAATGACACCAGCATGACAAAAATCCAATAAGGGGAACCAGTGACTTGAATTGAAAAAAATGTAAGGCAAATGTGGCAAAAAAATTAAAGCTCCAATCAGTTGTCACTGTTTGCTGTTGACTAGGACTGAGACACAAATTCAGGCTGACCAAGATGAGGCATTGATGGAATACACCAAAGGGGTCACCAAAGATTTTGCCTTGTGACTTTGGTGCATATTTATGGGAACAGTGGTGCAGGGCAGTGCTGTAAGTTACCTTGCTGCGCTGCTCTGCTCTGCGTCACTGGGAAAGGTCAGGAATGCATCGTATTTATCCAATATGATGCATACTTGTCTTTTCCCCCCTGCACTGGTGCCGTTTTGGCAGCATAGCGCCAACGCAGGTACCCTTGCACCATGGTGCAAGGGTACCTGTATTGTTCACACCATAGTTTTTGTGCAGGACAGGGCATCTTCCTGCACAAAAACAATCCATAAAGGCGTTTTCCTCTTTCTATATGTGCTGCAGAATGTCCTTAGCCCTTTGTGCCTGCAGCCTGTCTGTTTAGGTCACATGACTGGGTGTAGCTGACAGTTAGACTTTTCGAATTCCTCCCGGACAGTAACCCTGGGCGTAGTTTGCGTAGTAGCACTTCACGTAGCTACGTGAAGTACATTTTGAACTACACGTAGCTATGCAAATTGCGTAGCTGTGTGCTTGACTGCACTGTACAATAATTGCCAAACACATCTTGCACAGTGCAAGTTAAGATAAAATAAGTATCTCTGCCTTTCTATGCTAAAAATGCATATAGCATTTCACAAAAGTGAAATCAAAAAAATAACAAGCAGTGAGAGAGGTGATGATTTTGGTATCCTCCCTAACCTAGGGCGAGAACCAAGCAGATGCCTTGAAAACAAAAAGCACATCTTTTGAACGATTCGGTGGTGGTCCCATCCTTTTAGGACCACCCCAAGCACAGTTATTGGCAAAAATACAATCCCAACCAAAGGCCCTGCAAAGCATTATGGGACGAGATTAGCAGTTGGCAGTGAATATTATAGTATCCAATATCAAAATAATTCTACAAAGTTTCATGAAAGGGTTTCAATGCTTTTGCATTTGACTCGTGAGGGACATCTAGTAACGACTAGTGGAACTGCAGCTTGATGTATTAATAATTTCAATGCTTTTGCATTTGACTCGTGAGGGACATCTAGTAACGACTAGTTGAACTGCAGCTCTTTGTAGAATTATTTTGATATTGGACACTATAATATTCACTGCCCACTGCTAATCTCGTCCCATAATGCTTTGCAGGGCCTTTGGTTGGGATTGTATTTTTGCCCATAACTGTGCTTGGGGTGTTCCTAGGAGGAAGGGACCACCACTGAATCGTTCACATGATATGCTTTTTGTGTTCAAGGCATCTGCTTGGTCCTCCCCTAGGTTAGGGGGAACCCAAAATCATCACCTCTCTCATTGCTTGACATTTTCATTGTCAAAGTTCACTTTTGTGAATTTGTTATATGCTTTTTAGCATAGAAAATTGCTTTAACAAAGCATTTGTATGTGTTTAATATACTGCTGCTACGCTACGTTAATTAGCACAGTTTTTACTCTGCTACGTGCAATTTGCGTAGTAACACAAACTTTGCATGCTCCGTGAGCGTAGCAAAGTATTATGCCCAGGGTTACCGGACAGACACACAATAGGGATTACGTGAGCCTCAATGGGCCGATTGCTGGCAGGATGGTGGGGTGGAACTGAGAACAGCCCCATTTACACCTGAATTGCCCGTTCTCTGCCTTCACACAATGGGCCTAACAACACTGTATTGTCACTGCAGCCAGCTTGGAGCCAGGGCAGGGCAGTCGGGAAATTCCATGCACTTCAAAGACCTTTTCCAGAATCTTCTCCCACCTTGCAGAAGAGGGGATACCAGGGGATAAAAATATGCCTTCAGACCCACTCTTCGGTTCACTATTGGACCTGTGGAAGGACTCTCAGAGGACTTCCAGCTGTTGTGAATTGCTGTGCACTCTGCCAGACTGCTACTGTACCTGGAAGGACTGTTTTGCTGCCTGGAACCTGCCTTGAACCTCAGAAGCCAACCCTGCTGTTGAGCGCAGCATCTTCACCTGCACTCAGGACTACTAGAAGTGTCTCTAAGGGCTAGTTTTCTGGCCTCCTGTTCAGAGCCACAGGGACATAAAAAGGCTTCCACCATCTTGAACCTGCATCTGCATCCAGCCTGATTCCTGAGCCCTCAAGGGTGTCTCACTTGTGCTGGACCATTGGTTGTGGTACTAAATGTGCCCAGATAGTCAATATCCAAAACTAAGGACTTAGTCAAAATTTGGCAAAAAAGTGCTATGATAACAAGGAGGAGACTGGGACCAACCTGCTCGCCTATCCGCCCACGGTGCATCACTGGCCAGATTGACTTCTCAGTTTCTCCCACTGTGTTCTTCTCCGCAGCAGTATATCTGTTTCAGTGTTCCTTCGCCCAAGGAGTATTTAACCTCATGGTGTTCCATCGCGGTTAGCCTTAACTTTCAACTTTGACCTGGTCTCATGCAGCTCTATATTCGCAGTTGGCTCTTTGATCCTTTAGGTGCCTGATTTCACTTAAATGTTTAAAACTACATAACGCTGTGTGTACTAATTGGATTTTTGTCATTTTGGTTTCAAATAATTTGTTCAAATGTAGTCATTTTTTCTGAATTGGTTTGAAATTTTTCTTGTGTGTGCTTTCACTATATTACTGTTTGTGTGCAGCATATATACTTTACACATTGACTCTAAGTTAAGCCTCACTGCTTTTAGTGCGCAGCTATCCAGGGTTAAGCACACATTAATGCAGTGACTTTTTGACTGAAAGAGTTTGTAGCTGTTGCTTGACCAGGGCTCACACACCAGTCAACCAACAACTCAATTTCTCACTGCTTCTCTTCCCCAGGCTCCCTTAAAACTAAACTATGAATGGGCAGACCCCACCCTCTTCCCTTTCCAGTTAATGAAGTTCCTAGACCCTCCCCATAAGCCCCTCTTGAGCTGTTGTGGGCTACAAGGCCAAGTTAGAGGTGACCTGTTTAAATATTCAAAAGTATTGCTATTCTCGTTCTACAGGTTAGCTTGCAGGGTTAAGAAAGTTGGAGTAGTTAGGCTAATCAGGTAGGCCTGAAGAAAGTGTAGTGGATGGTTCAGTAAATGCTGCAGTTCACAGGTGACAATATATTCTTCATGCCATTGCTGTATATTCCAGCACCATATACTATGACCTTGGTGTAAAGTTAAGGAGCTGAATAAGGATTTAGTCAATGTTACCAGGATTTAAGGGTCAGAGCACTGGATCTTGCACAGCAGTGGCTCTGTGTGCAGAGTTTAAAAAACAGCAATACCTGTCAGGAAAACATGGGGATGACCATGCAAATAGAGGCACTTTTTCACTATAACATAGTGGCCATCTCTGGCATAATTATACAGACCCTCCCTTAAAGGAGTCAAAGTGCATAAAGTAATGTTTATACATGGGCATTTGAGGCACAATCTGTTTCTGCAGGACATTAGTGCATGTGAGTACTTGAAGAAAATGGCAAACTGATTGGTAGCTGGGGTCGCAATGACATTTTCAGTATGGACGGCAGCTGGGCTAGTTACTAAAGCTCAAAAAGTCTGCATTTGAGCACAAAAGAATGTATTTTTATAAAGGTCAATCTGTTAATAATTAAAAATGTGTTATTATACCACAAATTATGAAAAACTAATATTTTGTGGTAAAGTGTGTGCCTGTTTAAAAAATCAAGAAGATAATAATAGAAGTGATTGCCTTTTCAAGGTAAATGTTTGTATGATATTTGACATATTATTAATACTTGATGAAGTTGTGGATTTTCCTTTGGTGCAACATGGCATTTACAATTAAGCTGTGAAGGAAGATTTCCATTTGGTACGATATGTTATTTGCCAATTCAGTGTGGTTTTTCATTGCTCCTGTGTAGGTATTTCATCACCAATTTGATTAAGCTTGGTATGGCATATCCAGTATTGCTGTCTAATGAATGTGCCTGTAAGATTGGGTTCACCACTGCTCTTTGAGCTTTCTAACTGCCTGTAACCTGTGTGAAGTAAGTTTAGATGTTACATATAATTATGTCAAGTATCTTAACTGCTTAGAAACTGTATAAGTTTTCAGACAAAGCTACTGAAATTGTGATGGAAATTGCTTTTTTTCCCCTCTTTTGTTGTGCTTCATTTGTCAAGTAAAGTTTGTTAAAGAAACATATGCTTCTGTGCTGTGTGTGTGTGAGCGTGTGTGTATGTATATGCATTGAAAAAAACAGTTAGAAAAAAGTATTGGTTCTGGCTCAAACATGTCAAGCCATCATAATTCACTAGTTATGGTTCGCAGTTCAAACTGTAGCTTGTGTCACTCCTTGCGCTTTGTACAACTTCGCATGACTTTATTGACTACAAGTGCTCTCTGTGTCACTGGAACCAAGCTGTACCCAGCTGATGTGTCATCACTATGGCGAAACCGGTCCTGGGTTGCTTGTGTTCAGGTTTAAAGAGGACCTGGCTTGGAGGTTCGGGATGTACTGTTCCCATGAGGAGCAGGGTCAAGACTGATTTGCATATGGCTGGGTCCAAACTGAGGTGGCATGGTTAGCAAAAGAACAATGTGTTGGAGTGCTACCCCAAGCTATTGTGTATGGTTAGTCTTAAAAAAAAATCCTATGGAAACACACACATATATATACATATATATATATATATATACATATATATATATATATATATATATATATATATATATATATATATATATATATATATATATATATATATATATATATATATATATATATATATATATATATATATATATATGTAACCAAAAACGCCCAGAAGCTTGAGGCCTCAAGCTTCTGGGCGTTTTTGGTTATATATTATGCGGCGGTTCCAGGCCGCAGAGGGATCGCACTGCCCGCAACCAACGGGACTAGGGGAGAGGAAGATTCCTCTTTCCGAAGCTGCAGGGTACCTTTAATGAAGCCGGCAGAGTATCATCCAAGGCTCAATGGAGGGCCGAGAATAATCGTCCATAATTAGCTGCAGCGGAGGTAACCCACCAGAGGGCGTTATTTGGCAAAATGAGACCTCATATCCCAGCGTGCATTTGAAAATGAACTTCCACCAAGGGAGGAGCACTGATAGCTCACTAACCACAAACACGCAGGGGAAATGCGGCAGCCATAAATCACCTCCGCTGACACGGCCTCTGAGGAGATGCAAACAGCGGCATCGAAACGCGTCAGGCCATGGACTTCAAAGGGATGTTAAGCTGCCTGCTTGGTTCAAATGGAGTTTGTAACTCACCTGCAGCTGTGTGCGGCCTCAAGCTTCTGGGCGTTTTTGGTTATATATATATATATATATATATATATATATATATATATATATATATATATATATATATAAATCTAGTAGTTAGTTATAGTTAGGACCTCGTTTCGATTCAAAAAGCGTTTTTTGTTTTGCCAATAACTTTGGTGGCGTCGTTTGACAAATCTTCGTGAAATTTTAAAAAACTAATGGCCCGCTCCGGTCAGCTCCTGTCTTGAAAGTTTCGGGGTGATTCGTCAAGCGGGGCCGAGAAAGAAGGGGGGCCCCAAAACACATTTTCTCCATGTTAATTTCCATAGGAACTTTAGACACGGCTACAGCCCGAACTGTTGAACGGAATTACACCAAATTTGGCAAAAAGGTAGGTCTTGGTCCAGAAAGCGACCTTTTTTTTTTAAATGGTGTAAATCCGTTCAGTAGTTCCTGAGAAATTAAAAAAAGAAAACTTTCGGTATCTGAGCACCGAGGAGGAGTCGCGACTCCTCCCGAGCACGAGCTTCACTCTGATTGGCTGCCAACACTCCAAACCAGGAAGTGTTGGCAGCAATCTTGTGACTCGGTAACTGAGTCATAAGAAAAGAGTAAAAAAAAAGGTGACAAAACAAGAAAAGGGGGCAGGGTAGAAACACCCTGACCCCCTAGGCCTGCTGAGGGGGTCCCACAGGGACCCCCGCCCAAAAAAAGCTTTTTTTTGTTTTTTTTAAACGGCATAATTCGCTCTGGGTGCGCGAATCCTGCCGAAAAAAAAAAAAAACGAAGCCGGGCTCCCGCGCTTCGTTATTGTTAAGCCCCCGGGTGGGCCAGGTCCCGGGGGCAATCCCAAATTATATAGCAGGGGCACACGGGGGCCCCCGCAGCCCCGGGGACCACCACCTCCCCAGGGCTTTGCCAATTAAGCGCAGGGGCACACGGCCCCCCCGCAGCCCCAGGGACCGCCACCTCCCCGGGGCTCTGTTTTAAAAAAAAAAATGTGTGGGGGGAGCTTGAGCCCCCCCACATGCCCTGGGGACAACCACCTCCCCGGGGCACTAAATATTCAAATTCAGGGATCCGTTATGGCCCCCCGACGACCACCACCTCCCCAGGGCTTTAGAAATGAAGGGAGTGGGGCCGTGCGGCCCCCCTCCTGGAGCCCTTGATGGCCCTGGGGACCGCCACCCCCCAGGGCCGGCTCCTGCATTGTCCTGGGGTGCCCACCCCCGGGACATTGCCGTTTGCTATGGCAGGGCGGGAGCACGGCTCCCGCCCTGCCATAGAAAACCCTGCTTTGCTTGATTGAAGCGAGAGCAGGTAAACCTGCTCCTCCTTCAATCAAGCAAAGCAGGATTGCTTTTGCACAAGAGGAGCTGCATGTCTGCAGCTCCCCTTGTGCAAAAGCAATGCCGGCTCCCACAGGAGGCAGGGAGCCGGAGGGACCGTGGGTGCATTGGGCTCCCCCATGGTCCCCAACGGAGAGGCCAGGCCCCAGGGATGGGGTCCCCGGGGCCAGAAGTGGCCCGGGAGGGGGGCCACACGGCCCCCCTCCCCTGTAATTAAAAAATATATTTTTTTTTTTAAACGGAAAGGCCGGCCCCGGGGGATGGGGTCCCCGGGGCCATAATTGGCCTGAGGAGGGGGGCCACGTGGCCCCCCTCCAAATAATTAAAAAATTAAATATAAAAAAGTCTGGCCATGCCCCGGGGGATGGGGTCCCCGGGGCCGAAATTGGCCTCAGGAGGGGGGCCTCGCGGCCCCTTCCCGATTTTTAAAAACAGGTTTTTTTATAAAAAAGGGGTCAGGCCCTGGGGGATGGGGTCCCCAGGGCCCCAAAAATGTAAAAGAAGGGGGGCCGCACAGACCCCTTGTAAAAAAAAATATTTAAAAAAAGCCGGCATCTAGCCGGAGGCCACGCCCCCTTTCTCCACCACTCTGCAAACGCGCCTCCTGGCATGTTGTTAGTTGGGGAATTAATTCCCCTTGAATACTGAGGGTCCCTGAGGGCCAACTAGCCCACCAGTTGCCTCCAGTATGCGCCACAGAGCTGCGTTGTTACCCCTCTTGTTACCTCCAGTAAGTCCCACAGAGTGGGATTGCTAAGACGTCTTCGGAGGCCATGCCCCCCTTTCTCCACCAGTCTGCAAACGCACCTCCTGGCAGATTATGGGATGGGGGATGAAGTCCAATTTACTCCTGAGGGAGTTTGGGGGCCAAGAAGCCCTCCTGGTACCTCCTGTAATTCCATCACAGAGGAATTCCTGAGCGCTGGTCGGAGGCCCAGCACCCTTTCTCCACCACTCTGCAAACGTGACTACTACTTAAAGAAGCATCTTTCTGCACCTCTGACTTAGAGGTAGTTTTAATCCCCCTGCCCTATTATATACTAGGGCCTTACAGAGTAGGTCATGCCAATCACAGGGGTACCCCAACCCATAGTGACCCTAGTGTATGTAGGTGTTTTCACTATATTCTAAGTGTCTTCTAGCATAGCACTGGCTCTGGGCCTGGTTAGTCAGAGTCAGTTACCACCAGTGCCAGTCAGCAAAAAGTTGGGGGCACAGGATGACTTTGCAACAAGACCTCTTTCTGCACCTCTGTTGGTTCTTTCTGCATATCTCTTGCTTCTTTCTGCACCTTTCTTTGTCTTTCTGGACTTCTGCTGCCTCTTTCTGCATTTCTCTTGCTTATTTCTGCGCCTTTCTTCCTCTTTCTGCACATGTCCTACCTCTGTAGGCATAGTTAGAAATTTGCATTTAAAAAACCTTTGAAATTCACTGAAAAAACAATAGGTTTCAGGGACGTAATAGTTAGAAATTAGCATTTAACAAACCTTTGAAATTCACTGAAAAGACCATAGGTTTCAGGGACGTTATAGTTAGAAATTAGCATTTAAAAAACCTTTGAAATTCACTGAAAAAACCACAGGTTTCAGGGACGTTATAGTTAGTTGGACATTTCACTCGTACAAAACCAGAGAAATTCGGCCATTATAGTTAGTTCAGCTAACTATAACTCGCCCCCGCAATGCACTGCTGATGACGTCACATATTACATCATTCATGACATGGTCAGTGACATCACTGATGACATCACTGATGACATCTCAAATGACATCACTGATGACATCATCCACGTGATAATCTGATGCACCTCCTCACACCCTAATATAACCTTTGATACACCCACTCTAAAATACAGACTACCATTTTCGAAACCATAGACACACCAATACCAGTTACTACATACCCACGCACTGATTCCTAGGTCTACACACACATCCACTCATTCACCCATACAGTCACTCATACATGCAGTCACTCATCAATACAACACTATCATATGCACTCATACACCTATACAGACACTCACACACTGCCACTCATCCAGAGTTACTCCAGAGTTACTCCAGAGTTACTCACACAGTCATGCAAAGACTCAATCACACTTCCATTTACTCACCTATACAGTTATACACACACCACCTCACTTATTCATACAGATACTAACACATACTTACTCTCTTATACAATCACTGATACAAGTACACACTCATCCATACAGCCACTCTCACAATCACTCACTCTCACGTATAGTCAATTATTAACTCCAACTCTCACATACACTGCCTTTTACATATGTAGTTACTCAGACATGTACCACTGAGACATCCATTCACTCACCAACACACCCATACACACACTCACCCAACCATACAGCTGTTTCCACATGCACTCTTGAACCCATACACCCAGTGAATCAACCAGTCACATATCTATGCACAGAGTCACATACCTCCCACCCATCCACACAGACACTCAGGCACCCATACAGATACTCAGATAACCAATCAATAACCCATATACATACTCATGTAGCTACTCACCAACCGATGCAGCCACTTACACACCAACTGACAGACTGATACCGACATTTACACAGTTTAGTCACTAACCCATGCATTCAGTAAGACACGTTTAATCACTCACTTATACAGTCAAACACGCACCTACTAAATCATCTATTCAGGCACTTATACACCCACTCATTCTTCAATACACCTTGGCATATATATATATAAAACATATTTAAACTTTACAGAAACACACATTCACTGGATGATGTCATCAGTGATGTCATCAGTGATGTCACGGACCATGTCATGAATGATGTAATATGTGACGTCATCAGCAGTGCATTGCGGGCGCAAGTTATAGTTAGCTGAACTAACTATAACTGCCGAATTTCTCTGGTTTTGTACGAGTGAAATGTCCAACTAACTATAACGTCCCTAAAACCTGTGGTTTTTTCAGTGAATATATATATATATATATATATATATTCACTGAAAAAACCATAGGTTTCAGGGACGTTATAGTTAGAAATTAACATTTAAAAAACCATAGAAATTCACTGAAAAAACCACAGGTTTCAGGGACGTTATAGTTAGTTGGATATTTCACTCATACAAAACCATAGAAATTCGGCCGTTATACTTAGTAGAGCTACTTATAACTCACGCCCCCGCAATGCACTGCTGATGACATTACTCATGACATGGTCAGTGACATCGCTGATGACATCACTGATGACATCTCAAAGGACATCACTGATGACATCATCCAGTGACTGTGTGTTTCTGTAAATTTTAAATATGTTTTATACATATATAGGCCAAGGTGTATTGAAGAATGAGTGAGTGTATGAGTGTCTGAATGGATGATTTAGTAAGTGTGTGACTGACTATAAATGAGTGATTAAACGTGTCTTATTGAATGCATTGGTTAGTGACTAAACTGTGTGAATGTTTGTATCTGTCTGTCTGTTGGTGTGTAAGCAGCTGCATGGGTTGGTGTGTAGCTACATGAGCAACTATATGGGTTATTGATTGGTTGTCTGAGTATCTGTATGTGTGACTGAGTGTCTGTGTGGGTGGGTGGGGTGTGTGTGACTCCCTGCATGGATGTGTGAGTGGGTGGTTCACTGGGTGTATGGGTTCAAGAGTGCGTCTGTGAGGGACGGTATGGGTGGGTGAGTGTGTGTATGGCTGTGTTGGTGAGTGAATGGATGTCTCAGTGGTACATGTGTGAGTAACTACATATGTGAAAGGCAGTATATGTGAGTGTTGGAGTATATAAGTGACTGTATGTGAGAGTGAGTGATTGTGAGGGTGGTTGTATGGATGAGTGTGTGCTTGTGTCAGTGATTGTATAAGAGAGTAAGTATGTGTTAGTATCTGTATAAATAAGTGAGGTGGTCTGTGTATAACTGTGTACATGAGTAAATAGGAGTGTGATTGAATCTTTGCATGACTGACTAGCTGAGTGAGTAACTCTATGGGTGAGTGGCGGTGTGTGAGTGTCTGTATGGGTGTATGAGTGCATATGATAGTGGCTGTATTGATGAGTGACTGCATGTATGAGTGACTGTATGGATGAGGCAGTGGATGTGTGTGTAGATCTAGGAATCAGTGAGTGGGTATATAGTAACTGGTATTGGTGTGTCTATGGTTTCGAGAATGGCAGTCTGTATTTTAGAGTGGGTGTATCAAAGGTTATATTAGGCTGTGAGGAGGTGCATCAGAGGATCATGTGGGTGATGTCATCAGTGATGTCATCAGTGATGTCATTTGAGATGTCATCAGTGATGTCATGAGTGATGTCACTGACCATGTCATGAGTGATGTAATATGTGATGTCATCAGCAGTGCATTGCGGGGTCCGAGTTATAGTTAGCTCAACTAACTATAATGGCCGAATTTCTCTGGTTTTGTACGAGTGAAATGTCCAACAAACTATAACGTCCCTGAAACCTGTGTTTTTTTCAGTGAATTTCAAAGGTTTTTTAAATGATAATTTCTAACTATAACGTCCCTGAAACCTATGGTTTTTTCAGTGAATTTCAAAGGTTTTTTAAATGCTAATTTCTAACTATGCCTACATAGGTAGGACATGTGCAGGAAGAGGAAGAAATGTGCCAAAAGAAGCAAGAGATATGCAGAAAGAACCAAAAGAGGTACAGAAAGAGGCCTTGTTGCAAAGTCAACCTGTGCCTGGGCACCCCCCAACTTTTTGCTGACTGGTACTGGCGGCTATGTACCCACACCTCGACATGACAATTTTAAGTTCAGGATGGAGTTTCAGGAAGTGACGAGAAAAATCAAACTCAAAAAATTCTTTGCAAATAAGAGCCTCGACCCCCCATCGCTGTTTTCAACAAATTTACATCGCCCATCCCAGTTTTGTCCACCCAGTTCTTCTGTGGGACCAGAAGTTCTGGTTTTTGAACAGCGAGTGCTCCAAGATATTACCACACTGGAGCAATCCGTGAGCCAACACACATTTAGTAATATGAGTCATGATGACTGGCAGGCAATCAAATCCTTGCAGGATAATGAGGAAATTACTATAAAATCCGCCGATAAAGGCGTTGCGGTGGTTGTGATGAATACCAGAGACCACGAGACCGAAGTCCTTAGATTATTGGGGGCTCGTGAAAACTATCAACCCCTCTCTAGAGATCCCTCTGGTGAACTTCAAGACCTTATTAAGACCATGGTAGGACAGGCAAAAGGAAAGAAGTGGATTACTCAGAAGGAGGCAGAATTTTTGATTAATTCCAAACCCAGGACACTGGCTTTTTATATACTGCCAAAAATTCATAAAGTACAACGTCCACTGCCAGGACGCCCGATAGTTTCGGGGATTCAATCTGTCCTAGAACCTCTGTCCCAGTTTGCAGACTTCTTTTTAAGGGAGTCAGTGGTTAATCAACCCTCATACGTCCAGGACACGACTGACATTTTAAACATTCTCAATTAAGTAGAGTTTGACCCCATACACCAGATCTTTTTGACCATAGATATAGAATCTCTTTATACCAGCATACCCCAAGATGCCACGCTGGTGGCAGCAGCGCGTGCTCTTGGGGCCCAATAATGGTTCTACGATGCACCCCAATCTTTTGTAATTCAGTGTGTTGAGCTGGCCCTTACTAGAAATTATTTTGCCTATAAGAACCAGTTGTTCTTACAAGTCTCCGGAACATCAATGGGGGCAACTTTTGTGCTGAGCTTGGCCTGCATTTATGTGGGTCAATTCAAAGTAAACTACATTTATCAAACATCAAACCCCTTCCAGAGGAATATTTGCCTCTGGAAGAGGTATATTGATGATGTTGGGTTTTAGGGGGTTATTAGGATTGGGGCTTCTTTCTGCCCCCACCCTTCTCTGCCTTTCCCTTTCTTTTTTCTGGCTACATGCTTAATTGGGTGCACTTGCAGGAGCGAGTTCTCTTACCGGCAGCAGGTATTTAAGTTCCTGCCTGTGGGACGCCGGTGCTTGGTTTCGCTTCCGGTTCCTTGCCTCCTGGATGTCTACGACGACAGCTCCTGTTGCGCTCGTGATTTTTTGCTGGACCTTTGCCCTGCGGAGAAGTCGGTACATCAGGATTGGGGCATGCTCGGTTGGGCCCCCGCTGGGACAAATTCTTGCTTTGAAGCCCTCATTCTTCGCTGGGGTTTATCCGTGCATTTTGGACTGTGATTGCTGAAGGGACGAGGGGAGTAACGCAGCTGCTTTCCCGTCTTCCTTTCTTCTAGGTCCGGTATTTTTTGTATCTTGTCCACCTCGTTATGGGTATTTCGGGTGGAATTACAGAGTAGTTCCAAGCCGGCTGTTTGTTGAGCTCTCCATCTCCCGGGATTCGTTTTTTTTGTTTTTTTGGCTCACTGTGGGTTTCCCCCCCTCCCCCCCTCATGCTTATGTCTTTTCAAGAAGGTGTTATGTTTGGGAATCAGGACTATTGAATTTCATCACCATTTTCTTTTGTGGATTACAAACACTACGTCCTGTGTTTATACTGACAAGTTTGAAATCAGGCTATTACGAGCTCCTCCTTCCTTAAGACAACTCGACCATACTGAGGGGGTAAGATTAAGTTACACCTGATGCATTGTGCACCTAGTTATGTATGTTTGTTAGAGATATATTTAACATTTAGCTGCATTATAATTCTTCTTTATCTCTTACCTCTAAGGGCCAGCTGTGCCTTCCTGACGTTCTATCTGTGGTCAAGAACAACTGAGGGAGGTTCTGCCTGACTACCTTTTTATCTTTTCCCTGAATTCCCTCCCCACCTTCTCCCAGCGCCGGGGTTATCTGTCACCCTTATATATATATACGCATGGTGACAGCGACTGCGGTGTGGGTAGAGGATTGGGATATTCTTCGCTCCTGCAGTGTTGGGCAATCAGCAGTGTGGCATTGGAACAGAAAACCAAGCCCACAAATTGTGCACTGCCTGAGCGAAGATGGATCAAGAAGGCGTGAATCCAATGACATTGGAGGACGGGGGGAGGGGTGTGGTTCCCTCAATGCAGGATTTAATGGCCGCCATCACTGTCTTGCAGGCTGAGGTACAGGATTTGAGGCAGGAGAATCATGGGTTACAAAAGGAACTCAACGTGTTTCGATCCAGAGAACACCTGGGGAAAAGGGTTGGGACCTTCCTCCACAGTAAAGGGACCACTTGTACAGCCCGATACCTTTCAGTTTGACCGAAACACTAGTCAGGGGGCTAGTGGAGGTACACCTGTAGCCATCACTGTTACCACTCCGGTTCCTGTTCCCTTGGCTGTTCCAGAAAGGTTTTCTGGGGATTGTAACAAATTCGGGGTGTTTATGAATCAGTGCCATTTACACTTTATGTGCCGTCCCACTGCATTTCCGGATGACTCAGCTAAAGTTGTGTTTATTATTTCCTATTTAGCTGGTATAGCAGCTATGGGGGCCGTTCCCCTGGTGGAGGGTTATGATCCTGTACTGTATGATTTTCCAGCATTTAAAGAACAGATGCGTTGTTTATTCGCAAAGCATGCTTTTATGCAGGCGAGTGACGCTGAATTGCTCAAACTGAGACAAGGGAAACAGGATCTGTTAACATACGTCTCGTCCTTTAACCGTCTGGTTTCAGAAACTCACTGGCCCCTCTCAATAAGAACTTCATTGTTTTATCAGGGGTTGTGTGAAGAGTTAAAAGATGTAGTATCTCAGGTTGTTAACCCTCCAGAAGACTGCACAGAATTTATCGATTTGGTGGTTAAGTTGAACCATAGGTTGTCTGAAAGAAAGGGCGAGAGGAATCGGTTTCATGCATCTCGTATGGTAGTTGTTAGAGGGGAATCGAAGGACAATGTTGAGTCTAAACAATTGCCTGAATCTATGCAGATCGGTGGGGTAAGGGGTCCGTTGACAAGCAAAGAGAAGGGAAGACGGCAAGCTCAAAATTTGTGCCTGTATTGTGGGAAGAGCGGGCACTATGCTCGCGAATGCCCCGTGAAACCTTCTAGTTTTTCTACGAGTAAAGCAGTAGCTTTTTTAGGACGAAATACTGGTGGGTTATCAGCTGAAGAAGTGGGTTGTAATAACCCATATGTTATCTCAGGGGCAGTACAGAGGGTCCCATGTCACTTTACTATCACAGTGTGTTTGGTGTTATCTAACAGCAGCAGGTCTACTATGTCGGTATTACTGGACTCCGGTGCTACTGGGAATTTTATGGACATTCAGTTAGCTGAAAGATTGAAGGTTCCTTGTGTGTATAAGGAACAGCCTGAACCAGTAAGAGCAATTGATGGGACAGAACTCTCTTCTGGATCGATAGT
This sequence comes from Calotriton arnoldi, assembly GCA_963921515.1. Taxonomy (NCBI): domain Eukaryota; kingdom Metazoa; phylum Chordata; class Amphibia; order Caudata; family Salamandridae; genus Calotriton; species Calotriton arnoldi. Next base: position 652,429 of record CAWUFW010007303.1, on the reverse strand, counting down.
TCGGCAAACAGAACCATTACTGTTAACTTGTGACAATGGGCACTCTGAAACTATCAGTTTGACCTTATTGATGCTCCTTCTTTTGCGGTCATACTCGGAGTGCCTTGGCTACAGGTATATAACCCTAGGATAGATTGGGTGAGATGGACAGTTACGTTGGACTCTGAACATTGTTTACAGCATTGTTATCAAGTTGTGACATATTGAGTTGTGCCTTTAACTTGTGCAGTGGGCACTTGTGGAGACCATAGCGATATCCCTACTCCCTATGTGGCATTTAGTGACGTTTTTGATAAAGTACAAGCTAGTGTATTGCCTCCACACAAGTCTTTTTATTTTCGCATTGATTTATTGCCTGGTGCTACTTTGCCATGTAGCCACATATATGCATTGTCTGAACCAGAGGAGCGGCACTTGCGGGTGTATCTTGATGAAATGTTGGCCTCTGGTTTTATACGATCGTCTTCTTCTCCGGTGTAGTCTTCCATCTTTTTCATTCCCAAGAAGGAGGGGGATCTTCGCGCTTGTGTGGATTATAGAGCGCTCAATAAAGTGATGGTTAAAAACAAATATCCACTCCCTCTGATACCTGTGTTACTGGACCAGTTAAGGCATGCAACTGTTTTTACGAAACTCGATTTGAGGGGTGCTTACCATCTCATTCGTGTCCGTGAGAGGGACGAATAGAAGACCGCATTTCGTACAAAATTTGGTTTATTTGAGTATTGTGTTATGCCTTTTGGTTTATGTAACGCCCCTGCAGCTTTTCAGTTTTTTATTAATGAGGTTTTGCGGGAGTATTTGGATGTGAGTGTGATTGTCTATATTGATGATATCTTGATTTTCTCTAAGACGACTGAAGAACATGAACACCATGTATCACATGTGTTGCAAAAACTATGGGAACATCATTTGTTCATTAAATTGGAGAAGTGTAAGTTCAGTGCATCCTGTGTGGAGTTTTGGGGTTTTCTCATTTCCTGTGATGGCATTAGGATGGACCCTCGTAAGATTGAGGCTATTGTTAATTGGCCTTCCCCTACTTGTGTGAAGGATATTCAGATTCTCTTAGGGTTTTCCAATTTTTATAGGCGTTTTATCTCCCATTTTTCGGATATTATCACGCCTATGACAGCCCTCTTGTGGAAAGGAGTGCCTTTTCCTTGGTCTTCTGCAGCGCAGTCTGCTTTAGAACAGTTAATAGCTAGATTTACCAGAGCTCCTGGTTCTCATGCATCCGGATCCGGCCCTGCCGTTCTATGTGGAGGCTGATGCTTCTCAGTATGCGGTAGGAGGGGTGTTGTCCCAGAGGGACGTTGATACAGGCCTTATGCATCCTATTGCTTTCTTTTCTAAGAAGTTATTACCAGCTGAGCAAAATTACACATTGGCCGAAAGGGAGCTGCTAGCTATTAAATTGTCATTTGAAGAGTGGCGTCATCATTTATGGGGGGCTAGACATCCCATTACGATCTATACGGATCATAAGAACCTGAAGTTCTTTCGCTCTGCAAGGGCTTTAACCCCGAGGCAAATGAGATGGGTGTTATTCTTTAATGAATACGATTTTACCATTACATATAGACCTGCTGTACAACAAGTTAAATCAGATGCACTGTCTCGTATTCATGTGGGTCCCTTTGATGAGTTGTCAGTGTCTGACATTAGGCCTATGATCTCAGCGGATAAAATAGTGGGGTGTGCCTCCAGGGATGATTTTCTGGCAACAGTAAAGGAAGAGGTAGGGAACCTGGATTTGACCCCATGGTTGACCGATCCATTGTTTACACTGAAGGACGGGTTGTTATACCATGATGGAAGGCTGTTTATACCACCTGAGTTGCGAAAGCAAGTGCTCACTTGGTGTCATTCCTCTTCTCTTGTTGGGCATCCTGGGATGAATAAGACCATGGAGTTCTGTTTGCAGTGGTTTTGGTGGGACACGGTAGGACATGATGTTCAGGAATTTGTGGCTTCCTGTCCCATTTGTACAGTGAGTAAGTCTTCACACACACACCCTTTTGGTTTATTGCATCCGTTACCTGTGCCTCCTACTCCCTGGCATACTATTAGTATGGATTTTGTGACCGATCTTCCCTTGGAGGCAGGGTACACTACCATATTGGTGGTGGTAGATTTATTCACCAAGACAGTGCTTTTTATCTCTTTACCTAAGGTGCCTACGGCTAAAGAATTGGCTGTTGTATTTATAGCACAGGTGTTGCGGTTGCATGGCTTGCCCACTGCCATTGTGTCCGATAGAGGGGCACAGTTTGTATCCCATTTCTGGACAGAGTTGTGCTCGTCATTGAAGATGGAGTTGCGTTTGTCCTCCGCCTATCATCCGCAAACAGATGGGCAAACGGAACGTACCAATCAGACAATGGAGCAGTATTTACGATGTCTGCTGTCCTCCTTAACTGGAAGTTGGGTAACCGCACTCCCTTTGGCTGAGTTTGCATACAATAACAGCATGCACTCAGCCTTAGGCATGACCCCATTCATTTGTTCAATGGGGTTTCATCATAAGGCCATACCTATTCAACCCTCTGGGAGGGTCCCTGCTGTAGAAACATTGAGTCGGACTCTGTTGGAGATTTGGGAGAAGGCACAGGAGCAGTTATTGGCTACTGAGCTTAGTATGAAGACACAGGCAGATAAGCATAGGTGCCCTGCTCCCTCATATGCAGTGGGTGATATGGTGTGGTTAGCGACAAAGAATTTGAGGTTGGAAGGCCCCAGGAAGTTGCAGCCTAGGTATGTGGGACCCTTTCCTGTCCTCAAGGTGGTGAACCCTGTGGCAATAAAACTGGCTTTACTTGATGAGTATCGCATCCATCCAGTGTTTCACACGACCCTGTTAAAACCTTACACTAGGACTACACAGGCGTTGCCTCCACCTCCCCCTGTGGTGATCAATGACCACGAGGAATTTGAAGTCAATGCTATATTGGATTCCAGGAGGAGAAGAGGGAAGTTGTATTATCTGGTAGACTGGAAGGGGTATACACCGGATGATCGTACCTGGGAGCTGGCTAGTAATATACACGCTCCTCGGTTGGTGTGTCTGTTTCATGTGCGGCACCCTGGTAAACTTCAACCGGTGGGGAGGCGTTTGGGAGGGGGTACTGTTGGGTTTTAGGGGGTTATTAGGATTGGGGCTTCGTTCTTCCCCCGCCCTTCTCTGCCTTTCCCTTTCTTTTTTCTGGCTACATGCGTAATTGGGTGCACTTGTAGGAGCGAGTTCTCTTACCGGCAGCAGGTATTTAAGTTCCTGCCTGCGGGACACCAGTGCTTGGTTTCGCTTCCGGTTCCTTGCCTCCTGGATGTCTACGACGACAGCTCCTGTTGCGCTCGTGATTTTTTGCTGGACCTTTGCCCTGCAGAGAAGTCGGTACATCAGGATTGGGGCATGCTCGGTTGGGCCCCCGCTGGGACAAATTCTTGCTTTGAAGCCCTCGTTCTTCGCTGGGGTTTATCCGTACATTTTGGACTGTGATTGCTGAAGGGACGAGGGGAGTAACACGGCTGCGTTCCCGTCTTCCTTTCTTCTAGTTCCGGTATTTTTTGTATCTTGTCCACCTCGTTATGGGTATTTCGGGTGGAATTACGGAGTAGTTCCAAGCCGGCTGTTCGTTGAGCTCTCCGCCTCCCGGGAATCGTTTTTTTTTTTTTTTTTGGGCTCACTGTGGTTTTTTTTTTTTCCCCTTCATGCTTATGTCTTTTTAAGAAGGTGTTGTGTTTGGGAATCAGGACTATTGAATTTCATCACCATTTTCTTTTGTGGATTACAAACACTATGTCCTGTGTTTTTACTGACAAGTTTGAAATCAGGCTATTACGAGCTCCTCCTTCCTTAAGACAACTCGACCATACTGAGGGGGTAAGATTAAGTTACACCTGATGCATTGTGCACCTAGTTATGTATGTTTGTTAGAGATATATTTAACATTTAGCTGCATTATAATTCTTCTTTATCTCTTACCTCTAAGGGCCAGCTGTGCCTTCCTGACGTTCTATCTGTGGTCAAGAACAACTGAGGGAGGTTCTGCCTGACTTCCTTTTTCTCTTTTCCCTGAATTCCCCCCCACCTTCTCCCAGCGCCGGGGTTATCTGTCACCCTTATATATATATATACGCATAGTGACAGCGACTGCGGTGTGGGTAGAGGATTGGGATATTCTTCGCTCCTGCATGTTGGGCAATCAGCAGTGTGGCATCGGAACAGATGATGTCTTATGTATTTGGACAGGGCCCAAGGTCAGACTCATGGAATTTCTGACGTGGCTTAACAAACTGGATAGTTGTCTTAAGTTCACCTGGACAACCAGTAAGCAGGCAGCAGTATATATGGATTTGGATATTTCCGTAATGGACAATAAATTGTGTACTACTGTCCATCAAAAGCCCACTAATAGAAATTCATAACTGCACTACCAATCCTTTCACCTGAGGGCATTACGGGACAATCTTCCCGTGGGACAATTTCTGCGGTACAGCAGGAACTGTACTCCCACGGAGAAGTACATGGAACAATCTGAGAACCTGGTGGTCAAATTAGAACAAAGGGCCTACCCGTCCAGGGTGTTAAAAAGAGCTCGTAAGAGAGCCTTAAACACACCCCGTGCTGCATTATTATAAAGAAATGTCAGACAGAACCGTGATTGCCTGCCAGTAGTTACGACTTTTGATCCATTCTCAACAAAAATACGACAAACTATCAGAAAACATTGGTCATTGCTAACCACAACTGAATTTAAGATGCCACAACCCCGATTTGCATTCAAAAGAGCGTCCAATTTGAAAGATAAGTTGGTACATACTCGGCCGGTTCAACGTACCAAAGAGCCAACCATCCCGCCTGGACATTACCCTTGTGGTACCTATTCGGTGTGTGACCTCACAGTAAAAACCAGTAGTGTACAGTTGCTGAATGGTAAGATATGGCATCTCTATAAATTCAGCAACTGTAATACTACCAATGTTATATACAGACTAACCTGTGATTGTGGTCTGCATTATATTGGTTTAACCACACGTAAAATTAAAGTACGGATCCAGGAACATCTCAGTACAATAAAAACCAGAAAACTGACTACACGGTTGGTTCGCCATTTTCGGAAACATCAACATAATTTTAGAGCATTAAAATGGACTGTACTAGAGAGAGTAACAGGTGAGGCATGCAGTATAGAAGGGACACTTGAAAGGAAGGAGGCCCGTTGGATATTTTCTGAGAAGGCTGATCAATCGGGCCTGAATAATTGCATTGAGTGGAATAAAATCAGTAAATAAGCCACTGGTGAAATAAAAGTTGGCTATATGCTTTTCGCCAATGTTTTTCGATTACAATATGTTGTCAGCAATATTGATGTCAGTAATGGTGGTGGGTGAACCAGTAATGCATATCTGATGGGAACATACCTCAATATCTAGGTTTTCAAAGTACTCACAGTAGTAATCCATCAGTGTGACCTTTATTGGAGTCACCAGTCAATTGGTCACTTTTAGATGACCCATCTTTTCAGATTTGACGATAAAGAGAAATGCAAAAATGCGAATGTATATAAAAATTATTTTTTATAAAACTCGTTTGTGGGTTCACCTGTGGAATGGAGACGAGGGATTCCCTTTGACAACAGTGGACCTTATGTTGGAGGCGTGATAGGACATGAGGCCCCCCTCCGTTGGTGGTATCTCTGTACACTGATGTACCGAGTCCACTCGGTGACACAGTGTATAATGATGGTATTGCTGACACAGTGTATTTCCAGAGGGTGCCGGTGGAAATTGTGTTCGTGCGGCATGATCACGGGAATAATCACGCAGAAAGAGTATTTATAAACGCGGGTGATCGGTATGCCAATGTAAAAATGGTTGGCGGAAAGAAGCAGGAATGGTATTTAGGCAGACAAACGGTTTTAAAGTTGAACGCTGAGATAACCATCACTAATGAAATTAGTTATGACTGCAATCTTCACTATTTTCATAAAAAGGAACTATTATAAGATGGCGCGCATGCCAGGGAGGTCATGTGTTGTGGTCATTAGGTCACATGTTAATATACTTCCGGGTCGCCCGCTTGAAGTAGGGCGCGAGGAGAGGAGAAAGACGCTGGGAGGAGATACAGCGATATACACGCGTAAACGTGGTAAGGGTGTGTGTGACATTGCGATGTGAAGTGATAGACCCAGTAAGTGATGAGAATGGGCCAAAGGATTGGCAATGAGTCAAATAATGAAGGTGGAGTCCATTGCCCGTATCTGTGCTAAATAGTTTGGGCATGTTATGTATGGGTTCCCCTCCGAGTAACTCAGATTATTGTTAAATGGACAAGAGCTCAGGAAGAGTGTATCTGTCAATCGGGGTGCATTTATTGGTAGCCTACAATATGAGCGCGAGGACAGTGCCACCGCTTATACATAATTGACTTCAGCAATGTCCATATATTTTTAGCACAGGCAAGATTGAGTTGAAACTTATTCGCATATGTCCACAGGTATACGAACAGTCACGGATTGTGCCGCTGGGGGACTTACGATTGAAGGATACCCCCATAAGTGATGGGGAGCCGGTATGACTACTGTGAGCTACCACCTGGTAAATACATTTTGACCGTTGTGTTACACAGACTACCTCTGACAAATTTGTCAGTTGATGTGTTGTAGGATGTCCTGCTTGGTTGTCACTTTTTAATTTGTTCTTTGTTCTTTGTTTATCATTCACCCATGGTTTAAAGTAGAAATCCAGTGAGGTGAAATCTGGCCCCGAGCCCTGATGAAATTGCTGTAACGGAAGCTTGGCAATGAAACTTGTTGGCCCATCCTAAAGTGGTCTGAAACATGCAGTTTGTTTTTAACCTTGAGTAGACTCACTATGTGGAATAAAATTAGGATCTTATACATGTGAGTCTCAACTCAATTTTAGTTTGAGAAAAGCTGTCTTCTTTTACTCACGTTACGGGGTCTTGTTTAGACACAAACACGCTTTTGTGCATATTCTTTTTTAACTGTTTCTTCACCTCTTGTGTTTACACTGGACACTTTTTCCTTTTTCTTTTCACGGGTAAGAAAGTTACCGATGGTGAGAAACGTGGGCAAACTGGTGAGTACCTACCAGCAGCTCCTCCGGTGATGCGTACGTGAGGTACTTTCTCCCCTCCACACAATTTTTTGTATACACCTTTCAAGAGGGGGTACATATTCATGGGTGGACTAATAAACATTTGCTTGGAAGAGTTCTTGTGGGACATTTTAGTTCTGGATATGACTGGCAATCGATTAAAGCCAGCAGTTGGGTGGAGAGAGTAGCGCTCTACCCCTATATCTGAAGAGATTAAAATTTATTAATATGTCCTAACCAGTCAGGTCTATTTTGTTGATTGTGGTACTGGTGGTAACTGACTCTGACTGACCCTAGGCTCTGCCTAACCAGGCCCGGAGCCAGTGCTATGCTGAAAGACACTTAGAATACAGTGAAAACACCTATATACACTAGGGTACACTATGGGTTGGGGTACCCCTGTGATTGGCATGACCTCCCCTGTAAGGCCTTAGTACATAATAGGGCAGGGGGATTGAAACTACCTCTAAGTCCCAAGCATATAATAGGACATGGCAGTTTAGAGGCCAGCAGCCCTTTTCTGCACTTGCATGTGTGCACTGCTGAGCCTGAGGTCAGTTTAAAAGTAGCCCTGTGTGTGCAAAAGCGGCAAGAGAGGTGCAGAAAGAGGCAAGGGAGGTACAGAAAGAGGGAAGAAGAGTGCATAAAGAGGCAAGAGAGGTGCAGAAAGAAGCAAGAGAGGTACAGAAAGAAGCAAGAGAAGTACAGAAAGAAGCAACAGAGGTGCAGAAAGAGGAAGAGGGGTGCAGAAAGAGGCAAGAGAAGTACAGAAAGAAGCAATAGAGGTGCAGAAAGAGGCAAGAGAAGGTCAGAAAGAGGCAGCAGAGGTGCAGAAACAGGCAGAAGAGGTGCAGAAAGAGGAAACAGGGTTGCAGAAAGAGAGAAGAGGGGTGCCGAAAGAGACAAGAGGGGTGCAGACATTTGCAAGAGAGGTGCAGAAAGAAGCAAGAGCAGTGCAGTAAGAGACAACAGAGGTACAGAAGGAAGCAAGAGGGGTACAGAAAGAAGCAAAAGAAGAGCAGAAACAAGCAAAAGAGATGCAGAAAGAGGCTAGAGGGGTGCAAAAAGAGGCAAGAGAGGTGCAGAAAGAGGGAACAGGGGTGCACAAAGAGGGAAGTAGGGTACAGAAATAGGCAAGTGGGGTGCAGAAAGAAGGGGTAGAAAAAAGCAAGAGAAGTGCAGAAAGAAACAACAGAGGTGCAGAAAGAAGCAAGAGCAGTGCAGAAAGAACCAACAGAGGATGCAGTAAGAGACAAGAGGGGTGCACAAAGAGGCAAGAGAAGTGCAGAAAGAAGCAAGAGGGGTGCAGAAAGAGTCAAGAGGGGTGCAGAAAGAACCAAGAGACGTGCAGGAAAATGGAAAAGGGGTACAGAAAGAGGCACAAGGGGTGCATAAAAAGCAAGAGAGGGGTAGAAAGAAGCAAGAAAAGTGCAGAAAGAAGCAAAAGAGGTGCAGAAACAGGCAAGAGGGGTGCAGAAAGAGGCAAGAGAAGTGCAGAAAGAAGCAAAAGAGGTGCAGAAAGAGGCAAGAGGGGTGCAGAAAGAGGCAAGAGCAGTGCAGAAAGAACCAAGAGACATGCAGGAAAAGGGAAGAAGGGTGCAGAAAGAGGTACGAGGGGTACAGAAAGAAGCAAGAGAGGTGTAGAAAGAAGAAAAAGAAGTGCAGAAAGAAGCAACAGAGGTGCAGAAAGAGGCAGGAGGGGTGCAGAAAGAGGCAAGAGAAGTGCAGAAAGAAGCAAAAGAGGTGCAGAAAGAGACAAGAGGGGTGCAGAAAGAGGCAAGAGCAGTGCAGAAAGAACCAAGAGACGTGCAGGAAAAGGAAAAAGGGGTGCAGAAAGAGGCACGAGGGGTGCAGAAAAAAGCAAGAGGTGTAGAAAGAAGCAAGAGAAGTGCAGAAAGAAGAAATAGAGGTGCAGAAACAGGCAAGAGGGATGCAGAAAGAGGCAAGAGAAGTGCAGAAAGAAGCAAAAGAGGTGCAGAAAGAGGCAAGAGGGGTGCAGAGAGAGGCAAGAGCAGTGCAGAAAGAACCGAGAGACATGCAGGAAAAGGGAAGAAGGGTGCAGAAAGAGGCACGAGGGGTACTGAAAGAAGCAAGAGAGGTGCAGAAAGAAGCAAGAGAAGTGCAGAAAGAAGCAACAGAGGTGCAGAAAGAGGCAAGAGGGGTGCAGAAAAGGCAAGAGAAGTGCATAAAGAAGCAAAAGAGGTGCAGAAAGATGCAAGAGGGGTGCAGAAAGAGGCAAGAGCAGTGCAGAAAGAACCAAGAGATGTGCAGGAAGAAGCAACAGAGGTGCAGCAAGAGGCAAGAGGGGTGCATAAAGAGGCACAAGGGATGCAGAAAGAAGCAAGAGAGGTGTAAAAAGAAACAAGAGAAGTGCAGAAAGAAGCAACAGAGGTGCACAGAGAGGCAAGAGGGGTGCAGAAAGAGGCAAGAGAAGTGCAGAAAGAAGCAACAGAGGTGCAGAAAGAGGCAAGAAAAGTGCAGAAAGAGGCAAGAGAGTTGCAGAAACTGTCAAAAGAGGTGCACAAAGAGGGTACAGGGGTACACACAGAGGCAAGAGAGGTACAGAAAGAACCAACAGAGGTGCAGAAAGAGGCAAGAGGGGTGCAGAAATGTGCAAGAGAGTAGCAGATAGAAGCATGAGCAGTGCCAAGAGGCGCGTTTGCAGAGTGGTGTAAAAAGGGGCGTAACCTCGGAACCCTCTCAGCAGTCCCACTGTGCGGGGCTTACTGGAGGTTCCTGGTGGCCTAGTTGGCCCCCAGGGACCCTCACTAGCAACGGGGACTAAATCCCACAACGCAGAGCGTGCCAAGAGGCGCGTTTGCAGAGTCTTGTCGGGAGGGGGCGGGGCCTCCGGCGAGTTGCTGGTTTCTCTTTATTTTTTTATTTTACGGGAGAGGGGCCGCGTGGCCCCCTTCCCTGGGCCACTTCTGGCTCCGGGGACCCCATCCCCCGGGCCCTGGCCAGCCTTTACTTTTTTTTTTTTTGGGAGAGGGCCGTGTGGCCCCCTCCTGAGGCCAATTATGGCCCCGGGTACCCCATCCCCGGGGCCTGGCCAGCCTTGTTCTTTTTTTAATACACCGCAAAAGAAGGAGCAGTGTTCCAAGAGATAGTACATAATATCGAGCTGTGGTCCAAGAGACAGCACAGAATCTTGAGCAGTGCTCCAAGAGACAGCACAGAATCAGAGGCAGTGCACCAAGAGACAGCACAAAATCAGAATCAGTGCTCCAAGAGACAGCACTGAAGCAGTGCTCCAAAAGACAGCACTGAAGCAGTGCTCAAAGAGACAGCACTGAAGCAGTGCTCCAAGAGACAGCACAGAAAAGAAGCAGTGCTCCAAGAGACAGCACAGAATCAGAAGCAGTGCTCCAAGAGACAGCAAAGAATCAGTGCTCCAAGAGACAGCACAGAATCAGTGCTCCAAGAGACAGCACAGAATCAGAAGCAGTGCTCTAAGAGACAGCATAGAATCAGAAGCAGTGCTCCTAGAGACAGCACAGAAGCAGTGCTGCAAGAGAAAGCATAGAATCAGAAGCAGTGCTCCTAGAGACAGCACACAATCAGGAGAGGAGCTATACTCCCTGAGGCTGTACATGATAAGGAGCAGCACTTCAAGAGAGAGCACAAAATCAGGATCGCTGCTCCTAGAGACAGTACAGAGGCAGTGCTCCTAGAGACAGCACAGAATCAGAAGCAGCAAGTCTACAGACAGCGGGGAATCAAAAGCAGCACTCCAAGAGACAGAACAAAATCAGAAGCGGTGCTTCTTTAGACTGCACGGAAACATGAGCAGTGCCCACAAGAACAGCACGGAATGAAAAGCAGCGCGCCTAACCACAGCAGGAGCTGTGCTATAAGAACAGCATAAAGCAGAGACCCGTACTGCTGAATCTGTACTGCTGGAGCTTGAGAAATCTCTGCTCAGAGGACCCAGAGGCTGAGATCTTATGGAAAGGGGAGGTCTGAAGGGCAGCTGAGAGTGGAAGTCCAAAGACAGCACCAAAACGGGAGCTGTGGTTTTGGGGTCCTCAGTGACTCGTTACTCGATTTTTTAGGGACAGTCGGGATTTAGGAGCTGAGGTCTCAGGGACAGAACGGACTCAGGGGTCAGAGGTGCGGCCGGAAGTGGGAGTCCTAGGGACAGCACAGAAACAGGATCCGAGGTTTTGGGACCTCGGGGACTCGTTAGTCAATATTTGAGGGACAACCAGGGCTCGGGAGCCAGGGACTGAGGGGCAGCACGGGTTGCGAGCATGAGATCATTGCTCGCTGCTTCCGGGTCCCTTTCTCCGGCCTCAAGGGGACGGTAGTGAGCAGGTATAGGCCTCGGGGGCAGCAGGGGTAACCCCCAACTCCAAGCTTCACCTCTGACCCCTCGGAATGGTATCAGTGCCCGGTGCCACCTTCGGTTACAGCGAGCCCCCCTCCAATGCCAATCACATGCACCCTTGGTGCAGGTGCGGTGCGTGAGGGCGACCCCCTCTTCATTGTGCGTGCGCGTCCAGACCAACCTTCAGAGGGACCTGAGAGGGAGGATCTAGTATGAATTTACTCACCCGCTGGACACCATTGTGATGAGTTTCAATAAGGAAGTAGAATATTTTTGTTTTTAAACTTACGATAAATCAAAATAATGTCCCTCGCTACATAATACAGATGTGTACTGTTCTTCATCTGCCGTGTAAATTTCTTTCTACCCGCGTAAAAAAAAGTGTAAATCCACAGCACACGGGCACACAAAGGAGGCAAGTACGTAGTGTTTTGTTTCGCGTTTGCAATTACTTCAAACCACGTCATTCACGGGATGACGTTATTCCTGTCAATTGTGGAACCTCCACCTATACAAGTGTGGAGAACACAAATATACATAGTACAGCATTACCAGCTAAGGGTATGACAACAAACAAATGTGAATAGAATCCGAGACTGTATTATGCACACAAATATGGGTGCGTACACACTACATAACAAAATGTGCATATACACAGACACCGTATCCTGCATACAAACACGATACATGGGTCCTCATGTATGGTATTAACATAATTTCATACAATCTTTGGGTTCTGGAAACATTTACACCTCGCTCTGCCTTTGGGTTGACCCAACCCCTTGGTACCAGTGCTTGCCTTGAGTACTTACACGGGCGTATACACACGCACCTCACGCGCAGATTAATACACACGTGAACAACTGATACTCACGCAGGTGCATACAGTAAACATTTGTGTTCATGTATGTATGTAACTGAACACACATATATACCACTCAAACAGTATGCATATTTCCTCTGCTCACACACGAAACCATGTGCTGGCGCTTGGTGTACAGCTCCGTGTAGGCACACACATACCACACACAAACACGATGCCCGTGTGTGGTGTTGGATAAATATCTCCGGCTGGACGCAGGTGAAAGGTTTCCCGCCCTGGCGTCTCACTCCTGCGTCTCACTCCGGATAACCAGGAACCCCAGAAGTCGCAAATGCCAGGGCTGGCGAGACACGCAAGCCCCAGAAGCCCCCTCTCTGGAGCAGCCCCTCGGTGTGTACAGAACCTGAGAGACAGAGCCCACGTGCTACTGAGTGCTACACATAGGACGGTGCACATAGGCGGTCCCATGCTGTCCACGTGCGCAGGTTTTTGGCATTCTGCAAACACATGTCCCCCTTTTCAATGTATGGAAAAGGAATTACAAAAAGTGCTGTCGGGGTAAGGACGGGTCCTGCTCTTATATGGGGCAGTTGTGGGGGGAGGGGTAGTTGTGTGCTGTGCTCGAACAGGTACAGCATATGGGGAAAGAAAGGAAGAGTCCCTGTACATGCCTGGGCAAGGGCTAGGTGAGGGCTGGGCACAAAGACGAGACAGGTAGTGAAGGGAGCAACCCCCACCACACACACACACACGCTGGCAAAGGGCTAGTGGAGGGGTCCTGTATTCACTCGGAAAGGTGCACCTGGTAAGGGGCAGGTTGAATGATGGGCGCTGTACTCAACCAGGTAAGGGGCAGGTAGAGGCTCCCTTTACTCACCCACTTAAGAGACAGGTATATGAGCCGGTCTTGTGCACTCTCGAGTGAGGAGCATTTGGAGATGGCTCCTTAAAACCCCGGGTAAGGAGCCGGTGGAGAGGTAGGAGCTGTCCTCCCATGGGTGAGGGACGGGGTGGTGATGGATGGATGGGTCATGTACTCACCAGATATGGGGCGGACAGGTGGGTGGATGGATCCTGCACACACACGGGTGAGGGACAAGTGGTGATGGATGGATGGATCCTGCACACACACGAGTAAGGGGAGGGTAAGGGAGGGTCGTCTACTCACCTGGGCTAAGGGCCGGTCGAGTGATGGGCCCTACACTCACCCAGGTAAAGGTGCAGGCAGGGAGAAGAATACGAGCTCTGCTCTCTCGGGTGAGGGACAGGTCTGCACACACTTGTGGAAGGCGGAGCCTGTTCTCACCCTGTTAAGGGCCTGTGCTCACCTGAACATGCACGCATGTTCTTCACTAACCCGGGTATGGGTCATGCAGCTAGGGATGATGGAGTATGTGCTAACCAGAGTAAGGCCAGGCAGCTAGGGATTATGGTGTGTAGGTACTCACCCGGGTAAGGGTCAGACAGGTAGGGATGATGGTGTAGGTACTCACCAGGGTAGGGGTCAGGCATGTAGGGATGATGGTGTATGTACTCACCAGTTTAAGGGGCCGGAGGAGGGATATGGCTGCGTGTAAATCCGATTCTAGTACAGACCTGGTTCGGGAGTAGGATATTTGATAATTTGGGTTTACGGTGCATGGTTCTGTACCCTTTTGCACGTGTGGGAAGTCCTGAAGGGGTTGTATTCGGCTCCCCTGCCTCTGAGTGTACAGCCAGAGGCTGACCCTAGGAAGGATACCTAGGTGCAGTACTCACTGTGCTCAGAAGATGTGCAGCACCGGCCCCTGCTGGAAAATGTGAAGCGGGTGGGTGGTGAACTTTACTATATCAGAGTCAAACAGCATGCCCTAAGCAAGGAATCCCTGGTCATTTGCTTTATTCTGTGTTAGTAATGCACCCGCCCCTTAAGCCCGATCAGTGGCTCGGTTTATTAATGCATTCATTCCAGGATTTTGTGTATAAGCCTGAATTCTGGCAGGTGTACTCTGCCTTTCATCCTTCAGAAGTCGATCAAACGAGTACCATTGACTTGGGTAACCATAAACGTCTGTTATTTCAGCGCCAAGAGACCGCACTGAAAGCGCTTTACGAATACAAGTTGTTAAATTTAACTCACACGCTGTCCAACACCTGCGTGGGGTACAATACCCACCTCTTTAGAAGCCTGTATCACTTACCACAGTCACTGTGAGCTTTCCTCGGTCTGTGAGTGTGGGTGCTCACTCTTCACCATGGAGTGACCTGCTCTACTCTCGCGCCCTTGCTCAGCCCTCCCACCCTTCACTGCCGCACTCCTAGAGTTGAGGCGCGCTCCACTCCTTCCAACAGCTGCGTCTTGCACTCACTCTGCGCCGGTCAGTCCTATCCCACCTAAGGCTGCGAGTCTGGCACTAGTGAGTGTACTCTCTACAGCAGTTCTTTGTGCTCAGTTCCGCCCCCACACATACTTTTTAAGTTCTCCCAAGCGCCAGTCCAAAGTTGAGGTGCACCTTGCACTTACCTCACCGGACGTCCGTGCGCTCCCGGATTGAGAACCCTCCCTTCCGAGTGGGGGCTCTGCTGCTCGCCGCACACTCTGGAGCCAGAGGAATAAGCAGCTTCCCTTCATCCCCTCCCCGCCCCTCTCCTGTGCCACAGCGCCCACCCTTGAGTAGCTCTCCTTCAGTGGGCGAGGGAGCTATGCGTGACCAGCACCTCGCAGACTCTGAGGAGGAGTGTTTGCCTGAGGAGCGCTTTATCCTGGCCCACCCCCTGATGTCCAGCACAGGGTACCTGTGGGTGTGGGGCCAGTCTTCATTAGGAGCAGAGCTCTGCTGTCAGAGCCATATATCTCTCACAGAAGTGCACAGATGCCACAAGGCACTTTCGAACGCGGTATCTTCGGCATAATGCGATTTCGTTATTTTTCTCGTCATTTATGTTACCGTTAAAGCTGTGCACTTCTTTCATTTCTGGCCAGTGTTCGCGATGTACACAAAGTGCAGCTAAATGATAAATGCAACCCTGCCCCTCCGCCCCAATGGCAATTAAAGGACTGCTGGGTGGGTGGGGGGTGGGGGGTCGATGCGGGGTCGCTGTTTTTATCAGACTTGTGGAGAAAGTAAGCAGGGGCTGCTCGAGTTAACGAGTGCTATTGACAGCTTTGAAATACAGGAGGCGGGTCACTTCAGGTAACCCCCTCGGAGCCGCCGGCGGGAAGAAGCTTATAGAAAACAAAGCGCGGGAGCCTGCGCTTCATTTATTTATTTATTTTCTTGGCCGGATTTGCGCAAATTCGGCCAATTATTTTTTTTAAAAAAGACTTTTTTGGGGCCTGGGGGTCCTTGTCGGACCCCCTGAGCAGGCCTAGGGGGTCAGGGTGTTTCTACCCTGCCCCCTTTTCTTGTTTTTTACCCTTTTTTCTACTGTTCTCTTGTGACTCGGTTACCGAGTCACAAGATGGCTGCCAACACTTCCTGGTTTGGAGTGTTGGCAGCCAATCACAATGAAGCTCATGCTCGGGAGGGTTCGCAAATCCTCCTCTGTGCTCAGATATATACATTTTTATTTTTTGAATTTCCCAGCAACTATTGAACGGATTTACACCATTTAAAAAAAAGGTCGCTTTCTGGACCAAGACCTACCTTTTTGCCACATTTGGTGAAATTCCGTTCCGCAGTTCGGTCTGTAGCTTTGTCTAAAATTCCTATGGAAATTAACATGGGGAAAATGTGTTTTGGGACCCCCCTTTTTTCACGGCCCCCGCTTGACGAATTACCCCGAAACTTTCAGGACAGGAGCTGACCTGAGTGAACCATTAGTTTTGAAAATAATGTGAAGATTCGTCAAACAGCGCCAAAGATATTGGCAAAAGAAAAATGCTTTTTGAATAGAAACAAGGTCCTAACTATAACTACCTACTGGCGACCGCCAGTAGGTAATATATATATATATGATTTCTTTTTCGTTTGGCGCAAATACTGTGTTGCAGCTCTGGGAGTGGGGTGTGGTGTCGGGAACAGCCCCCAACCCATAAATCCAAAATAACTCCGAAAGAGAGTCACACACACTCAAAATTAAGTTACAGATATTTATAATAAGAGTTCTCCATCCCCTGCTACATGTTTCAGCTTTACAACCTTGCACATGCACTATAACTATAACTCGCACCCCTCCATGCACAGTTTTCTCATCAATACTTTTACAGCAAATGTTGAAATGATATCAATGATGTCTTAGAAGATGTCATGAGTGATGTAATATGTGTGGTAATTAACAGTGCATGGTGAGGGCACGAGTTATAGTTACATTAGGTCAGGAGTTATAATTCTTTGAGATAACTCTAACTATAGCTGCTGAATTTCTATGGTTTTGTGTGTGTAAAATCTAAACCTAACTATAATGCCCGGTAACCTTTGTTTTTTAGTGACTTTCTAAGGTTTTATTAATTCTATTTCCTAACTAAATCATCCTTGTAACCTTTGTTTTTTTCAGTGAATTTCTATGGTCTTTTAATGCTATTTCCTAACAATAACATCCCTTGTAACCTTTGTTTTCTTCAGTGAATTTCTAGGCTTTTTTTTAACATAAAGTAATATTTAGTTACCATATATTAATCTAACCATGCCTGCTTATGGCACTGCGGCCAACCCCCTCCACATGCAGTCAACCCCATACAATGCACGGCCTTGGACTGTGTGCAAAGGGGGATTGGCCGTAAGGCTTGGGCTGCAGCCTGGCCCTCTGGCCAAACCCCTCACCCAGCCAACACAGGAGGGGGGCATGCAGACCTCTCTCTGGGCCTATATCAGCCTGAGGACCCAATCCCTGGGGCCTGGCATATTTTGTGGGGGAGTAGGGCATGTGTCCCCCTCCGTGGGCTGATTTTTATCCCGGGGACCCCATCTCCTGGGGCCCAGCATATTTTTTAAGGTAGAGGTATATGGCCCCCTCCCCATTCCATTTTTGTTGCTGGGGACCTCATCCCATGGGCCCTTTTCAGACCCCATCCCCAGAGACCCAGCACCTTCTGCAAATGGGGAGATTGGCATGCCACTTTGTGCCCCCTACCAGTGAATTCTAAAGGCCGGGCCCTGGGAGATGGGGTCCCTGGTGCCAAAATCAGCCTGGGGAGCGGTCCCACACGTGACCCCCCTCATACACAATTATATTTATTATAACCCACCCTGGGACGTGACCCACATGGTGGGCATAAAAAGAAAACAAGCATATTAGATCTCACTTGTTTTTTTTTATTTCGCTGCGGATTCACAGATCCTCTATGAATTTGTGGCAACATTTAAAAAATTACATTTCTGGGGCCCGGAGGGGTCCTTTGGGAACCCACCACCAGGCCAAAGGGGTCGGGGTATTCCTATCCTTCCCCTTGCCTTTTCTTCTTTGTGTTTTTCTGAGTCCCAACATGGCTGCCACCACTTCCTAGTTGAAGTGGCGGCAGCCAACCAGATCTCAGCATGAGATCTGTTGGATCCGCTGACCCTAATTGTCCTTCGATATGCATAACTCTTTTTTCTTTAATAATTCCAAAACGACTAAATGTATTTACACAAAATTACAAAAGGAGATCTTTCTAGACAAATAAATTGCAATGCCGTTCAGTGGTTCATGCTGTCATCATGTCGAAAATCCCTGTGGGAAAATGAATGGAGGAAAAGCATTTTGAGATCCCCCATTTTCTCATCAGTGATGTCACGACCATGTCATGAGTGATATATATATATATATATTATCTACTAGCGGTCGCCAGTAGATAGTTATAGTTACAACCTATTATCCATAGGAAATCCGCGACATTCTATTTGAAATAACTCTCTTGCCGGTTGACGTATCTTCGCAAAATTTTCAAACTTTGTGGGGCGCTCCGGTCCGCTCCTACCCTGAAAGTCTCGGGGGATTCGTCAAGCGGGGCCGAGAAAAAGGGGGTCCCAAAACGCGTTTTCCCCATGCAATTTTCCATAGGAAACTTTAGACACGGCTACAGCCCGAACTGCTGAACGGAATTACACCAAATTTGGCAAAGAGGTAGTTCTTGGTTCAGAAAGAACCCTTTTTGTTAAATGGTGTAAATCCGTTCAGTAGTTGCTAAGAAAATCAAAAGTAAAAAGATAGATATATCTAGGGCCGCGGATCCTCCCGAGCACGAGCTTTATGTTAATTGGCTGTCAACACTCCAAATCAGGAAGTGTTGGCAGCCATTTTGTCCCTCGGTAGAACCGAGGGACAGAAACAAGTGCGCAAAGCGCACAAAGGGGGCAGGGTAGAAACACCCTGACCCCCTAGGTCTGCTCAGGGGGTCCCACAAGGACCCCCTGAGCAAAAAAATATATATATATTTTTTTTTAAATCGGCAAAAAAACGATCGGGCCCGTAGGCCCCGCCCCTTCCTTCACCACTCTGCAAACGCACCCCCTGGCGCGTTTGCAGAGGGGGAACGAATTCCCCTTGAATACTGGGGTCCCTGGGGCCAACTAGCCCACCAGGAACCTCCAGTATGCGCCAGGGGGCTGCCTTGCAGAGAGGTGTACAGAGGCCACGCCCCTTTTTACACCTCTCTGCAACGCAGCTCTATGGCGCTTTTGGAGGTATATGGTGGGCTAGTTGCACCCCAGGGACCCTCAGGATTCAAGGGGAGTTAATCCCCCGACTTAAAACGCGCCACGGGCGCGTTTGCACAGTGGTGAAGGGAGGGGCGGGGCTTCAGGTGACATGTGTGCAAACAGGCCCCGTGGCGCGTTTTAAGATGGGGAATTAAATCTTCTTCAATCCTGAGGGTCCCTGGGGGCCAACTAGCCCAACAGGTACGTCCAGAAAGCGCCACAGAGCTGCGTTGCAGAGAGGAGTAAAAGGGTGTGGCCTCTGTACATGTCTCTGCAACGCAGCCCCTGGCGCATACTGGAGGTTCCTGGTGGGCTAGTTGGCCCGTAGGGACCCTCATGATTCAAGGGGACTTAATCCCCCAACTTAAAACGCGCCACGGGGCGCGTTTGCACAGATGACACCTCAGGCCCCGCCCCCTCCTTTCACCATTGTGCAAATATTCCTCTAAAATCAGCTGAAATACGAATTCTGATTTACTCACCTGTTATCAGGAGAGACCTCAGTGCTGCATCTTTCAGCCCAGTACTATTCCTGAAAAGTAATTTTAACCGTACTTACCAGTAACTTGAATTTCCTTCCATAGGCTAACATTGACTGGTTTCACTTGGAAATTCTTCTAAGTGTGGAGTTTTGGAACTTTAAAATATTCCTCTAAAATCAGCCGAAATACGAATTCTGATTTACTCACCTGTTATCAGGAGAGACCTCAGTGCTGCATCTTTCAGCCCAGTACTGGTCCTGAAAAGTAATTTTAACCGTACTTACCAGTAACTTGAATTTCCTTCCATAGGCTAACATTGACTGGTTTCACTTGGAAATTCTTCTAAGTGTGGAGTTTTGGAACTTTAAAATATTCCTCTAAAATCAGCCGAAATACGAATTCCGATTTACTCACCTGTTATCAGGAGAGACCTCAGTGCTGCATCTTTCAGCCCAGTACTGGTCCTGAAAAGTAATTTTAACCGTACTTACCAGTAACTTGAATTTCCTTCCATAGGCTAACATTGACTGGTTTCACTTGGAAATTCTTCTAAGTGTGGAGTTTTGGAACTTTAAAATATTCCTCTAAAATCAGCCGAAATACGAATTCCGATTTACTCACCTGTTATCAGGAGAGACCTCAGTGCTGCATCTTTCAGCCCAGTACTGATCCTCAAAAGTAATTTTAACCGTACTTACCGGTAACTTGAATTTCCTTCATAGGCTAACATTGACTGGTTTCACTTGGAAATTCTTCTAAGTGTTGATTTTTGAAACATACAAATATTCCTCTAAAATAAGCCGAAATCCGAATTCTGATTTACTCACCTGTTATCAGGAGAGACCTCAGTGCTGCATCTTTCAGCCCAGTACTGGTCCTGAAAAGTAATTTTAACCGTACTTACCAGTAACTTGAATTTCCTTACATAGGCTAACATTGACTGGTTTCACTTGGAAATTCTTCTAAGTGTGGAGTTTTGGAACTTTAAAATATTCCTCTAAAATCAGCCGAAATACGAATTCCGATTTACTCACCTGTTATCAGGAGAGACCTCAGTGCTGCATCTTTCAGCCCAGTACTGATCCTCAAAAGTAATTTTAACCGTACTTACCGGTAACTTGAATTTCCTTCATAGGCTAACATTGACTGGTTTCACTTGGAAATTCTTCTAAGTGTGGAGTTTTGGAACTTTAAAATATTCCTCTAAAATCAGCCGAAATACGAATTCCGATTTACTCACCTGTTATCAGGAGAGACCTCAGTGCTGCATCTTTCAGCCCAGTACTGATCCTCAAAAGTAATTTTAACCGTACTTACCGGTAACTTGAATTTCCTTCATAGGCTAACATTGACTGGTTTCACTTGGAAATTCTTCTAAGTGTGGAGTTTTGGAACTTTAAAATATTCCTCTAAAATCAGCCGAAATACGAATTCCGATTTACTCACCTGCTATCAGGAGAGACCTCAGTGCTGCATCTTTCAGCCCAGTACTGATCCTCAAAAGTAATTTTAACCGTACTTACCAGTAACTTGAATTTCCTTCCATAGGATTTCATTGCCTGCTTTTTGCTGAAAAAGTTTCTAAGTGTTAATTTTTGAAACATACAAATATTCCTCTAAAATCAGCCGAAATCCGAATTCAGATTTACTCACCTGTTATCAGGAGAGACCTCAGTGCTGCATCTTTCAGCCCAGTACTGGTCCTGAAAAGTAATTTTAACCGTACTTACCAGTAACTTGAATTTCCTTACATAGGCTAACATTGACTGGTTTCACTTGGAAATTCTTCTAAGTGTTGATTTTTGAAACATACAAATATTCCTCTAAAATCAGCCGAAATACGAATTCCGATTTACTCACCTGTTATAAGGAGAGACCTCAGTGCTGTATCTTTCAGCCCAGTACTGGTCCTGAAAAGTAATTTTAACCGTACTTACCAGTAACTTATATTTTCTTCCATAGGAATCCATTGTCTGGTTTTCAGCAGAAAAGTTTCAAAGTGTCGATTTTCACAAACTACAAATATTCCTTAAAAATCGCCTGTATGACTTAAACGCATTCTTTCAACTGTTTACAGGAGATGCACCAGTGCTGGATCCAGGATCCAACACTGAGTAAGAAAAAGTAACGATAACAGTTTTTACCTGCTAAGTGAATTTCCTTCCATAGGATAACATTGGTGATTCTATGAGAAAAAGTTTCTAAGTGTCAACTTTTAAAATCCAATAATATTCCTTAAAAATCACGACTGTAACCAAAACGCTTTTACTCAACTGTTTACAGGAGATGTACCAGGACTGAATCTAGGATCCAGTCCTGTGGTTAGAAAAAGTAATCCATAAAGTAACTAATTGCATTTAACTAGAAATTCACATTGAGCTGAATGTTGCATTGTGTTTGAAAATGTGTTGCCCATTGCAACAACTGTAACTACTGTACTTAAAAGTCTATTGCCTATGTGCAAAGTATTTAAACTAAAGTAATTCATTCTGAGAAAGTATTTTTTGTAATGTATTGTATAATGTAATTACAATGTAATTTAAAAAATAAAATATGTAAAAGAAATTGTTTCTAAAAATGTAGTAAATCAGTATGAAAAAAATTAATATAAAAATTAATACATTTAAAAATTGTCATTTAAAAAACCTTTGAAATTCACTGAAAAAACCGTAGGTTTCAGGCACGTTATAGTTACAAATTAGCATTTTAAAAACCTTTGAAATTCACTGAAAAAACCATAGGTTTCAGACACGTTATAGTTAGAAATTAGCATTTAAAAAACCTTTGAAATTCACTGAAAAAACCATAGGTTTTAGGGACAGTTATAGTTAGTTGGACATTGCACTCGTACAAAACCCGTGAAATTCCCCGTTATAGTTAGTTCAGCTAACTATAACTCGCGCCCAGCAATGCACTGCTGATGACGTCACATATTACATCACTCATGACATGGTCAGTGACATCACTGATGACATCACTGATGACATCTCAAATGACATCACTGATGACATCATCCACGTGATAATCTGATGCAGCTCCTCACACCCTAATATAACCTTTGATACACCCAATCTAAATTACAGAGTGCCATTCGCAAAACCATAGACACTCCAACACCAATAACTACATACCCACTCACTGATTCTTAGGTCTACACACACACATCCACTCACTCACCCGTACAGTCACTCATACTTATGGTCACTCAGTACAGGACTATCATATGCACTCTTACTCCTATATAGACACTCAAACACCGCCACTCATCCATAGAGGTACTCACACACCTAGTCAGTCATGCAAATAATTAAACACACTGCCATTTACTCACCTATACAGTTATACACACACCAGCTCACTTAATCATACAAATACTAGCACATTGTTACGCTCTTATACAATCACTGATACAAGCACACACTCATCCATACAGCCACTATCACAATCACTCACTCTCGCTTATAGCTATTTATATACTCCAATACACATATATACTGCCTTTCACATATGTAGTTACTCACACATGTACCACTGGGACATACATTCACTCACTAACACACTCTTACACACACTTACCCACCCATACAGTCTATCACAGATGCACTCTTGAAACCATCCACCCAGTGAATCACCCACTCACACATCTATGCACAGTCGCACACACCCCATCCACACAAACACTCAGGCACCCATACAGATACTCATAGAACCAATCAATAACCCATATAGACACTCATGTAGCTATTCGCAAATCCATGCATCCACTTACACACCAACAGACGGATACAGACATTCACACAGTTTAGTCACTAACCCATGCATTCAGTAAGATACGTTTAATCACTCACTTGTAGAGTCAGTCACGCACGTACTAAATCATCCATTCAGACACTTATACACCCACTCATTCTTCAATACGCCTTTCCCTATATATATTAAACATATTTAAACTTTACAGAAACACAGTCACTGGATGATGTCATCAGTGATGTCATTTGAGATGTCATCAGTGATGTCATCAGTGATGTCACTGACCATGTCATGAGTGATGTAATATGTGACGTCATCAGCAGTGCATTGCGGGCGCGAGTTATAGTTAGCTGAACTAACTATAACGGGGAATTTCACGGGTTTTGTACTGAGTGCAATGTCCAACTAACTATAACTGTCCCTAAAACCTATGGTTTTTTCAGTGAATATATATATATATATATATATATATATATATATATATATATATAGACATACATTTATCTATATATATATATATTATCTACTGGCGGTCGCCAGTAGATAGTTATAGTTAGGACCTATTTTCCATAGGAAATCCGCGACATTCTATTTGAAATAACTCTCTTGCCGGTTGACGTATCTTGCGAAATTTTCAAACTTTGTGGGGCGCTCCGGTCCGCTCCTACCCTGAAAGTCTCGGGTGATTCGTTAAGCGGTGGCCGAGAAAAAAGGGGGGTCCCAAAACGCATTTTCCCCATTCATTTTTCCATAGGAAACTTTAGACACGGCTACAGCCTGAACTGCTGAACGGAATTACACCAAGTTTGGCAAAGAGGTAGTTCTTGGTTTAGAAAGAACCCTTTTGTTAAATGGTGTAAATCCGTTCAGTAGTTGCTGAGAAAATCAAAAGTAAAAGTACATATATATCTATGGGCACGGAGGATCCGCGCACCCTCCCGATCACGAGCTGTCTGCTAATTGGCTGTCAACACTCCAAACCAGGAAGTGTTGGCAGCCATCTTGTTCCTCGGTAGAACCGAGGAACAAGAAAGCAGTAAAAAAGTGCGCAAACGCACAAAGGGGGCAGGGTAGAAACACCCTGACCCCCTAGGTCTGCTCAGGGGTCCCACAAGGACCCCCTTGGCAAAAAGCTTTTTTAAATCGGCAGGATGCGCTCAGGGTGCGCGGATCCTGCCGATAAAAATCGAGCGCGGTCTCCCGCGCTTCGATGCTAATTTGCCCCCGGGTGGGCCAAGTCCTGGGGGCATGCTGGGGGGTTATTTTATGTATGGGGGGCCTCTAGGGCCTCTCAAGCCCCGGGACTGCCACCCCCGGGGCTTTATTTGAAAGTAGCGGGAGGGCTCTGAGCCCTCCCGCAGCCCCGGGGACCACCACCTCCCCGGGGCTTCTTTATTTTTAAATTAACATGTGTGGGGGGCTCCAGCCCCCACATGCCCCAGGGACCACCACCTCCCGGGGCACTAACAGAATTGAAAATGGGGGTCCGTTAAGGACCCCGAGCCCCGGGGACCACCACCTCCCCGGGGATGTGCATTTGGATGGGAGGGGGCCGCGCGCCCCTCCTGGAGCCTGTGGTGGCCCTGGGGACCACCACCCCCAGGGCCGGCTCCTGCAGTGTCCCGGGTGCCTACCCCTGGGACACTGCTGTTTGCAATGACAGGACGGAGCCTCGCGGCTCCCGTCCTGTCATTGCAAACTGCTTTGGATATTGGAAGAGAGAGCAGGGAAACCTGCCTCGCTTCCAATATCCAAAGACAATTGCTTTTCCACACGGGGAGCAGCATGTTAGCTGCTCCCCATGTGGAAAGCAATGCCGGCTCCCGTAGGACACGGGAGCCGGCGGGACTGTGGGGGTTTGGGGACCCCCCACAGTCCCCAACCAGGAGGCCAGGCCCCGGGGGATGGGGTCCCCGGGGCAAGTAGTGGCCCTGGAGTGGGGCCACGCGGCCCCCTCCCCAGAAATAATTTAAATTTTTTTTTTTTTTTAAAGGCCTGCCCCGGGAGATGGGGTCCCCGGGGCAAAGGAGGCCTGAGGAGGGGGCCACGCAGCTCCCCTCCTTAAAAATTAATGTAAGAGTGTGGCCATGCCCCGGGGGATGGGGTCCCCGGGGTAGGATTTGGCCAGGGAGGGGGCCACGCGGCCCCCTTCCCGTTTAATTAAAAAAAAATAAAAAAGGGGATAAGGCCCTGGGGATGGGGTCTCCAGGGCCCAAAAATAGGAAAAAGGAAGGGGGCCACACAGCTCCCCTTCAGGGGGAAAAAAACGATCTGGCCGCAGGCCCCGCCCCTTCCTTCACCACTCTGCAAACGCGCCCTGGCGCGTTTGCAGATGGGGAAGTAATTCCCCTTCAATACTGGGGGTCCCTGGGGGCCAACTAGCCCACCAGGAACCTCCAGTATGCGCCAGGGGCTGCGTTGCAGAGAGGTGTACAGAGGCCACGCCCCTTTTACACCTCTCTGCAATGCAGCTCTGTGGTGCTTTTTGGATATACCTGTTGGGCTAATTGGCCCCCAGGGACCCTCAGGATTCAAGGGGAGTTAATCCCCCGACTTAAAATGCGCCACGCGGCGTGTTTGCACAGTGGTGAAGGGAGGGGGCGGGGCTTCAGGTGACATGTGTGCAAACAGGCCCCGTGGCGTGTTTTAAGATGGGGGATTAAGTCCCCTTGAATCCTGAGGGTCCCTGGAGTCCAACTAGCCCACCATGTACTTCCAAAAAGCACCACAGAGCTGCCTTGCAGAGAGGTGTAAAAAGGGGTGTGGCCTCTGTACACGTCTCTGCAACGCAGCCCCCTGGCGCATACTGGAGGTTCCTGGTGGGCTAGTTGGCCCCAGGGACCCTCATGATTAAAGGGGACTTAATCCCCAACTTAAAACGCGCCACGGGCGCATTTGCACAGATGTCACCTCAGGCCCCGCCCCTCCCTTCACCATTGTGCAAATATTCCTCTAAAATCAGCCGAAATACGAATTCCGATTTACTCACCTGTTATCAGGAGAGACCTCAGTGCTGCATCTTTCAGCCCAGTACTGATCCTGAAAAGTAATTTTAACCGTACTTACCA
The DNA here is from genome assembly GCA_963921515.1 of Calotriton arnoldi. Lineage (NCBI taxonomy): Eukaryota > Metazoa > Chordata > Amphibia > Caudata > Salamandridae > Calotriton > Calotriton arnoldi. The sequence continues at coordinate 626,255 of CAWUFW010007303.1, read as the reverse complement.
GTAACTTGAATTTCCTTCCATAGGATATCATTGCCTGCTTTTTGCTGAAAAAGTTTCTAAGTGTCGATTTTTGAAACATACAAATATTCCTCTAAAATCAGCCGGAATACGAATTCCGATTTTCACTCACCTGTTATCAGGAGAGAACCCAGTGCTGCATCTTTTAGCCCAGCACTGACCCTAAAAAGTAATTTTAACCGTACTTACCAGTAACTTGTATTTACTTCCATAGGAATCCATTGTCTGGTTTTCAGCAGAAAAGTTTCAAAGTGTCGATTTTCACAAACTACAAATATTCCTTAAAAATCGCCTGTATGACTTAAACGCATTCTTTCAACTGTTTACAGGAGATGCACCAGTGCTGGATCCATGATCCACCACTGAGTGAGAAAAGTCACGATAACACTACTTACCTGCTAAGTGAATTTCCTCCCATAGGATAACATTGGTGATTCTATGTGAAAAAGTTTCTAAGTGTCAACTTTTAAAATACAATAAAATTCCTTAAAAATCACTACTGTAACCAAAACGCTTTTACTCAACTGTTTACAGGAGATGTCCTAGGACTGAATCTAGGATTCAGTCCTGTGGTTAGAAAAGTAATCCATAAAGTAACTAATTGCATTTAGCTAGAAATTCACATTGAGCTCAATGTTGCATTGTGTTTGAAATTGTGTTGCCCATTGCAACAACTGTAACTACTGTACTTAAAAGTCTATTGCCTATTTGCAAAGTATTTAAAGTAAATTAATTCATTCTGAGAAAGTATATTTTGTAATGTAATGTATAATGTAATTACAATGTAATTTAAAAAATAAAATATCTAAAAATAAATAGTTTAAAAAAATGTAGTAAATCAGTATGAAAAAAATAAAAATAACAATTAATACATTTAAAAATTGGCAATTACAAAACCTTTGAAATTCACTGAAAAAAACCATAGGTTTCAGACATGTTATAGTTAGGAATTAGCATTTAAAAAACCTTTGAAATTCACTGAAAAAACCATAGGTTTCAGACATGTTATAGTTAGAAATTAGCATTTAAAAAACCTTTGAAATTCACTGAAAAAACCATAGGTTTCAGGCACGTTATAGTTAGAAATTAGCATTTAAAAACCTTACAAATTCACTGAAAAAACCATAGGTTTTAGGGACAGTTATAGTTACTTGGACATTGCACTCGTACAAAACCCGTGAAATTCCCCGTTATAGTTAGTTCAGCTAACTATAACTTGCGCCCCGCAATGCACTGCTGATGACGTCACATATTACATCACTCATGACATGGTCAGTGACATCACTGACGACATCATTGATGACATCTCAAATGACATCACTGATGACATCATCCATGTGATAATTTCATGCATCTTCTCACAGCCTAATATAACTTTTGATACACCCACTCTAAATTACAGACTGCCATTCTCAAAACCATAGACACTCCAATACCAATAACTACATACCAACTCACTGATTCTTAGGTCTACACACACATCCACTCACTCACCCGTACAGTCACTCATACTTACAGTCACTCAGTACAGGACTATCATATGCACTCATACACCTATATAAACACTGACACACCGCCACTCATCCATAGAGGTACTCACACACCTAGTCAGTCATGCAAAAAATAATCACACACCCATTTACTCACCTATAGAGTTATACACACACCAGCTCAATAACTCATACAAATACTAGCACATTCTTACGCTCTTATATAATAACTGATACAAGATATACTAAGATATACATTCACTCACTAACACACTGGATGGATGATTTAGTAGGTGCGTGACGGACTCTATAAGTGAGTGATTAAACGAATCTTACTGAATGCATGGGTTAGTGACTAAACTGTGTGAATGTCTGTATCTGTCTGTCTGTTGCTGTGTAAGTGGCTGCATGGATTTCTGAATAGCTACATGAGTGTCTATATGAGTTATTGATTGGTTGTCTGAGTATCTGTATGGGTGCCAGAGTGTTTGTGTGGGTGGGGTGTGTGTGATTCTGTGCATAGATGTGTGAGTGGGTGATTCACTGGGTGCATGGTTTCACGAGTGCATCTGTGATGGACTGTATGGGTGGGTGAGTGTGTGTATGGGTGTGTTAGTGAGTGAATGTATATCTCAGTCGTACATGTGTGAGTAACTACATATGTGAAAGGCAGTATATATGTGTGTTGAAGTATATAAATGGCTATAAGTGAGAGTGTGTGATTGTGAGAGTGGCTGTATGGATGAGTGTGTACTTGTATCAGTGATTGTATAAGAGTGTAAGAATGTGCTAGTATTTGTATGAGTAAGTGAGCTGGTGTGTGTATCACTGTATAGGTGAGTAAATGGCAGTGTGATTAATTATTTGCATGACTGACTAGGTGTGTGAGTACCTCTATGGATGAGTGGCGGTGTGTGAGTGTCTATGTAGGTCTATGAGTTCATATGATAGTCCTGTACTGAGTGACCATAAGTATGAGTGACTGTACGGGTGAGTGAGTGGATGTGTGTGTAGACCTAAGAATCAGTGAGTGGGTATGTAGTTATTGGTGTTGGAGTGTCTATGGTTTTGACAATGGCAGTCTGTAATTCACAGTGGGTGTATCAAAAGTTATATTAGGGTGTGAGAAGATGCATCAAATTATCACATGGATGATGTCATCAGTGATGTAATATGTGACGTCATCAGCAGTGTATTATGGGGCGCGAGTTATAGTTAGCTGAACTAACTATAACGGGGGAAATTCACGGGTTTTGTATGAGTGAAATGTCCAACTAACTATAACTGTCCCTAAAACCTATGGTTTTTTCAGTGAATTTCAAAGGGTTTTTAAATGCTAATTTCTAACTATAACGTGTCTGAAACCTATGGTTTTTTCAGTGAATTTCAAAGGTTTTTTAAATGCTAATTTCTAACTATAACGTGCCTGAAACCTATGGTTTTTTAAGTGAATTTCAAAGGTTTTTTAAATGCTAGTTTCTAACTATGCCTACAGAGGTAGGACATGTGAAGAAAGAAGAAAAAACGCACAGAAAGAAGCAAAAAAAATGCAGAAAGAAGCAACAGAAGTCCACAAAGACGAAGAAAAGTGCAGGAAGAAGCAAAAGATGTGCAGAAAGAACCAACAGAGGAGCAGAAAGAGGCCTTGTTCCAAAATCATCCTGTGCCCACAACTTTTTCCGACGTGTACTGGTGGTAACTGACTCTGAATAACCAGAGCCAGTGCTATGCTAAAAGACACTTAGAATACATTGAAAACACCTACATACACTAGGGAACACTATGCGTTGAGGTACCCCTGTGATTAGCATGACCTCCTCTGTAAGTCCCTAGTACATAATAGGGCAGGGGGATTAAAACTACCTCTTAAAACGCGCCACGGGGCGCGTTTGCACAGGGCGCGTTTGCACAGTGGTGAAGGGAGGGGGAGCTTGAGGTGACATGTGTGCAAACAGGCCCTGTGGCGCGTTTTAAGTTGCAGGATTAAGTCCCCTTGAATCCTGAGTGTCCCTGGGGCCCAATTATCCCCCCAGGTACCTACAGTTAGGACCACAGAGCTGAGTTGCAGAGAGGCGTTCCGAGGCCACGCACCTTTTTTCACCTCTCTGCAACGCAACTCTGTTGTGCTTACTGAAGGTACCTGGTGGGCTAGTTGGACTCCAGGGACCCTCAGGATTGAAGGGGACTTAATCCCCCAACTTAAAACGCGCCACAGGGCCTGTTTGCACACATGTCACCTCAAGCCCCGCCCCCTCCCTTCACCACTGTGCAAACGGTCCCCGTGGCGCGTTTTAAAGTCCCCTTGAATCATGAGGGTCCCTGGGGTCCAACTAGCCCACCCTGTACCTCCAGTATGCGCCAGGGAGCTGTGTTGCAGAGAGGTGTTCAGAGACCACACCCCTTTTTACACCTCTCTGCAACGCAGCTCTGTGGCGCTTTCTGGACGTACCTGGTGGGCTAGTTGGCCCCCAGGGACCCTCAGGATTGAAGGGGATTTAATTCCCCATCTTAAAACGCGCCACAGAGTGTGTTTGCACACATGTCTCCTCAGGCACCACCCCCTCCCTTCACCACTGTGCAAATGCGCCCCGTGGCGCGTTTTAAGTTGGGGGATTAACTCACCTTGAATCCTGAGGGTCCCTGGGGTGCAACTAGCCCACCAGCTACCTCCATTAAGCGCCACAGAGCTGCATTGCAGAGACGTGTAAAAAGGGGCGTGGCCTCAGAACACCTCTCTGCAATGCATCCCCCTGGCGCATACTGGAGGTTCCTGGTGGGCTAGTTGGCCCCTAGGGACCCCCAGTATTCAAGGGGAATTTGTTCCCCCTCTGCAAACGCGCCAGGGTGTGCATTTGCAGAGTGCTGCCAATGAGGGGGCGTGGCCTCCGGCGCGATGCCGTTTTTTTTTTTTTTTTTTTAAAAGGGGGCTGTGTGGCCCCCTTCTTTTTAATTATTTTGGGCCCTGGGGACCCCATCCCCCAGGGCCTGACCCCTTTTATTTTTGTTTTAAAAATGGAACGGGAAGGGGACCGCGTGGGCCCCCTCCCGTGGCCAACTTCGGCCCGGGACCCCATCCCCCGGGTCATTGCCACATATTTTTTTATCTTTCATGGAGGGGGCTGCGTTGCCCCTCCTCAGGCCTCCTTAGGCCCCGGGAACCCCATCCCCCGGGGCCGGCCTTTTAAAAAAAAAAAAAATGTTGTTGATAATTTGGGGGAGGGGCGCCGCGTGGCCCCCCTCCCAGGCCACTACTTGCCCCAGGGACCCCATCCCCCGGGGCTGGCCCTATCCTTTGGGGACCGTGGGGGGACCCCAACTCCCCCACGGTCCCGCCGGCTCCCCGCCTACTGCGGGAGCCGGCATTGCTTTTCCACACGGGGAACTGCTAAGATGCAGCTCCCCATGTGGAAAAGAAATTTGCTTTGAATTTTGGAAGAGAGAGCAGGTTTCCTGCTCTCTCTTCCAAAATTCAAAGCAAGTTTGCTATGATAGGACGGGAGCCGCGAGGCTCCCGCCCTGCCATAGCAAACTACAGTGTCCCGGAGGTGAGCACCCCGGGACACTGCAGGAGCCGGCCCAGGGCCATCACTGGCTCCAGGAGGGGGGCCACGCGGCCCCCCTCCCAACATCTTGAAAGCCCCGGGGAGGTGGTGGTCCCCGGGGCTCTGGGGGTCCGTAACGGACCCCCATATTTCAATATTTAGTGCCCCGGGGAGGTGGCGGTCCCCGGGGCGTGTGGGGGGGCTGGAGCCCCCCACACAGGTAATTATAATTTAAAAAAAGAAGCCCCGGGGGGTAGCAATCCCCAGGGCTGCGGGAGGGCCCAGAGTCCTCCTGCACCATTTTTTTTTTAAAGCCCTGGGGGGTGGCGGTCCCCGGGGCTTGGGGGGGCCTTAGAGGCCCCCCCACATATTATGAATAAACCCCCACATGCCCCCGGGACTTGGCCCACCCGGGGGCCAATTAACAACGAAGCGCGGGAGCCCGCGCTTCGTTTTTTTTTTTTCACGGCGGGATCCGCGTATCTTAAGCGCATCCCGCTGATTTTTAAAAATGGAAAATAGGTCCTAACTATAACTATCTACTGGCGACAGCCAGTACATAATATATATATATATATATATGTATATATATACAAAAAGAGTTGCCTCTAGGTGGGATGCACTCCCAGGTGGAAATTACGCCAAAGCAAGGGCACATGCAATGAACACAGTCCTTTTCTGGTTTACCTGCCAGACGCGTTTCGGGCCAACGCCCTCTTCAGTGGCAGACCATGTGACGTGCCGGCATGCGGCAACCACCAGTAAATCCCCATAATAATAACGCTCAGGTGAACCACCTGAAGCAATGCTTCCTGGGACTGGTGGTTCAGTAAAACCCAAGTGGGTCGCCACCGGCACTCACATTCAAAAATGTCTTAAAAGTATTGCCTATGTTCGCGCCGGCACCCCTGCATATAACAGGCACCTCCTGTTCCACAGTTAGCTGCCCCAATAAAGCAGCCCCGGACTCGCAAGTGTTTCGCGGTGGTGCAATCCCGCGACCAGGCAGGCCGCTGTACAAAATACAAAAAGAGTTGCCTCTAGGTGGGATGCACTCCCAGGTGGAAATTACGCCAAAGCAAGGGCACATGCCATGAACAAAGTCCTTTTCTGGTTTACCTGCCAGACGCGTTTCGGGCCAACGCCCTCTTCATTGGCAGACCATGTGACGTGCCGGCATGCGGCAACCACCAGTAAATCCCCATAATATTAACGCTCAGGTGAACCACCTGAAGCAATGCTTCCTGGGACTGTTGGTTCAGTAAAACCCAAGTGGGTCGCCACCGGCACTCACATTCAAAAATGTCTTAAAAGGATTGCCGATGTTCGCGCCGGCACCCCTGCATATAACAGGCACCTCCTGTTCCACAGTTAGCTGCCCCAATAAAGCAGCCCCGGACCCGCAAGTGTTTCGCGGTGGTGCAATCCCGCGACCAGGCAGGCCGCTGTACAAAATACAAAAAGAGTTGCCTCTAGGTGGGATGCACTCCCAGGTGGAAATTACGCCAAAGCAAGGGCACATGCCATGAACAAAGTCCTTTTCTTGTTTACCTGCCAGACGCGCTTCGGGCCAACGCCCTCTTCAGTGGCAGACCATGTGACGTGCCGGCATGCGGCAACCACCAGTAAATCCCCATAATAATAACGCTCAGGTGAACCACCTGAAGCAATGCTTCCTGGGACTGGTGGTTCAGTAAAACCCAAGTGGGTCGCCACCGGCACTCACATTCAAAAATGTCTTAAAAGGATTGCCGATGTTCGCGCCGGCACCCCTGCATATAACAGGCACCTCCTGTTCCACAGTTAGCTGCCCCAATAAAGCAGCCCCGGACCCGCAAGTGTTTCACTGTGGTGCAATCCCGCGACCAGGCAGGCCGCTGTACAAATTACAAAAAGAGTTGCCTCTAGGTGGAATGCACTCCCAGGTGGAAATTACGTCAAAGCAAGGGCACATGCCATGAACAAAGTCCTTTTCTGGTTTACCTGCCAGACGCGTTTCGGGCCAACGCCCTCTTCATTGGCAGACCATGTGACGTGCCGGCATGCGGCAACCACCAGTAAATCCCCATAATAATAACGCTCAGGTGAACCACCTGAAGCAATGCTTCCTGGGACTGGTGGTTCAGTAAAACCCAAGTGGGTCGCCACTGGCACTCACATTCAAAAATGTCTTAAAGGATTGCCGATGTTCGCGCCGGCACCCTGCATATAACAGGCACCTCCTGTTCCACAGTTAGCTGCCCCAATAAAGCAGCCCCGGACCCGCAAGTGTTTCACTGTGGTGCAATCCCGCGACCAGGCAGGCCGCTGTACAAATTACAAAAAGAGTTGCGTCTAGGTGGAATGCACTCCCAGGTGGAAATTACGCCAAAGCAAGGGCACATGCCATGAACAAAGTCCTTTTCTGGTTTACCTGCCAGTCGCGTTTCGGGCCAACGCCCTCTTCATTGGCAGACCATGTGACGTGCCGGCATGCGGCAACCACCAGTAAACCCCCATAATAATAACGCTCAGGTGAACCACCTGAAGCAATGCTTCCTGGGACTGGTGGTTCAGTAAAACCCAAGTGGGTCGCCACCGGCACTCACATTCAAAAATGTCTTAAAAGGATTGCCGATGTTCGCGCCGGCACCCCTGCATATAACAGGCACCTCCTGTTCCACAGTTAGCTGCCCCAATAAAGCAGCCCCGGACCCGCAAGTGTTTCGTGGTGGTGCAATCCCGCGACCAGGCAGGCTGCTGTACAAAATACAAAAAGAGTTGCCTCTAGGTGGGATGCACTCCCAGGTGGAAATTACGCCAAAGCAAGGGCACATGCCATGAACAAAGTCCTTTTCTGGTTTACCTGCCAGACGCGTTTCGGGCAAACGCCCTCTTCAGTGGCAGACCATGTGACGTGCCGGCATGCGGCAACCACCAGTAAATCCCCATAATAATAACGCTCAGGTGAACCACCTGAAGCAATGCTTCCTGGGACTGGTGGTTCAGTAAAACCCAAGTGGGTCGCCACCGGCACTCCCATTCAAAAATGTCTTAAAAGAATTGCCGATGTTCGCGCCAGCACCCCTGAGTCTGGCAGGTAAACCAGAAAAGGACTTTGTTCATGGCGTGTGCCCGTGCTTTGGCGTAATTTCCACCTGGGAGTGCATCCCACCTAGAGGCAACTCTTTTTGTATTTTGTACAGCGGCCTGCCTGGTCGCGGGATTGCACCACTGCGAAACACTTGCGGGTCCGCGGCTGCTTTATTGGGGCAGCTAATTGTGGAACAGGAGGTGCCTGTTATATGCAGGGGTGCCGGCGCGAACATCGGCAATCCTTTTAAAGACATTTTTGAATGTGAGTGCCGGCGGCGACCCACTTCGGTTTTACAGAACCACCAGTACCAGGAAGCATTGCTTCAGGTGGTTCACCTGAGCGTTATTATTATGGGAATTTACTGGTGGTTGCCGCATGCCGGCATGTCACATGGTCTGCCACTGAAGAGGGCGTTGGCCCGAAACGCGTCTGGCAGGTAAACCAGAAAAGGACTTTGTTCATGGCGTGTGCCCGTGCTTTGGCGTAATTTCCACCTGGGAGTGCATCCCACCTAGAGGCAACTCTTTTTGTATTTTGTACAGCGGCCTGCCTGGTCGCGGGATTGCACCACTGCGAAACACTTGCGGGTCCGCGGCTGCTTTATTGGGGCAGCTAATTGTGGAACAGGAGGTGCCTGTTATATGCAGGGGTGCCGGCGCGAACATCGGCAATCCTTTTAAAGACATTTTTTAATGTGAGTGCCGGCGGCGACCCACTTGGGTTTTACAGAACCACCACTCCCAGGAAGCATTGCTTCAGGTGGTTCACCTGAGCGGTATTATTATGGGGATTTACTGGTGGTTGCCGCATGCCGGCACGTCACATGGTCTGCCACTGAAGAGGGCGTTGGCCCGAAACGCGTCTGGCAGGTAAACCAGAAAATGACTTTGTTCATGGCGTGTGCCCGTGCTTTGGCGTAATTTCCACCTGGGAGTGCATCCCACCTAGAGGCAACTCTTTTTGTATTTTGTACAGCGGCCTGCCTGGTCGCGGGATTGCACCACTGCGAAACACTTACGGGTCCGCGGCTGCTTTATTGGGGCAGCTAATTGTGGAACAGGAGGTGCCTGTTATATGCAGGGGTGCCGGCGCGAACATCGGCAATCCTTTTAAAGACATTTTTTTATGTGAGTGCCGGCGGCGACCCACTTGGGTTTTACAGAACCACCAGTCCCAGTAAGCATTGCTTCAGGTGGTTCACCTGAGCGTTATTATTATGGGGATTTACTGGTTGTTGCCGCATGCCGGCACGTCACATGGTCTGCCACTGAAGAGGGCGTTGGCCCGAAACGCGTCTGGCAGGTAAACCAGAAAAGGACTTTGTTCATGGCGTGTGCCCGTGCTTTGGCGTAATTTCCACCTGGGAGTGCATCCCACCTAGAGGCAACTCTTTTTGTATTTTGTACAGCGGCCTGCCTGGTCGCGGGATTGCACCACTGCGAAACACTTGCGGGTCCGTGGCTGCTTTATTGGGGCAGCTAATTGTGGAACAGGAGGTGCCTGTTATATGCAGGGGTGCCGGCGCGAACATCGGCAATCCTTTTAAAGACATTTTTGAATGTGAGTGTCGGCGGCGACCCACTTGGGTTTTACAGAACCACCAGTCCCAGGAAGCATTGCTTCAGGTGGTTCACCTGAGCGTTATTATTATAGGGATTTACTGGTGGTTGCCGTATGCCGGCACGTCACATGGTCTGCCACTGAAGAGGGCGTTGGCCCGAAACGCGTCTGGCATGTAAACCAGAAAAGGACTTTGTTCATGGCGTGTGCCCGTGCTTTGGCGTAATTTCCACCTGGGAGTGCATCCCACCTAGAGGCAACTCTTTTTGTATTTTGTACAGCGGCCTGCCTGGTCGCGGGATTGCACCACTGCGAAACACTTGCGGGTCCGCGGCTGCTTTATTGGGGCAGCTAATTGTGGAACAGGAGGTGCCTGTTATATGCAGGGGTGCCGGCACGAACATCGGCAATCCTTTTAAAGACATTTTTGAATGTGAGTGCCGGCGGCGACCCACTTGGGTTTTACAGAACCACCAGTCCCAGGAAGCATTGATTCAGGTGGTTCACCTGAGCGTTATTATTATGGGGATTTACTGGTGGTTGCCGCATGCTGGCACGTCACATGGTCTGCCACTGAAGAGGGCGTTGGCCCGAAACGTGTCTGGCAGGTAAACCAGAAAAGGACTTTGTTCATGGCGTGTGCCCGTGCTTTGGCGTAATTTCCACCTGGGAGTGCATCCCACCTAGAGGCAACTCTTTTTGTATTTTGTACAGCGGCCTGCCTGGTCGCGGGATTGCACCACTGCGAAACACTTGCGGGTCCGCGGCTGCTTTATTGGGGCAGCTAATTGTGGAACAGGAGGTGCCTGTTATATGCAGGGGTGCCGGCGCGAACATCGGCAATCCTTTTAAAGACATTTTTGAATGTGAGTGCCGGCGGCGACCCACATGGGTTTTACAGAACCACCAGTCCCAGGAAGCATTGCTTCAGGTGGTTCACCTGAGCGTTATTATTATGGGGATTTACTGGTGGTTGCCGCATGCCGGCACGTCACATGGTCTGCCACTGAAGAGGGCGTTGGCCCGAAACGCGTCTGGCAGGTAAACCAGAAAAGGACTTTGTTCATGGCGTGTGCCCGTGCTTTGGCGTAATTTCCACCTGGGAGTGCATCCCACCTAGAGGCAACTCTTTTTGTATTTTGTACAGCGGCCTGGCTGGTCGCGGGATTGCACCACTGCGAAACACTTGCGGGTCCGCGGCTGCTTTATTGGAGCAGCTAATTGTGGAACAGGAGGTGCCTGTTATATGCAGGGGTGCCGGCGCGAACATCGGCAATCCTTTTAAAGACATTTTTGAATGTGCGTGCCGGCGGCGACCCGCTTGGGTTTTACAGAACCACCAATCCCAGGAAGCATTGCTTCAGGTGGTTCACCTGAGCGTTATTATTATGGGGATTTACTGGTGGTTGCCGCATGCCGGCACGTCACATGGTCTGCCACTGAAGAGGGGGTTGGCCCGAAACGCGTCTGGCAGGTAAACCAGAAAAGGACTTTGTTCATGGCGTGTGCCCGTGCTTTGGCGTAATTTCCACCTGGGAGTGCATCCCACCTAGAGGCAACTCTTTTTGTAATATGTATATATATATATATATATAAAAGCTCCAAGGTCACCCAGCTGGTGACAGTGCACTCTGGAATCAGTAATCCCCAACAGGCTCAGCTGGTCACAGGCATAGCCTGATGCGTTTCGGAATACCTCCTTAATCATAGGCTTGTTTCAAATGACACATTGCATTACATGCCACACCTTTATTCAAGATCCGCTGCCTCGAGGCCTGCTTTCTTATTTTTTGTAAAAATTTTTTGGAGGGGGGCCCCCTTCTAAGGCAACTACTGGCCCCAAGGACTCCATCCCCTGGGGCCTGGCCATCCTGCATTTTTTTTCGGAAGTGGTGCCACGTGGCCCCCTCCTAAGGCCTTCCTATGTTTTTTTATTTAAAAAAAAAAAAAAATCCTGGGAGGGGGGCCACGTGGCCCCCCTCCCCAGGGCCACTTCTGGCCCCGGGGACCCCATCCCCGGCCCTTAAGTTAGGGAACGTGGGGGGAGCCCCAATGCCCCCATGGTCCCTGCCGGCTCCCCGCCTCCTGCGGGAGCCGGCATTGCTTTTGGGCAAGGGGAGCTGCTAACATGCAGCTCCCCTTGCCCAAGAGCAATGCTGCTTTGCTTCGGTTTCCTGCTCTCGCTTCAATGAAGCATAGCAGTGTTTGCTATGACAGGGCGGGAGCCGTCCTCCCGCCCTGCCATAGCAAACAGCAATGTCCTGGGGTGGGCACGCCGGGACATTGCAGGAGCCGGCCCTGGGGGGTGGCGGTCCCCAGGGACATCAAGGGCTCCAGGAGGGGGGCCGCGCGGCCCCCCTCCCTTCAAGTACAAAGCCCCGGGAAGGTGGTGGTCCCCGGGGCTTGGGGGCCCACGAGGCCCCCCTCATTAATGAAGTATGCCCCGGGGAGCTGGGGGTCCCCGGGGCTTGGGGGGGCCTGCGAGACCCCCCACCTATAACTAATCAAAGCCCTGGGGAGGTAGTGGTCCCCGGGGCTAGGGGGGGCCCGCAAGGCCCCCCATTAATAAAAAAAAGCCCCGGTGAGGTGGCGGTCCCCGGGGCTTGGGGGGCCTGCGAGGCCCTCTCATAATTAATAAAGTCCCGGGGAGGTGGCGGTCCCCGGGGCTGTGGGGGGGCCATGTGCTCCGCGCACATAATAAATTAAGCCCCGGGGAGGTGTCCCCCCCGCACATAAAAAATTAAGCCCTGGGGAGGTGGCGGTCCCTGCGCAAATTCAGCCAATTTATTTTTTGCAAAAATGCTTTGTTTGGCCCTGGGGTTCCTTGGGGGACCCCCTGAGCAGGCCTAGGGGGTCAGGGTGTTTCTACCCTGCCCCCTTTTCTTGTTTTTCTTCTTTTCCTTTTTCTTGTGACTCGATTACTGAGTCACAAGATGGCTGCCAACACTTCCTGGTTTGGAGTGTTGGCAGCCAATCATAATGAAGCTCGTGCTCGGGAGGATTCGCGAATCCTCCTCGGTGCTCAGATATCGATATTTTTCTTTTTTTAATTTCTCAAGAACTACTGAACGGATTGACACCATTTAAAAAGAAGGTTGCTTTCTGAACCAAGAGCTACTTTTCTGCCAAATTTGGTGTAATTCCATTCAGCAGTTCGGGCTGTAGCCGTGTCTAAAGTTCCTATGGAAATTAACATGGGGAGAATGCATTTTGGGACCCCCCTTTTTTCTCAGCCCCCGCTTGCCGAATTACCCTGAAACTTTCAAGACCGGAGCTGACCTGAGCGAACCATTAGTTTTGAAAATTTCACGAAGATTCGTCAAACGGCGCCAAAGATATTAGCAAAAGAAAAAACGCTTTTTCAATAAAGGTCCTAACTATAACTACCTACTGGCAACCGCCAGTAGGTAATATATATATATATATAAAGTCACTGAAAAATCAAAGGTTACAGGGACATAATAGTTAGGCTCAGATTTCACTCGAGCAAAACCATAGATATTCAGCAGTTATAGTTACTTGAGCTAAATATAACTTATGCTCCGTAATGCACTGCTTATGACCTCACATAATATATAATTTATGACATGGTCAGTGGCATCACTGATAACATCTCAAATGGCATCACTGAAAACATCAAGTGAGTGTAAGCATTTTTAATATGGGTGTTAAACATACATACTAACCTACTACAAAAGTAAAATTAGTATACTGGGTGCTCTACTATTGAGTGATATTACTTCTAAAATATAAAAAGTGAGTGGGCCCCAGGGATTGCCAACTTCCCTGGGCTATGTTAAAAAGTAAAATGGGGGGCCTTTTGCACCCCCTGTTCCCCAGGGTCACCACCTCCTTGGGGCTAAATTGTTTGTTTCGGGGGCCTTGTGGACCCCCTTGGGCACTGGGTGCCACCACCTCCCTGGGGCTGGCTCATGCTTACGGAAGAAGGGGGGCCCCCTCTTGGAGCCATACATGGCCCTGGGGACTGCCACCCCCAGGTCTGGCTTCTGCTATATCCTGGGGTGCCACCCCGGGACATAGCTGTTTGCCCTGACTTGACAGGACCTTTGACAGCTCCCACAAAGTCAGAGCCAACATTCTGTTTCCAGCAAGCGAGAGCTGACAAAATGCTCTTGCTAGCTGGAAGTGGAGGTTTCATCTGTTTCCCTGCCTGCTGTCAATTGGGCAAGGAAACAGACAAAAGGATTGCTCCTACATGGACTGTGCAGCAGCAATGCTGGATCCCGCATGAGGCAAGGAGCCAGCAGGGACCCCATAGCACACTGGATGTCCTGGGGGCACCCCTGAAACAAGACCTGACCCTTGGGGGATGTAGGTCCCCGGACATGGCCCCCTCCCCATTGGAAAATTCCCAGGTCACGGGGGATGGGATCCCCTGGGCTGAAACCGGCCCAGGGGTGGGGGCCACGTGACCCCCTTCTCTTTAAATTATCATTATTATGAAGACAGGCCCCAGGGGAATGGGTACCCGGGGCCAAAATCGGCCATGAGGAGGGGAGCTTCACAGGTCAGGTCCTAGGGGATGGGGTCCCCAGGGCCGAATTTGGCCGCTTCCCTTTAAATTATGATTATTATGAATCCGGGACCCAGGACATGGGGTACCAGCTGCAAAATCGGCCATGGGGAGGGGGACCGTGGGGCACTGCTCCCCTATTCAATGAATTCTGGCCCCAGGGGATGGGTTAATCTGTGGGAAATGGACTATTGTACTTTATGAAACCTCTATTAGTTAATGCATAGCAGAGGTATGTGTCTGTAACCAGAGATCCATGGAATTGAATCCTTGTTGGAGCAGTGAAGAATGGTTACAAGCATAACACAGGCCACTGCAGCCCCTTTGGCACAGGGGCCTGTGTTATGCCCTTTTAAAAAGCACACACTTCACAGCTCAGCTTGTAACCCACTCAGACACTCATGCACCCACTCACAGATCCACTTAAAGACTTAAGCACCCACTCACAGATCCACTCAGAGACTGACACACCCACTCACAGACCCACCCAGACACTGAAGCATCCACTCACAAACCCACTCAGCGACTCATGCACCCATGCACAGTCCTACTCAGAAACTCACTCACCCAGTTACAGACCCACTCAGACACTGATGCATCAACTCACAGACCGACTCAGAGACACACACCCAGTCACAGACCCACTCAGACATTGATACACTCACTCACTGATCCAGTCAGAGACTCACTCACCCATTCACAGACCCAATCTGAGGCTCATGCAACTACTCACATACCCACTGAAAGAGTCATGCACTCACTCATAAAGCCACTCAGACACTCACAGACCCACTCACATACCTACTCAGACACTTATGCACCCACTCACAGACCCATTTAGACACTCATGCATCCACTCACTGACCCACTCACAGCCTCATGCAGACACTCACAGACCAACTCATACTCACGCATCCACTCACAGACCCACTTCGAGACTCATGTACTCATTCACAGACCCCCTCAGAAACTCAGGTACCCAGTCAAAACCCCACTCAGAGACTCATGCGCTTACTCACTGACCCACTTAGACACTCACACATCTACTCACAGATCTATTCAGAGACTCACACACCTACTCACAGACCCACTCAGACACTCATGCACCCACTCATAGACCCACTTAGTCACACACCCACTCACAACCCACTAAGAAACTCACGCAGCCACTCACAAACTCACTCAGACTCATGCACCCACTCACACACCTACTCACAGACTCATGCACCCACACACAGACCCATTCAGAGACTCACTCACTGACCCACTCAAAGACTTGTGTACTCACTCACAGACCCACTCACATGCACACACACACACACACACACACAGTCACTGACTCACTCAGATACTCATGCACCCACTTAAAGACCCACTCAAACACTCATGTACAAACTCAGAGACTGACTCGGACACTCATGCACCCACTAACAGACTAACTCAGACTCATACACTCACTTGCTGACCCACTCAGAGACTCCTGCTCCCGTTCACATACCCAGTGAGACACTTATGCAGCCACTCGCAGACCCACTGAGACACTCACACACCCACTGACAGACCCACTGAGACGCTCATGCACTCACTCACACACTTACTCTAAAATTTTACAGTTTAAACTTCGGAAATAAAATATTAAAAAACCTTAGAAATTCACTTAAAAAATAAAGATTACAGGGACATTGTAGTTAAGAAACAGAATTAAAAAAAACTAATTAATTCACTGACAAAGCACTTCTTATGACCTCACATCGTCAATAGCCTTTATAGTTGTATCCCACATGATTTGGGAATAAAGACATGCCGTCATTTTTTGAGGAACAGATCTTTATCTTATCTGTTCCACACAGAGATGTTAATTGACATGTGTATGTCTGTTTGACCCAAAACTTTTTCGTTCTTGACAAACAGATATATCGACAAACCCTTGGGACCACGATGGGAACCTGCTTCGCCCCTAGCTTTGCGGGGTTGTACCTCGGCTGGTGGGAGGAGCAGGTTGTCAGCAAAATGAAATCATACAAAGAACATGTGGCAATATGGATAAGATTTATTGACGAAATGTTTTGTATATGGAAGGGAAGTAGTGAACAAGCAAATCATTTTGTAGAGACACTAAACAATAACACACTTAATCTGAAATTCAGCAGCCAACAGAGTAAGGAAACCATTAATTTCTTAGATCTGAGATTACAGGTAAAAGACAAACAGTTAATCAGTTACCTGTTTAGAAAAGAGACAGCTGGGAAAAGTCTGTTACATGCCAGGAGCTGCCATCCTGAGAATCTGATACGCAGTATCCCTCTAGACGAATTATTAAGAGCCAAAAGGAATAGTAGTACCCTAGAAGTATACGAGAGTGAGAAGACGGTGATGGTGAAAAGATTCCTAGATAGAGGGAACACATGAACTGTGATAAACAGAGCTTGTCTTGAAGTAGATAAACGAGAAAGAAATGATCTACTGCAACAGAAAGCGAAGGTTGGTGATGATGCAAACAATAAAATTAGATTTATTACAACTTACAGTAAACAATCTAAACTAGTCAGAAAAAGTTTGGACACATTTTGGAATGTCTTTCAAACAGATAGAGATCTCACATATTTTGTAGAAAACTATCCCCAGATCACGTTTAGAAAAGCCAAGTCACTTAAGGACATTATTTTCCGTACTCTGGTGACCCCTGCCTCTAAACTGAGCACTATACAAGGATTTTTTGTATGTGGCAATTGCAAAGCCTGCAAATATAGCTGCAATTGTAAAAAAGTTAGATTGTCCTCTGAAAGTCAACCATTCGTGATTCCCAAACATGTGTCATGCAATACGGACCATGCAGTTTATGCCCTCAAATGCCCATGTGAAAAATATTACATTGGGAGTACGATTCACAAAGTGAAGAAAGGGATCCTTGAGCATTTAAGGGCAATAAAAAACAACAACAAACAGTATCCTATGGCCAGACATTTTAAGACACAGCACAATCAAAATAGCAATTTGCTATCATTTTGTGTATTGAACATCATCCCAGTCAGAGGGAGAGGGGGTGATAGAGTGTTAGAACTCAGGCGTCTTGAGTCAAGGATGATAATTGAATATCACACGATGCACCCATTGGGACATAATAATGATGATGAATTATCAGTACATTTGGGGTAGCAGCTAACCGGCCAGCCAAGGTATTTAGAGAAGCCGCATAACGAACATGAATCTGTAAAAAAAAAATTAACTATTTTTACTCTCACATTTTTTGTTTTATTATTATTATTTTCGTTGTAGCACGTAAGAGGTTTTACACTGTAAAGTTAATGGGATTTTTTTGTACATCTCTTGCAGATCTCTTTACTAATATTGTGAGGCGAATTAAGGCAATTTGAACAACTGATAATATAGGTCGACGAATGCGTATAATCGATAGAGAGAACTGACATCCATATAAAAGGACAATACCTACCAGGAGGATGAATGTTGAAAGTTGTACACCAACTGCAGAGCTGAGAATAATATGAAAGTTGGATCAGTAAATCAGGAGACTTGTGAGAATGGGGATACACAAGTTGTGAGGCGCACTGGCGCCAAGAATGAATTTTCACCCAATATCTCTAGGAAGGCAACCCCTTGATAGAGATCGCAATATGCCCACAGGGGCAGAATTGTAAGTACGATGCATTTTAGGAGGCAATTCCTTCCATAAATCAGATTGCACTGATAGGACGTGACACTGCTCATTGGCTTGATTATGTATGAATCCCAATACATGATTTTGTTCTCATGGTTATAACAAAAAAACTTATTTAATTGAAGTATAGGTTGCTTAAGCATAAGAGAGCGCATTAAAACATCCAATCACATTGGCACAGCATGATCTTGTCCGCGACCGATAAAGTGGTTACTGGTTTGAATTAAAAAACCGTAGTGAACAAAAGAGATATTTGCGCATACTACAACAATGTAGAAAATTGACCGATACGGAATTTAATGCTGTTTAAAATAACTTAATATCTTCGATATGCTGGTAACCTCAATACATTCACCTTAACACATTTTGTATCCAATATGAATTTAATATTGAATGAATGTAAGAAAATACATAATGTTTTTTCTGTGATCTATGAAGTCTGTTCGCCATGTCTATTACACCAAAATAACACGTGATGTTTATTTAAATCAAGGTGCACTGCAACTGTGTTACTCGTGATCAAGGAGACTTGCTCTCCGAAACGCGTTGAGTTGCATTGGCAATAAACCTGCTTGAAAGCATTTTGGGCTGTGGTGTGTTGTTTTACGGAGACAGAGAGGACGACACGGTTTTGGAATATATATATATATATATATATATATATATATTATCTACTGGCGGTCGCCAGTAGATAGTTATAGTTAGGAGCTATTATCCATAGGAAATCCGCGACATTCTATTTGAAATAACGTTGGCGCCAGTAGACGAATCTTCGCGAAAGTTTCCAACTTGTTGGGGCGCTCCGCTCCTACCCTGAAAGTCTCGGGTTGATTCGTCAAGCGGGGGCCGAGAAAAAAGGGGGTCCCAAAACGCGTTTTCCCCATTCATTTTTCCATAGGAACCTTTAGTCGCAGCTACAGCCCGAACTGCTGAACGGAATTACACCAAATTTGGCCAAGAGGTAGCCCTTGGTTCAGACTAGTGCCTTTGGCTTAAATGGTGTAAATCCGTTCAGTAGTTCCTGAGAAATTCACAAGTAAAGTCACATATATATCTATGGCCGAGTAGGGTCCGCGTACCCTCAGCGCACCCTGCGCGCACCGTCCCGATCACGAGCTGCATGCTAATTGGCTGTCAGCTGGCTGTCAACACTCCAAACCAGGAAGTGTTGGCAGCCATATTGTCCCTCGGTAGAACCGAGGCACAAAAACAAGTGTGCAAAACGCACAAAGGGGGCAGGGTAGAAACACCCTGACCCCTAGGTCTGCTCAGGGGTCCCACAAGGACCCCCTGGGCAGAAAAAGCATTTTTTTTTAAATCGGCAGGATGCGCTCAGGGTGCGCGGATCCTGCCGATTAGAAAAACCCCAGAGGAAACAAGTGCGCAAACGCACAAAGGGTGCAGGGTAGAAACACCCTGACCCCTAGGTCTGCTCAGGGGGTCCCACAAGGACCCCCTGGGCAGAAAAAGCATTTTTTAAAAATAAAAATTGGCGGGATGCGCTCAGGGTGCGCGGATCCCGCCGAGAAAAAAATCGAAGCGCGGTCTCCCGCGCTTGTTAGTTAATTTGCCCTCGGGTGGGCCAAGTCCCGGGGGCATGGTGGGGGTTTAGATTTAATGTGGGGGGCCTCTAAGGCTCCCATGCCCCGGGGACCGCCACCCCGGGGCTTTAAAAACATAATGGTGCGGGAGGGCTCTTGGCCCTCCCGCAGCCCCGGGGACCGCCACCCCCCCGGGGCTTCTTTTTTTAAAAACATTTTTGACCTGTATGGGGGGGATCCAGCCCCCCCAAACGCCCCGGGGACCGCCACCTCCCCGGGGCTGTGCACTGGATGGGAGGGGGGCCGCGCGGCCCCCCTCCTGGAGCCCTTGATGGCCCTGGGGACCGCCACCCCCAGGGTCGGCTCCTGCAGTGTCCCGGGGTGCCTACCCCGGGACACTGATGTTTGCAATGACAGGACGGAGCCTCGCGGCTCCGTCCTGTCATTGCAAACTTGCTTTGGATATTGGAAGCGAGACCAGGAAACCTGCTCTCGCTTCCAATATGCAAAGCAAATTGCTTTTCCACATGGGGAGCAGCATGTTAGCTGCTCCCCATGTGGAAAGCAATGCCGGCTCCCAAGGGACGCGGGAGCCGGCGGGACTGTGGGGGTTTGGGGACCCCCACAGTCCCCAACGAGAGGCCAGGCCCCGGGGGATGGGGTCCCCGGGGCCATAAGTGGCCAGGGAGGGGGCCACGCAGCCCCCTCCCCTAAAATAAATGTAAAAAAAAATATTTAAAGGCCGGCCCCGGGGATGGGGTCCCCGGGCCTTAAATGGCCTGAGGAGGGGGCCACGCAGCCCCCTCCAAATTTTTAATAAAAAAAAAGAGGGCTTGCCCCGGGGATGGGGTCCCCGGGCCAATACAGGCCCAGGGAAGGGGGGCCACGCGGCCCCTTCCCGTTTTTGAAATTTATAAAAAAAAAAAACTCCTCAGGCCCGGGGGATGGGGTCCCAGGGGCAAAAAGTGGCTGAGGGAAGGGGGCCACGCAGCCCCCTCCCAATTAAAAAAAAAAAAAAAAAAGACCGGCATCGTGCCGGAGGCCCCGCCCCTCCCTGCAGCAGTCTGCAACGCGCCCTGGCGCGTTTTGAGAAGGGAGAATTCCCCTTGAATACTAGGGGTCCCTGGGGTTAACTAGCCCACCAGGAACCTCCAGTATGCTAGGGCTGCGTTGCAGAGAGGTGTACAGAGGCCACGCCCCTTTACACCTCTCTGCAACGCAGCTCTGTGGCGCTTTTGGAAGTACATGGTGGGCTAGTTGGACTCCAGGGACCCTCAGGATTCAAGGGGACTTAATCTCCCAACTTAAAACACGCCACGGGGCGCGTTTGCACAGTGGTGAAGGGAGGGCGGGGCTTCAGGTGACATGTGTGCAAACAGGCCCCGTGGCGCGTTTTAAGATGAGGAATTAAATCCCCTTCAATCCTGAGGGTCCCTGGGGGCCAACTAGCCCAACAGGTACGTCCAGAAAGCGCCACAGAGCTGCGTTGCAGAGAGGTGTAAAAGGGGTGTGGCCTCTGTACACGTCTCTGCAACGCAGCCCCTGGCGCATACTGGAGGTTCCTGGTGGGCTAGTTGGCCCACAGGGACCCTCATGATTCAAGGGGACTTAATCCCCCAACTTAAAACGCGCCACAGGGCGCGTTTGCACAGATGTCACCTCAGGCCCCGCCCCTCCCTTCACCATTGTGCAAATATTCCTCTAAAATCAGCCGAAATACGAATTCCGATTTACTCACCTGTTATCAGGAGAGACCTCAGTGCTGCATCTTTCAGCCTAGTACTGGTACTGAAAAGTAATTTTAACCGTACTTACCAGTAACTTGAATTTCCTTCCATAGGCTAACATTGACTGGTTTCACTTAGAAATTCTTCTAAGTGTCGATTTTTGAAACATACAAATATTCCTCTAAAATCACCCGAAATACGAATTCCGATTTACTCACCTGTTATCAGGAAAGACCTCAGTGCTGCATCTTTCAGCCCAGTACTGATCCTGAAAAGTAATTTTAACCGTACTTACCAGTAACTTGAATTTCCTTCCATAGGATATCATTGCCTGCTTTTTGCTGAAAATGTTTCTAAGTGTTGATTTTTGAAACATACAAATATTCCTCTAAAATCAGCCGAAATAGGAATTCCGATTTACTCACCTGTTATCAGGAAAGACCTCAGTGCTGCATCCTTCAGCCCAGTACTGGTCCTGAAAACTAATTTTAACCGTACTTACCAGTAACTTGAATTTCCTTCCATAGGCTAACATTGACTGGTTTCACTTGGAAATTCTTCTAAGTGTGGAGTATTTTTATGAGTAAGTGAGCTGGTGTGTATAACTGTATAGGTGAGTAAATTGGAGTGTGATTAATTATTTGCATGACTGACTAGGTGTGTGAGTACCTCTATGGATGAGTTGCGTTGTGTGAGTGTTTATATAGGTGTACGAGTGCATATGATAGTCCTGTACTGAGTGACTGTAAGTATGAGTGACTGTACGGGTGAGTGAGTAGATGTGTGTGTGTAGACCTAAGAATCAGTGAGTGGGTATGTACTTATTGGTATTGGAGTGTGTATGGTTTTGAGAATGGCAGTCTGTAATTTAGAGTGGGTGTATCAAAACTTATATTTGGGTGTGAGAAGATGCATTAAATTCTCACATGGATGATGTCATCAGTGATGTCATTTGAGATGTCATCAGTGATGTCATCAGTGATGTCACTGACCATGTCATGAGTGATGTAATATGCGGCGTCATCAGCAGTGCATTGTGGGCGCGAGTTATAGTTACCTGAACTAACTATAACGGGGGAATTTCACGGGTTTTGTACGAGTGCAATGTCCAACTAACTATAACTGTCCCTAAAACCTTATGGTTTTTTCAGTGAATTTCTAAGGTTTTTTAAATGCTAATTTCTAACTATAACGTGCCTGAAACCTATGGTTTGTTCAGTGAATATATATATATATATATATATATGTCCTATGGGTAGTTATAGTTAGGTCTGCATTTCCATAGAAAGAGCATTCTTTGGTTTGCTAATAACTCTGGCCCCATTTGATGAATCTTCGTGAAACGTTCCCAAAAAGAGTTCACCTACCTCAGCTCCTTCCTGGAAAGTTTCGGTGTGGTCCATCAAGCGGGGACCAAGAAAAAAGGGGGGTCCCAAAATTCAAAATCCCCATGCATTTTCCATAGACTTCTTTAGAAAAGGCTACAGCAAAAACTACTGAACTGAATTACAGCAAATTTTGCAGAAAGCTAGATCTTGGTCCACAGATTGTGCTTTTTGTGATTTGGTGTAAATCTGTTCAGTAGTTTTTGAGAAATTAAGGGTAAAAATAATTGTATTTTTACTATTTTGTCAGTTGGACTTGCGAGAGTCTCGTGAACCTCCCACGAGAGAGCGAGCTAAAAAATGGGGCTCTGTGATTGGTCGAGAGGTCTATTTTCCCCGCGAGTCATCTAGACTGGACTACTGTAACAGTCTTTATGCAGGAACTAACAAATCAGTCGTCCACAAGCTTCAGATGGTCCAGCACGCGGCTGCCCGGCTGGTATTGAAGTGGCCTAGGAAATCATCTGCCTCTGCTGCATTAGACATCTTACATTGGTTGCCAGTCCACAAACGTATTCTGTTTAAGATCCTTATTATTACCTTTAGGGCCTTTCACTCTCGAGGCCCACAATATCTTCAAACTGGCTTTAAACGCTACGTTCCCTCCCGTAGCCTAAGATCATCCAATGCAAATCTACTGACCATTCCAACTTTTAGACTGGTGTCAAAGGGAGGTAAATCACTTGTAGTCATATGCTCAAAGGCTTGGAATCAACTTCCACCTCAGCTCCACCAGATTGTTTCCGAGTCTGTCTTCAGGAAGGCCCTTAAAACATGGATTTACAGTGCACCAGATATACTATGCAAAACTCTGATCTAAATACCTTTCTTCCCTCTGGTATGAGTAGTAAACCAGTTTTTTTTCCATCTCTGGCTTTCCGTATTAGCGCCAAGATGCTCCTTGGATTGATAGTAGCGTTCTACAAGTACGCGATTACATTACATTACACGTGCACTTATTGGCTGTCTGTCTGGAATGTTAGAAATTAAATGGCCACCATTACTCTTTACTGTGAAAAATTGGAGTTCTAGTGGAAATTAAATAAAATAGCTATGTAAGGGGGCAGCAGAAAGGCATGCTCTTCCCATAAGTTTAGAAAGGAGGTTTCTAAGGGATAAGTACTGTGAAGAAAACAAAAGTATATTGTTTTAAAATAATTTTTATGATCTTGTGGGGCTCTCACGGGATTGCGAATAGTAAAAAGGAGTAGATGAGTTCTCCATACACTCCATTAGTTATAATGCATATTGTGGTTCTTGTTTTTGAGAGAAACTATGTAAGAGATATGTACTGTGATGAGTAGATGGTTAATTTGTATAAGGTTTGTTTGATCTTGCGAGCCTCTCACTAGAACCACATGGAAAATTACAGAGCCTGCCACAAGGTATTTTATAATCCCGCGAGAGTCTAGCGAGATTGTATCAATCAATCAATCTTGCCGTATTTATATAGCATGGCTTATCACCCCTGGGGGTATCCAGGCACTGAAGCCCAGTAGGCCTTTAATTAAAGTCGGCGAGTGATGATGAGGCAGTAAGGCAGGAGAAGGAATGATCTCCACTGTGGCTTCAGCAGATGTGGGGGATCTGTGCGAGGGAGAGGGAGGAGGAGAGGAGTTGTCTGGCTGGTTGTTGGAAGGTCAGCCGGTGGTTGATGTAGGTTGGTCCAATATTGTCAAGGGCTTTGTAGGCGTGGGCTAGCAGCTTGAACTGGCATCTCTTCTGGACGGGGAGCCAGTGGAGGATTCTTGGTGGGGGGGTGATGCTGGTCTGCTTGGGAAGGTTAAAAATGAGTCTGGCTGCAGTATTTTGTATGGGCTGGAGTCACTTGAGAAGCGAGGTGGTGGTTCTGGGATAGAATGCGTTTCTGTAGTTGGCTACGAGGGCATGGGTGACTGTTTTCCATCTAAACATCTTTTGAAGCACGTGGAGGATGTGGAAGCAGATGGAGGATACAGCATTGACCTGGTGATTCATGGTGAGCTTGCTGTCCAGGTTGATGCAGAGGTTGCAGGTGAAGTCTTTGAGGGTGGAGAGGGTCTGAGCTTGGTGGGACACCAAGTGTCGTCCCACAGTGAGATGTTCCTCCTGAAGATAAGCACTTCCATTTTGCCCATGTTCAGCTTCAGACAGTTGGACCATACCCAGTCGGCAACGTTGGCCATGGCATTCCAAAAGTTGAATCTGGTGGTGATGGGGTCTTCCGTGAGGGAGAGTATGAGTTGGGTGTCATTTGCATATGAAATGATGTTGAGCCTGTGGTAGTGGACAATGTTAACAAGCATAGTCATGTAGGCGTTGAACAGGGTGGGGTTGAGGGACGAGCCTTGGGGGATGCCACAGAAGATGCTCTTGTGCTAGGAGGTGAAGGGCAGTAGGTGGAATCTATTCATGCGTCCTGTGAGGAAGGAGGTGATCCACTTGAGGGAGTCACCCTGGATGCCAATGTCCTGTGATGAGAGTGTTGTTGGATACGGTGTCGCAGGCCACTGAGAGGTCAAGGCTGCTGTCTCACATTGGCCGTGGAGGGCTAGGATTTCATTGATTGTGGAAATCAAAGCAGTGTCAGTGCTGTGGTTGGAGCGGAAGCTGGATTGGGAAGCATCAACTAGGCTGTTTCCATCCAGGTGTTCGGTAAGCTGGTGGTTTATGGCTTTCTCCAGGGCCTTGGTATGGAGGGGGAGTAGTGGGAGGGTTCATTATTTCCTGAAATCGCTGGGGTCGGTGGAGGGCTTCTTCAGGAGGGGTTTCACTACTGCGTTTTTCCATGCACTGGGGACAGTGGCCATGGTGATGGATGAGTTGAGGATTTTGGTGAGTGTGCTGCTGATTTCCTTCTATCCCAGGTTGAAGACATGGTGTGGCAGGGTCCGTTGGTGCTCTGGAGTGAATTGAGGTCATGATAGCTGTTGTGCTCAACGTGGTGAGTGGTTTCCAAATTGAGAGCAGGTGACAGTGTGTGGTGTTCGTACCTGTCAGAGGGTGGCCGAAGTCCGTGGGTTGTGGGTCAAAGTGACTGTAGATGTTTGATATCTTGTTGCAGAAGTAGTCTGTCAGGGTGCTGCAGAGAGCTTGGGAAGGGTGGATCATGTTCTCAGTGATGGAAGGGCAGGGGAACTCTCTGAAGATTATTTTCTTTTATGTGATTGGCGCTTTCCTTGACATGGTTTGTTAGGGAGTCCTTGTTGGCTTCTTTGAGGTGATGGTGGTAGTTGCTGAGGGCTGATTTGAAGGTGGTGAGGTCTGAGGGATTCCTGCTAGAGTGCCATCATCTTTCCAGTCATTTACATTTGCGTTGGATGCACTGGAGTTTGGGGGTGAACCAACTAGCTTGTTCACTGGATCTGCTGGTGATGGCCACCTTAATGGGGGCGACTGTCGGTGCAAGTGGCGATCCTGTCAGGGAAATTTTGGATGGCCAGTACAAGGTTTCTGGTGGTGTTGGGCCTAGTGGTGTTGAGGGTGGATGTCCATTGGGTCTCAGTGATTCTGTTCCATATGCAGTGCGAGGGTATGGTGGCATGGTGGAGGGTCTAAGTGAACCTGTGATGGTGAAGTGGATGAAGCTGTGTTCGGTCCGGGTTAGCTCGGTGATGCGGCTGAACTTAATTCTGTTGCTGTCTGTAAAGATGGGGTCCAGTGTGTGTCCGCACTATGAGTGGGGCTGGTGACCAGCTGCGTGAGGCCGATGATGCTCATGCTTGCC